>CM062807.1:48457670-48990066 GCA_031772625.1 Pinus tabuliformis | reverse complement strand
CTGCAAGACCACGTGCTAACCTAGTACATTAAGTACTGCACTAATAACCCTTTGGCATTGTTAGCAAACACTAAAATATGCTTTGAAAAAAGAATTCAGTAAACCTAATTCTGACTTGCAATCAGTAGTCGGATTTAAGGAAATCACGATGAGGGCTAGTGAAGCACCCTGGGAGTTAGATCAAATATTGAAGTGTGTGATCCACGAAGCTAACATGCAGCTCACAGATAGTAATCACCGCGAGTGGTTTATAGCCTCACTCCTACCCCACATGAGGATTACTTTATCGCAACAGAAGATATGACTCAGGCGGAAGCCCTGGAAATCATGATGAAATTTCATGAAATGCATATTTAGGTCACATATTTGGGAGTTCAAAAAATTCACTTGCAATTGCAGTACCTCTGCTTGGAACTACAGAGCTTGAAAAAAGAAAAGGAGGTTGGGGCCGGAGGTGTACGAGGAAGTCTGGTGCCTCAAGTATAAGAGTTAGGGGCATGATAAAGATCACTGCCCTGTCTTCGCGAATTATATCACAGGGGGGTACCAATGCCCCTGAGGTAGGAAGCTCCAACAGGACCAAGTATGGGACCCGTGCTATGGTGCGCTATTTGTCAGGTGGCTGGAAAACATGTAACAAATAATTGTCATTTGCTGCAAAAGTTCGTTCAAACACCATAACAATTGTTCTACGATTTCTGCAAATCTGTGGGCCACAATGAGTGCCACTGTCATAGCTACGAACTAATAATGGAAATGACGCCTACCTATAGAATACAAGTAGAAACTTGACCTCTAGATCAGGGTGATGGGGGAGCATGCAGAGGATATCAAGGGCATGAACGAGGCTGAGGAGGAGGAGGAGCTGGTAGAGGTCGTGGACAGGTTATTGCTATAATTTCAAGATGCCAGGGCACTATGCGCGGAGTGTCAGAATCAGACGCGCCCGTCATGCCAATACTGCACTCAGTTTGAACATACCATAGAGGATGCCCTGTGCTGATAGCCAATATATAGGAGAAGAAGGTGCAACCTCAACACCCTACACAGAACTCACATATGATGAGGGATTGCCCCATGAGGAGGATCCAAATGTGAATATAGTGCTGAGAAGTGGAGTAATGACTGGGATGATAAGGGAAAATAGCCTGAAGAGAATGGATGGGTCCGCAAGGCCCCAGAAAAGGAAGTTGGCTTCGATCTAGAATGCGCAAAGGAGACATTTATGGAAGCAAAGAAAAGCTTCGCTAAGCATCTACCTCAGGAAGTCAGGACAAACTACCAAAACTAGTGCGCCCACAGAGATTGATCCCTCTGTACTCACCACGTTCCTGGAAACCTGTATGAAACTTCTGCACGATAGTAAGGCTGTGAAGGGCTTACAGGAATTGATAAACAAGTGTGCTGGTAAAGAAAATGATCCTGATGGACACCGCGTAGTCAGAAATATTGGTAAACATAAGGCAAGAACAAGGCGCGAGATGAGGATCATTGTGCAGATATGAGACTATGAGATGGACCAGGTTATTTTGGATCTAGGATCTGATGCAAACATTTTTCCTAAACAGACATGGGAGAGAATGGGGAGACCTACGTTGCAATGGTCTCTGATTCAACTAAGGATGGAAAACCATTGAAGATTATCCTTATGGGACGACTGCATGGAGTCACCGTAGATATAGAAGGTGCGAGTGCGCTAGATGATTTTGAAGTGATAGAAATTGTTGATGAAAACAATCCATACCCCGTGCTCCTTGGAATTGATTGGGCTATTGATATGAATGGGGTCATCAACTTGAAAAAGCAGACAATGTTGTTTGAAAGGAAATCGCTCCGCGTTGTAGTAACGTTGGACCTTGCAGAAGGACCGTGCTATATTGAACCAATCCAAGACTATGAAGAAAGTGATGATGATTTGGATCAAATCTACAAATTTATAGCACAAGACCAAGATTGGATCAATCCGACAGCTGATGGACAAATGGCATGGATCGCGAAAGCTACTGTACCTCGGATTTAGATGAAGAATTGGAGCATTAACAGAATCGATTGCACGAAGTATCTATGCTGTGCTATAACATGATGACTAAATCATTGCACTGTGTGTCATTGGAGGTAAGAAATTTACCCTATTAAATGGTTTTAGTTGATGTAGATAAGTTTTTGGATGCCTTTGAAAGAGAAGTGCCTAAGGATCATCGCTTTCAAGAGATGGATTTGGTGCTGCGTGCTATGCCCACATGGTGGTGGGGTACGGAAAAAGATAGCTTTGATGAATGGCGCGATTACATGAGGATGATGAGGTTGTGATTTGGTCATCCGAAGGTACGATTAACTGAGAAATATGATGGGAGAAATGATCCGCACGATCATTTGTCAAGATGGACTAAATCCTATGGAACAGCGCCGCAACTAGAGTGGGTGCACTTATTCTATCATATTTTGGATATAATCCCCATGAATTGGTACCTGGAAACAGAGCTCCGCCATGGCACTGTGGAGTGGGATATATTAAGGGAAGGATTTCTGATGACCTTCAATTTTGAGGATGGGTTCGAAAGCATTGATGAAGCTCTGCAGGAGGTTAAGGCGGTGATCTTCAGAATTCCGCAGTATCCTTTGGAGTTGGTTCAACGGGGTTGGAGCACCCAATTGCACCATGCATTGGAATTCTATAATGTGACTACTGAGGGGGAGGATGAAGATCTAAGAAGTATTAATATACTGGAGGCCAAAGGCCACCATGAGGTCGAAGGTCTATAGATATAATATTTGACATCACCGCGTCATTGAAAACCAGGAAAGTGAACATTGGTATTGAAGAAAAACCAAAATTTGCAAAGATCAAAGATTACTAGGATGATGCCACAGGGGATAAAGTTGTTGAGTTGCTCGATGACTACCAGGATATTTTTCCTACAAAATTTTTGGACTTAAAAGGCATCATAGGTGACTTGGGTGTGATGAAAATTACTTTGAAGCCGGAAACGAAGCCTATTAAGCAAAGACCATATCGCCTTAATCCCAAATATAAGGAAATGGTTCTCTTAGAGTTGGATAAGATGATAGAAGCCGACATCATCGAACCAGTTGAAGAATCTGATTGGGTGAGCTCGATGGTGGTTCAGGAAAAGAAGTAGAAGGGAGAAATAAGGATTTGCGTAGATCTAAGAAAGCTCAATGATGCCTGCGTCCATGATCCTTTTCTGACACCATTTATAGATGAGGTATTGGACAATGTTGGAGGGCAAGAGGCCTACTCATTCACTGATGGGTTCTTTGGGTACCATCAGATTAAGACCACGCCAATAGACAGGAGAAAACAACCTTCGCGACAGAATGGGGTTGTTTTTAGTATATGGTAATGCCATTTGGACTCAATAATATACTGCCAATATTCTCTTGTGTAGTCATCACGGCATTCAAGGAATTCATTCACAAGTTATTGGAGGTATATTTTGATGACTAGATAGTGTTTGGGTTAGTAAAGCACCATGTAGCTAGTCTATGCTTAATGTTGGATACGTGCCGAAGATATCAGTTCACGTTGAACCTAAAGAAGTGTTTATTCTGTGTCCCCTTTGGGATTTTTCTGGGTCATGTGGCGTGAAAGAAAGGAATAATGCTAGACCCTGCAAAGATCATGGTAATTGTTAATTTGGAGGTCCCGAAGAGTGTCAAATAGCTACGTGCAACACTGGGCCATACTGGATATTATCGAAAGTTCATCAAGGCTTATGCTTAGATTACCGCGCATATGGAGAAACTATTGAAGAAGGACACTAAATTCTATTGGGATGAAGAAAATCAACACAATATGGATGTATTGAAAGAAAAGATGGTCACCATGCTGATCTTGGTCTTCCTAGATTGGAAGAAGGAATTCCATGTGCATGTTGATGCCTCATGTATTGTGTTGGGAGTAGTGCTAACACAAGCCGGTGAAGGAGCCGGTGAAAATGGCTGTTGTTATTTCAAGAATATGACTTTGAGGTAATTGTGAAGCTAGGAAGGGTTGAATGCAAGACCTGGCCATTTTTTGCGAATTGAAACAAGGGAGGAGCCTACTAATTTGGAGGAAGGGCTACTTGACGCGCATCTCTTCGCGGTGCACATAGAGGATAACCATTTTGCAGATATTATCCACTTTTTGACTACAAGGACGGCTCTAGAAGGATACACCATCAGCAGAAAGAGAGAGTTAGTAGTGCATGAAACAAATTTCTCAGTAATTGCAGGACATTTGTATAAGATGGGTGCTGATGAGATATTGCGAAGATATGTGCCTGATTTTGAATGAAATAGCATCCTTGTTGAAGCTCATGGAGAAGTTACAGGAGGACATTATGCAAGAAAAGAAACAATGCAAAATATTTTTGATGAGCCTCATCATTGGGTAATTATATGGGCCTTAATTCATCTCCTAGCTTAGTCAAACCAACTATTCTCACAACTTATTGCATACTTTTGATTATATTTTGTTTATGATATGAGTTAGAGTTGGATATTTTTTTTGTGGTCTAATGTGCATTAAGCAAGGAATTTTGGGCAAAGACCTTGGTCAAAACTTGAATGGGACAAGGGAGAGGAATTATAGGAGGTAAATCCTCCTCATTTACTACCCCTCCATTTGAATATTCCTCCATCAGCTCAGAGTGCAAACAGACAAATCATGAGGACTAGAAGGTAGTCGAGCAAGTGAAAGTCAAAGCACCATTTTATCACTAGTTTGGGATCCGAGCCTCCCTAATTTTAAGGAATTCGTTGGAGACTTCAGACGTATAAGTAGAGAGGCCTAGGACCTCAGTAGGATTTGGATTTTTGATTGTAATCCATTGTTTTGATAATAAGAATGAGGTTTGTTTTGAGCCAGCAATGAGTTAACTCAAAGGGCTGAAGCTCTTGGGTTAGGGACCAACCCTAGAATATAAGGCTCCTCTTTATTGTACATGTATGCTAGCATGGATTCATGGTTTAATCATTCATTTGCTTAATTAGCTGCATTTCCATTACAACAATGTAGTGTAGATTAGTTGTGTTTTAGTTTGCTTCCATTTGTGCCTTCTTTCAATTAGCAGGTTAGCAAGGAGAAAAAGATCACCATAAGGTTGTCAACAGGTGTCTCGACCTCAGCTCCTGCCTCTAGGACCATGACTTGAGGAAGAGACCCTTCAGAAACCCCAAAAACACAAATTTCTAGCTCTTGCATGAGCTTTTGAGTTTTTTGTCTTGATTCAGTACTTGGTTCATTTTATCGTCATATTTTTCCATCACTCTCTTTCTGTAATAAGATCTCACTCGTATTCTAATTTCCTTCAACACTTTCTCCATGCATAATATATTCAGAAGCTAATAAATCACATCTTAATCAGATTATGCCGGTAGATTTCCTTATCGTCCGATCCACAACAAACCTGGCCAATCACCATCAACCATGTTCATATTCATTTCAACGTTTGACTTTTGGTGCTCTGAATCTCCATCGCCGATCTACCTCGCCTAATCCAACGACTATCGCGTCACCTGAT
Source organism: Pinus tabuliformis (assembly GCA_031772625.1). NCBI lineage: Eukaryota > Viridiplantae > Streptophyta > Pinopsida > Pinales > Pinaceae > Pinus > Pinus tabuliformis. The sequence goes on along the minus strand of CM062807.1, from coordinate 48,984,538 downwards.
CGACAACTAGCTTGGTTGATCTCCACCATTGATCAATCCCGCATGATCCAACGACTATCGTGCAATCTCGCGTGAATTCTTGCACGACCAATATCCACTCGAGAGCACGCGAGAAAAGTGGTTTTCTCGTGCTACATGTGACTCACTTAGGCTAATCGCATAAAATTTAGGAATTCTGCTTACAACTTTGAGGGAGCACGAGAAACTACTTACCACCTATGAAATCCCACTCCATCATTCTGCATGTTTTCCACCCTTTTGTCGACACATGACTTGATGTGATCCATCCATCTATTGAATTCATCTCCTGCGATAAGATCTCTGCCATTCATTTCCCATTAATCCTATTCGTCCATCTATTGACTTAATCTCCCACAATAAGATCTCTGACATCCATCTTCTGTTAATCCTATTCATCCATCTATTCACTTAATCCCCTATGATAAGATCTACGCCATTCATCTCCTGTTAATCCTGTTCGTGCATCTATTCACTTAATCCCCTGCGATAAGATCTCCGCCGCTCATCTTCCGTTAGTCCTGTTCGTCCATCTATTCACTTAATCTCCTGCGATACAATCTCCACCGCTTGTCTTCCGTTTATACTGTTCGTTGATCTGACTAATCCAACGGTTCCCATGCACTGCTACTTCATTACGTCTCCCTTCCAATGATTTCGATCTTTGATTGCTCTTGTGCTTGACTCCTTCCTAAACTTTGTTCTGCTTATTCTTTAAATGTTGCCACTCCTGAGCTTAGATTTGGTTATTTAATCAGACTCCAACATTGTCCAATCATCGCAATACTCCTTCTAGCCATCCTCAACCACCTTCCATCCACCGGTCACATCTACAAGAACAATTTACTTGCATGCTTGATTTTACCAAAAAAGACCAAAAAAGTGAAAACAGACTTAGTTTAGTTTCCTTGCTTACACATTAGTTTGTTTTGATGCTCTTTACTTATGTAACTTAGATAGTAGCACTAGGTTAGTGTTGATTTAGCAATTCTGTTTAGCATAGCTGTTTAAATGGTTAGTTAGGATATGGTGTGATTTAGCATTACATCTTGTTTTCTTCATTATTGTAGTAGAGTAGTTATCTTAGAATAGATTTTCTCTTCTTCCATCAAAGAATCAAGGTTCTTCTGACTTTATAGAAGTTTGGCTTGGAACCCCTAGGGTCTCTCGCTAGATGAACACTGACAATAGGCAGGACCTTCGCTTCTACTTGTGCATATGGCACTATCACCTCCAAGTTTGTACAAACCCTAGGTTGATAAGTAAATCTGGTAGCCCAAGAGTTGTAGCATCCTTGCTGCAATACTGGTGCTCATCACTTTTTGGCGTCGTTGTCGGGGAGGTGTGTAAGTAGAATGTGATTACTGCTTTCTTTTCTTCTACTTATTATCTTCAATTTTCTGCCATTAGTTTATTTTTGCAAAAGTAATCTAGTAGCTTCCTTTCTTTCATTTGTCATTATCTGCTTTCCTTTCCATTCTGCAAGTAGAATTTCAATTCAGTAAGTAGTTTCTTTATGTAATTAGTTTTCATTCAGTCGGCAATTTCATTTCTGCAAAGTAATTTCCAGCTTAAAAAAATCTAATAAAATCCAACCCAAAAAATTTCCTTTCATGCCTCATATGCATAGGGACAATTTAGGGAAATTCTTGCCAAATACCTCCACTGCATCCAACAACCAACCTTCTCTCTTCTTTGGTGGTTGTGAACTGGAGGAACCTTTAGGTGAGCAACCTGACATATTTGAAGAACCTAGAGCGGAAGAAGAAGAAGAGAAACCCATTCTTGTTGAACCAATGGCTGAAAACCGAAATGACAGAGGAAATAGAGAGATAATTGAGGGTGCCTTCCCCATCAGGGAAACCAATGGGGACACTAAGATGAAGAATATAAGCCCCTCTGCTCTACCTCATTTCCATGGCCTGACCACAGAGGACCCTGACACTTTCCTATTTGATTTTTCTATTATATGCCAAACCTATGACTATATAGATGATGAGTAAAAGTTAAAACTATTTCCATCTACCCTTAAGGATGCAACATTTTGCTGGTTCATGGGTTTACCTGGAGATAGCATCACAACTTGGGCTTAGATGCAGTAGGATTTTAACAACAAATATAGGGACTAATGTAGGTCAAAGGATACTAAAGAAGAGATTTTCAGGATGACCATGGGCTAGGATGAATCCTTAGAAGACTACGAAGAAAGATTCCAGCTCAGTTACAAAAGGGCCAGGTGCACACTTGACCCTGAGTCACTAAAGCTAGTCCTGCTTAGAGGAGTAAGGGAAGATCTTTTGGATACCTTATAGTTGTTAGCAGGAGGGGATATCTACCAATTACCCTATGAGGATATCAAGACTATCTTTAGAAACCATTCTAAGGCAGCCATGAAAAAGGGTAGGAGTAGTCAACCTATGGGAAATACATCATCTTCCAACTCATCCATCAAGGGTGAAATTGGAAATATTCTAGAAGATTTCAAAAGCGAGATGTTGCAACCCTTGCCTTGCAATTGGACACCATGAATATCAAAAGGAAGAAAGAGGAAGTAGAGAGAGAATTGGCCATTTTTTGTCCTAGATTCACCAGGAGACATCCCAGGAACAAATGTCCATTGAACTGCATTGTGATTTGCTCGATTTGTGAAGAAAACCACTCCACAGACAAGTGCCCTTCTTCACCCGGACTCAAAGTTGTATATCAAGGCATTGAAGGGGTCACTGAGCAGCTTTGCTACATCAACCAAAGGAGACCTCTTGGTGTAGACCATACCAGCAGGGTATGCAAGGGTCATCCCATGCATATTACAACCCCAACTAAACCACAACTATACCTTCTAGGGGACCCCCTACTCATCCTTCCTGGTCTACACCCCCTCCTTGGTCCTATGCATCTCAGTATCATTCCCAGCCAGCCAACCAGTCATTTCAACCTTACATTCCGCCACAACCTCAGTGGAATACCCCACCCCAGGGGTGGAGGCCCCAATGCAACAATGCTCCAGCTATATTGCCTCCACCACCTACCCAACCACAACTTCTACACTCTGCTCCACCCAAGCAACCCCAGATGCCTGCCCAGCGAAATCTGAACCCAAACAATAGGCAGACTCAATAGGTATACAGTGGAGAGACATCATACCCAGCTTATGCTGTAGAAATCCAGGAGATCAACCTAAGATCTCGAAGAATTATCCCAGATAACCAACCTCCCTCTCCACATAGGGAGGTTGAGGAAGAAAGAGAGGAAAGCAACCTTAAAGTAAATCCTCCCTTTCCTGAGAGATTAGCTCAACCACTCTAGCCTACCCCAGAAGAAACTAAGCTTCTAGGAGAATTGAAAAATCTGTGTGTAAAGATCCCCCTTCTCCAGGCAATAAAATATGTTCCCATTTACAATAAGTTGATTAAGGAGAAATGCTTCAAGCATCCAGGAAGAAGAAAAAGGAATGCCCCTACGATTAATGTCATTGGGAAACTGTCTGAATTAATGCTAGGGTAGGTAATATGTCTGAAATATTTGGACCTTGGAAGCCCTGTAATAGATGTGCACATCAATGGCACCATTGTCCCACACACTCTGATCGATCTTGGGGCTACCATTAATGTGATGACCAAGGACACCATGCTCAAGATCAACCTCCAAGGGTCATTGAGGAAGACCACAACAGGTCTGCAACTTGCAGACCATTCCATAGTCACCCCTGAGGGAATTGTGGAGGATGTGATGGTTTCCATTGACTCTTGGGAGTATCCTGCAAATTTTCTAGTTCTCCAGCCTAAGGCTAAGCTTATTGGTTACCCTCTTATCCTTGGGAAGCCATGGTTGTTCACAATCGATGCTTACATTAGCTACAGAGCTAGGAATATGACCATCAAGAATGGGCATATGTCCAAACAGTTAGTCCTATACCCTCCTGCTTAACCTTCTCTAGAGCATGAATTACCTTTATGGTTGGAGGAGGAGGAAGAAGATGAGGTTTATTCAGCCAAACTTTATGCTTTAGAAGAAACCATAAGAGGAGGACAACAAGATGAGGATGACTTAATTGAACACCTGCTCCAAAGTCCAACTCCTAGTTCGTTACCATTAGAAGAAGAAGTAAGGGAAACCCACAACAATCATCAAATTGACTTATGCTTGGCCAATTCCAACACACTCCATGTCAAAACCATAGAATTCAGCCCAGAGAAAACTTTCAAAATTAATCCATCTCTTTCTACTCTTGAAGAGGAAAATCTATGCAACATGTTGAGAGAAAACCTAGAAGCCTTCGCTTGGAGTTACAAGAAAATGAAGGGAGTACACCCCTTAGTGTGTACTCACCACATATACATCAAAGAAGGTTGCAAGCTGGTCTAGCAACCACAAAGGAGGAGGAATCCAACTCTTAAAGATATAGTCAAAGAAGAACTGCAAAAACTATGAGATGTAGGACCTTATCTCCGACAGTGAGTGGGTCTCTCCTTTAGTGTTAGTTCCCAAGAAAAATGGTAAGTGGAGGATTTGTGTCGATTATAGGGAGTTGAACAAAGCCACAAAGAAGGATCATTTTCCCCTACCCTTCATTGACCAAGTGCTAGATGGCCTCGCAAGGAAGAAGTTTTTTTCTTTCCTAGATGGATTTAGTGGGTACAACCAAATCCAAATCTACCCAAAAGACCAGGATAAGACCACATTCACCTGTCCTTGGGGTACGTTTGCCTATAGGGTTGTTCCTTTTGTCCTAATCAATGCTCCTGCCACTTTCCAGAGAGAAATTTTGAGTATTTTTGCTGAATTAGTACATGATGCAGTGGAAATTTATATGGATGATTTTACACCTTATGGTTGTGATTTTCAAGAAGCCCTGACTAACCTAGGCAAAGTATTGCACAAATGCATTGAAATGAACCTGTCTCTAAGTCCAGAAAAATGTGAATTCCTAATGACTGAAGGGACCATGCTAGGTCATTCAATATCTTAGCAAGGACTGTAGGTGGACCCAAACAAAATAGCAATCATTCAAAGGGTCCCACCTCCACAAAAGCAGAGGGATGTCAGGAGTTTCTTGGGGTTAACTAGATACTATCGAAGGTTCATAAAGGACTTCAGCAAGTTGGCCTCTCCTTTATTTAGGTTGTTGGCCAAAGATTCTGAGTTTATATGGTTGTTATATACATTTGAGTAGATCTTATTATTTGTGTTCTTCCCATGTTTCGAGGACGAAACATGCTAAGGGGGGTGGAATGTTATATACCTAGGGGGATAATATGGGGTAACAAGGGAGGTACCCAAGGTAATAATGTAATAATGGGATGGGCCATATTAATAAATAAGGTGGTTAACCCATATCATGTAAGGGACCACAAGTAGTTAATAATAAGGTAATGGGCCCATGGTATTAGTTGATGGTATGAGGGAACCATGGTAATGACCCATGGTATTGTATGTATGAGGCCTATATAGAGGCTAGAGACTCCACGTCAAGGAATATTGTCAAGGATTATTGTATGAACAGGCATATGGCTTGTGGAGTGTTCTCCTTCCTTAAGGAGTGAATGTATGGTGTTGCCCTACCTTAAGGGTTTGATCAATAAAGAATCATTTCATATTATTTCTGGGTTTATTTGCATTGTCTTATATTTTCATATCAGATCTATAATATTTTTGGGTTAGATCTATAACAAGTGGTTTCAGAGCTATAACAAATGGTATCAGACCTATAATTTGAAGTTGTCATAGTTTAGTCAATATTACTCAGAATGACTTGTTTTCAGAAATGGAACAATCATTCTGCATCTACCCATGTGATAAAAATCTTGATCCAGGCACTGGAATTTCAGATTTGTGCTGCAACTCTCCCGCCGTCACCAAAATTTCTGCAAAAAGAGCTGATTTTAGATCAGCTATATCTCCCTCATCTGGACTCCGATTCGACCGATTTTGTTTTTGAAATCGGCTATTTTTTCACATAGAATCCAGATCTACAATTATATTTTGCAGATCTTGCACCAAGATGTCCAGATCTGCTCTGCAAACTCACTGCCGTGAAAAATTGTCTGCAACCCCACTGATTTTTAGATCAACAATATCTCCTTCATCCGAACTTCGATTCAACCGATTTTTTTTTTTGAAATCGGCTTTTTTTTCACAAAGAATAAAGATCTGCAATTAGATTTTGCAGATCTTGCACCAAAACATATAGATCTGATTTGCAAACTCGCCGCCCCCGAAATCTTGCAAAAAATAAAAAAAATTTCTCCACTTTTGCCCAAGAAAGTGCTCTGATACCACTTGTTATAGATCTAACCCAAAGATATTATGATAATAGAAATAACCCAAGAATAACAAGATAGAAATAGATAGAAATGCCTCTTTATTAATCAAACCCTTAAGGTAGGGCAAAACCATACATTCACTCCTTAAGGAAGGAGAACACTCCACAAGCCATATGCCTGTTCATACAATAATCCTTGACAATCTACATGTGGAGTTTCTAGCCTCTATATAGGCCTCATACAATACCATGTGTCATTACCATGGTTCCCTCATACCATCAAACTAATACCATGGGCCCATTACCTTATTACTAACTACTTGTGGTCCCTTACATGATATGGGTTAACTACCTTATTTATTACTATGGCCCATCCCATTATTACATTATTACCTTGGGTACCTCCCTTGGTACCCCATATTATCCCCCCTAGGTATATAACATTCCACCCCCCTTAGCATGTTTCGTCCCTGAAACATGGGAATAACACAAATAATAAGATCTACTCAAAAGAGTAGTCCACTGGTACCATGCACGTGCATCTATCCATCCAAGAGAAAGGTGAACCCTTGATCTCGCTGGTGCCTCGCTCGCTTGAGATGGAAGTTGACCATGGCAGCTCTTCTGTGTTGATGTGTAGTAGGTGGATCTTTTCTCCTCGCTATCCGTCATATGGGGGTTGTTGTCCTTGTGGCTAATTGGTTGCCATCTTGTTGGTTGTTTTCTTGCAGGGTGATATGGGTGATGATATGTTGAAGTTTTAACCCACGGTGTCTTTTTCTTTAATTCACCCTGTTATGGTGCCTATTGTGGTGTCTTCTTTTCAATTATGACTTCAACCACTGAGCCCTCATCTGATGTACCTATAACCTTTTCTGCTTCAGCCTCTGTTTGTGTTTGATTGTCGATCATCAAAGGCTCATCATCTGATATGTCAGTCCCTGGAACATCTTCTGCTTCAGCCTCCATGTACTCTACCTGTTTATTGATAGAAATATCCTGTAAGGTAATTTTCTTCTTTTTATACCAGAGCTTCAGGAATTTCTTCTGCACATTATTGATAGTACCCGCAGATTCCATCCAAGGATATCCCAAAACAACATCCATATCATCCATCTCTGAAGTATAAAAATCACCATGCAACACATACTTATCCATATAAATATTCAAATCCTTATACACTAGAACATCCTCATTATCCACTTGTGTGTTTTCAATGTGTTTTGCTGGAATTTGCAATTTTTTTGCCAAATTAACATTGATGAAATTATGCTTGCAACTAGGATTTATAGAAACAATGATCTTCTCCTTCTGAATCAATCCATGAACCTACAATAAGGATATACCAGTATGAAATAACCCCACATGTTTCTCCTTATCTTGTTTTCTGGCATGAGACCATCGGTCTAAAAGTAATTTTTCCAATTCTTCATCGGGCAGGTTGTAACACTTCATTTTGTTAAGTAATCCCCACCATGTGGCTGCCTCCTCTCTAAATAGCTCAACTACCCATCATTTCCAATTGTTTTTCCCTAATGATTTCTGTTATTCTATGTATTATTCAATAGTAGGACCATTATCTTTTCCTATGAAACTTAGACCTGCCATGAAGAGGGTTTTGAAAAAACTTGGCGAAAATTTGAAGTTGTCACAGTTTAGTCAATATTGCTCAGAATGAATTGTTTTCAGAAATGGAACAATCATTCTGCATCTATCCATGTGATAAAAATCTTGATGACTTGATTTTACAAATGGAACAATCATTCTGCATCTACCCATGTGATAAAAATCTTGATCCAGGCACTGGAATTTCAGATCTGTGCTGCAATTCTCCCGCCGTCACCAAAATTTATGCAAAAAGAGTTGATTTTAAATCAGCTATATCTCCCTCATCCGGACTCCAATTCGACCAATTTTTTTTTTGAAATCGGCTATTTTTTTACATAGAATCCAGATATACAATTATATTTTGCAGATCGTGCACTAGGACGTCCAGATCTGCGCCGCAAACTCGCTGCCCTGAAAAAATTGTCTGCAACCCCACTGATTTTTAGATCAGCAATATCTCCTTCATCCGGACTCCAATTCAACCGATTTATTTTTTGAAATCGGCTATTTTTTCACAAAGAATCTAGATATGCAATTATATTTTGTAGATCTTGCACCAAAACATATAGATCCGATATGAAAACTCGCCGTCCCTGAAATCCTACAAAAAATAAAAAAAATTTCTCCATTTTTGCCCAAGAAAGTGCTCTGATACCATTTGTTATAGATCTAACCCAAAAATACTATAGATATGATATGAAAATATAAGATAATGCAAATAAACCCAGAAATAATATGAAATGATTCTTTATTGATATCAAACCCTTAAGGTAGGGCAACACCATACATTCACTCCTTAAGGAAGGAGAACACTCCATAAGCCATATGCCTATTCATACAATAATCCTTGACAATATTCCTTGATGTGGAGTCTCTAGCCTCTATATAGGCCTCATACATATAATACCATGGGTCATTACCATGGTTCCCTCATACCATCAACTAATACCATGGGCCCATTACATTATTACTAACTACTTGTGGTCCCTTACATGATATGGGTTAACCACCTTATTTATTACTATGGCCCATCCCATTATTACATTATTACCTTGGGTACCTCCCTTGGTACCCCATATTATCCCCCCTAGGTATATAACAATGGTTAAAAAGTTGTCAAGAGGCATTAGACATTTTAAAGAGTAAGTTAACCACTGCACCAATTCTTCGAGGCCCAAACTGGGCCCTCCCTTTTCATATTCATGCTGATGCCTCACACAAAGCCATAGAAGTAGCCTTAGGTTAGGTAGAGGAGAAATTTCCCTATGCCATCTATTTTATCAATAAGAACCTGTCAAAGGCTGAGCTAAATTATACTATGACCGAAAAGGAACTCCTGGCTGTTGTACATTCATTAAACAAATTTAGGCATTACATTACAGGCTACAAAACATTTGTGCATACTGACCATGCTGCAATCAAATATTTAATGAACAAACCAAATGTGAATGCTAGAATTATAAGATGGTTGCTTTTATTACAACAGTTTGATCTAACTATTGTTGATAAGCCTGCTAAGGAAAATGTTGTTGCAGACTTTCTATCTAGGATGAATTTGCCTATAGGTGAAGGAATGGTGGACGACTAGTTACCAAATGAGCATTTGTTTTCTATTTCAGTTCTCTCCCCATGGTTTGCTGATATAGCAAACTATTTGGTATCAGCACAATTCCCACCAAACTTTTCCTCCAAAGGAAAAAGCAAGACAGTCAAGAAAAGCACCCCCTTCACCTGGATTGGGGGCAATCTTTTCAAACTTGGCCCCGATCAAATCTTGAGAAGGTGTGTAAGAGAAGAGGAAGTTTTTGACATCCTTCTGACCTATCATGATGGGCCTTCTGGAGGTCACTTTGTAGCAAAGAGGACAACATTCAAAGTGTTACAAGTGGGCTATTATTGGCCCACTCTTCATCATGATGTGAAAAAGTACATTAGTCAGTGTGATTGGTGCTAGAGGATGGGAAAGCCTACCCCAAGAGATGAAATGCCCCTACAACCTCAAGTGACTTTCGATCCATTTAACAAGTGGGGCATGGACTTCATTGGGCCTATCAACCATCCTTCAAAGCAAAAATAGTACATTATTGTGTGCACTGATTATTTGACTAAGTGGGCTGAAACCAAGGCGATTAAGGCAACAACAGAAGAGAATGTGACTAAGTTCCTAAGGGAGAATGTATTCTACAAATTTGGGTACCCTAGAGAGCTAGTCATAGACCAAGGCAGCTAGTTTACCTCCAACATGATTGAAGAACTGCTCAGCCATCACAGAATCAAGCATAGGACCTCCACTCCTTATCATCCACAAGCTAATGGGCAAGCGGAGGTGACCAACAGGGCATTGGAGAGCATCTTAATTAAGGTAGTGAGCAACAATAGGAAGGATTGGGTAGAGCGACTAGTTGAGGCCACCTAGGCCTATAATACAACATGGAAGACCACCACTGGATTTACACCCTATGAGCTGGTCTATGGGAAAAAGGATTTGTTGTCCATTGAGTTTGAATATAACACATTGAGGATGCCAGCACAACTAGATTTGGATCTCAGTCATGCACAAAATGAAATATTGTTCCATTTGAATGGCTTGGATGAATTCAAAATGTAAGCCCTCCTGCATATAGAGATAGTTTAGCTTCAGAGGAAGAGCTGGCATGATAGACATATTAAGGAGAATCAATTTCAAGAGGGTGATTGGGCATTGTTATATGATTCTAGGTATAAATACTTCAAGGGAAAGCTAAGGACAAGATGGATCAGACCTTATGTGGTGGAAAGGTGCCATGATAATGGTTCAGTGCAAATCAAAACTACAGATGAAGAAGCCATACCATTGCTTGTTAATGGACACCGATTGAAAATGTACAAGAGGCCTTTATCAAAATAAGAGTTCATTAACAATATAAATAAGACAATGATGATGGTGGAGCAAGTTCCAACTCCTCCCTCATCAGGTCCCTATAGAAAAGAGAAAAAAGAATAAGGATTCAAGTGAAAACCTCCATGAGGCACCTGAGTCCCATATTTGGGTTGAAAACCTCGTGAGGCGGCCCAATGATGAAAAAATGGAAAAAAGAATAAGAAGATCCCTAGGTGAAAACCTTTCTTGAGGCACCCAGGGCAAACATCTAGGGTGAAAACCTCTCTGAGGTAGCCTAGGTGTTTTTCAAAAAAAAGAAAAAAAAGAAGAGAAAAAAGACATAATTGTTATTTGCAGGTGGGTGAGAAAGGCAATCAAGGAGAAAAGAGAAGATCCAAAGGGAACTCTGCCTCACATATATTCATCTCCTCCACTCCTTACCATACATCTCTCCATCAATTCCATTGTTTTTTTCAATTCATTGCTTCTATTGAGGCGACGACTGTGTTTTCTATAGGATCCCCTGTATTCCTACGAGATCCCCCGAAAACCTACAGGAAGCAATCCAAGGGTGAATGGTAGGTTGGTTAGGTCCTGTAGTAGCCTATCCCATAGAATATAAATCATCAGCTATAGGTCTTCACTAGGATGATCCAGACTCCAGACAATAGACTCCAGACAGAAGACAACATACAACAGACAACAGACAACAGAGGAGGAAGAAGAATGAACGTGCAACAAATAAACAATGCAACACCTTTGATCTTCGACAACTATAGCATGGCATCGAGACCATATGTAAGTATCCCGCTCACTCACTCATATGCATCATGTGATAAAACATTGTAAGGGTTATGGGGTAGTTGGTTTATAAGTGAAAAGGTGGCCAATTAACTTGGCCACCTTCATTAAATCATCACATACAAAACTGGGTGTTCTCTCACACGTTGCTGCAGTAAACTCAAATACAGAGGAGGAGTAGGACAAGAAGTGGTTAACTATGGATCTACGAGGTGGGAGTTGATTACGAGGAACCTCACCCTGAAAAGCCAAAAAGGGAAACAAAACATCATTTGCAAGCATTCATGCATTCCACCTCCTCGAAACTCCATCACTCAAGTCGCTCTTATAACTCTGGCCACCCACTAAGCAAGGATCCATTGCTCTGCAAGATAATTTCTACAGGAGCATGCACATGAATTCCTATAGGAACAGTCTATAGGAGAAGTCTACAGGATACACAGAGGCAGTCTACAGGATAGGCAGAGAGGGGTTCAAGAGGGAATATCACGAAAATTGTCCACTGCCACCATTATAAAGAGGTAGGATCTAAAAATCCATCCCCATTTACAAGCAAATGAACTAGAAATGCTCTAAAAGCTAGTGGATATAATGACTATGGGAGGTGAATTACATACACAGGAATCTTTGTTTTCTCTTGAATTTAAAATTATTGTGCCAATCCTCTCATTTCCTCCTCAAGCCTCACAAGCAAGATAACAGGAGGGTTTAATAGGAGAGAACCCACAAACACTGTGAGGATACAACAACACCCCCAAGTGCTTGAAATCTTTATAAGACACCAATGGATGGGGTTTTTTGAAATATTCACAAGGTATGATGATGAGGTGGCTCAATAATTTGCTCATTCCCTCACTCCACATAGCAAAATCCATGCCACTGTTATAGTTAGAGGGCTCACTATAGATCTCACCCCAGAGCTCATTAGTAGGGCCACCACACTTCCCTTAGGAATTCCATGGATAAAAGAAGAAAAAGAAGATAGTCAGGTGGCAAAAAGGAAATTCTTTTTAGAAGGTGAAGAAACCACAGAGGATAAAAATGGAGTAAGGAGGGACAGTATGCCATACCCATGGAGTGAGGTAGGTTACCAACTCATAAAATAGATCTCATGTGAGGGTAGATATAATGTTGTTTATAGCTACCATTTTAGGATGCTTGAAGAATTAAGATTTGGGGTAGAAACACCAGTTCACAGACTCAGCATACCCTATTTCTTGATGCAATCACTCATAGACTCCAACAACAAAGTAAAGGAAGGGAATTCCCAACAATTGGCTCACCATGGGTTGATTAGGATCTTCATTGAGGATGCCCTCCAAAACCTCAGGATCCCTATAACATGGTTAGTCTTCAGAGACTTACCAGTAGAGGATGACATCAAAACCCTCACCTATGATGTTAGTCCTTTTGTTAGTGAGGAGGAGGAAAAACAAGAAGAAGAATATACAGAGCTAGATCGGGATGAGATGGATGAAGCAGAAGAAGGAGGAGAAGAGAAGGAGGATGATGTTGAAACAGAGGAGGAAACAAAGGAAGAAACTAATGGAGATGAGAAAGAACAGTAAGAGGAAGAAGATAAGAAAAATAGAGAGGAAGAAGGCATTGAAACAGAAGGGGAAGAACATAAGGAGGAGTCATCTAGGGTGTCTCTAGAGGCCCCTAAGAGGGAGGCAACAACTTCCCTCACTGCTCTCATCAACCTAGTCAAGCAAAAAGGGAAAAGAAGGAGGAAAACCCCTCTATATTTCAGAACAAGAAAGAGCACAAGAATCAACAAGGGAAGCAACAAATATCAACAAAAGTCCCTATTGAGATTGAAGATTCCCCTACACCAAGGGATATAGGAGCAATAATGAGAGATCAACTTGAGAGGGAAAATGCATGGCTGAGAGGACAACTGCAGGAAAGGGAAAACTAACTAGCATGTATGGCCAATCTCTCCTTGGAAGCCATCCAGTGTAGGATGCCAGCTAAATCCTATGCTCTTTACCTCAGAGAACAATGGATGCAATTTCAGATTAAAACACTAGCGCAAAGGGGCACCATGCCATTTTAGAACTACAGGTAGTTTATTGATCTTTGTGATCAAAGTACACTAGAGGATAGGGCCAAAATGGCTAAGTTTTAATTACACAATATGGCCCTCACAGACATGAATGTTTGGGATCCTAATGCTGAACTAGGAGATCTACAATTAATGGCTTTGGCATCATGGATGAACAATGAAGATTCAAGGGTTGCAAAGATGAAAATTTTTTTTGCTAGACAACAAAATGAACCTCTTTTCATCAGAGCTGAACAATCAAATCCCATGGCCCTAATCAGCAACCATAATCTAATTGCAAATGATCCTCAGCTGACACCTAGATATCTTGTTGCCTAAGAGCAAGAAATTTCACATTTTGAGGATATGTTTAGGCTGCTAGGAGATGATAGTATACATGTCTTCTTTAGGAGATGGAACACACTGCCACACAGCTTGAAGATCAAAGAATATCACTCCCCTCGAAGGTTGAGCGAGGCACTCAACATGACACCTATATATAAGAAATCAATGCAACAGGTGAAGGTCAATTGGATAGGCCTAAAACTTAGCCCACCACTACTCCTAGGGATGCTAGAAGGGAGAAAAGAAGAGAAGGAAAAGAGGTAGTGGGAAGAAGTAGAAAGGAAAGAAAGCTTCTATGCACAAGAAGAAGAGACCACAACAAAGGCATGGGATCTCAGAGAGGCTACCAGAGCCATGAAGGACATGGACATTGACTAAGTTGCTCAGAGGATGAGAAACACTTTCAGTAGGGGGTGATGATGAGCCTCATCATTGGGTAACTATATGGGCCTTAATTCACCTCCTAGCTTAGTCAAACCAACTATTCTCACAACTTATTGCATACTTTTGATTATATTTTGTTTATGATATGAGTTAGAGTTGGATATTTTCCTTTGTGGTCTAATGTGCATTTAATGTAGTATTTAAGGATAAAATCAAGGAATTTTGGCAAAGACCTTGGTCAAAACTCGAATGGGACAAGGGAGAGGAATTATAGGAGGTAAATCCTCCTCATTTACTACCCCTCCATTCGAATATTCCTCCATCAACTCGGAGTGCAAACAACCAAATCATGAGGACTAGAAGGCAACCGAGCAAGTGAAAGTCAAAGCACTAGTTTATCTCGAGTTTGGGAGCTGAGCCTCCCTAATTTTAAGGAAGTCATTGGAGATTTTAGACGTAGAAGTAGAGAGGCCTAGGACCTCAATAGGATTTAGATTTTTGATTGTAAAACTTTACTCTATTTTCGAGCTGCAAGACTTGTGACAGTTTTTGATGTAATCCATTATTTTGATAATAAGAATGAGGTTTGTTTCGAGCCAGCACTGAGTTAACTCAAAAGGCTGAAGCTCTTGGGTTAGGGCCCAACCCTAGCAACTAAGGCTCCTCTTTATTGTACATGTATTCTAGTGTAGATTCATGGTTTAATCATTCATTTGCTTAAGTAGCTACATTTCCATTACAACAGTGTAGCACATAGATTCATGGTTTAATCCTTCATTTGCTTAAGTAGATGCATTTCCATTACAATAGTGTAGCGTAGATTGGTTGTGTTTTAGTTTGCTTCCATTTTTGCCTTCTTTCAATTAGCATGTTAGCAAGGAGAAAAATATCACCATAAGGTTGTCAACAGGTGTCTCGGCCTCACATCCTCCCTCTGGGACCATGACTTGAGGAAAAGACCCTTCAACAACCCCAAAAACACAGATTTCTAGTTCTTGCATGAGCTTTGGATTTTGTCGTCTTGATTTAGTACTTGGTTCATTTTATCGTCATCTTTTTCCATCACTCTCTTTCTGTAATAAGATCTCACTTGTATTCTCATTTCCTTTAGCAATTTCTCCATGCATAATATAAGCGGAAGCTAATAAATCATGTCTTAATTCGATTATGCCTATAGATTTCCTTACCGTCTGATCCACAACAAACCTAGCCAATCACCATCAATTGCATGCGTATTCATTTCAACGTTTGAATTTTGGCGCTTTGAACCTCCACCATTGATCTGCCTTGCCTGATCCAACGACTATTGCATCATTCGATCGCCAACTAGCTTGGCTGATCTCCACCATTGATCAATCTTGGATGATCCAATGGCTATTGCGCAATCTCGCGCGAATTTGTGCATGACTGATATCCACTCGAGAGAATGTAGAAAAGTGGTTTTCTAGTGCTACGTGTCACTCACTTAGGCTAGTCGCGTAAAATTTAGGAATTCCACTTACAACTTTGAGGGCGCGTGAGAAACTGCTTACCACCTATGAAATCTCGCTCCATCATTCCACAAATTTTCCACCCTTTTGTGGACACGTGACCTGATGTGATCCATCCGTCTATTGACTTCATCTCCCGTGATAAGATCTCTACCATTCATCTCCCATTAATCCTGTTCTTCCATCTATTGACTTAACCTCCTGTGATAAGATCTCTGCCATCCATCTTCCGTTAATCTTGTTTTTCCATCTATTCACTTAATCCCCTGCGATATGATATCCGCCATTCATCTCCCATTAATCCTTTTCGTCCATATATTCACTTAATCCCTTGTGATAAGATGTTCACCACTGATCCAAATTGGATCCTTAAACATTTCCATGACTGTTTCAAATCATGTCAGGCTTCAAAATCTTATGAATGATGAGCTTATTAGAAATGACCTCTAGACAATGGCAATTTGTGGCCAACACGGAACAACGAGGACCCTCCGTCAAAGCGCGCTGACCGTTGGTCCATGGATACTGTGCATGGATGCAAGTTGGCAATCGGAAGCCCAAATCCAATAACAGAGGCAGTCATGTTTCGCAGGGCAAAACTCTTAGCAAAGAAAGCCCCGAGCACTCGGTCACAAGGAAAACAGGAAACTATGCGAAAACAGTCAGAAGGTGGGTCCTGCACCAAAAACCGATAGGATATCGCGTGCACTTTGAGTAGTAAGCGGGTTTGGCTGAGTTCAGCGTGATGGCACACACCGGGTGACACGCGTCTAGCAGATGAGAGAGAAAACCACTTACATCGCGTGAGTAACGGTCGAGCAACTTACCCACGCGATATAGATGAAGATCGTAGGATCTGGAGGCTCCAGATCAACGGTGGAGAATCAACCCGATGGAAGACTAGATTTGATGGGGAAATAGACTGAGGTACATGAGATTTGAGGTCTGACATGACCGATGAGTTGGCAGAGGAATCAGTTTCACGGGCAATCTTGGAGCAACAGAAATAACGACCGTTCAAAGAGAACTGACACTCAGTTCGTGAGGAAACAGGTGGCCACCTCTCTGTGAAGTGTTACATAGCGATGATGACGCAGAGTAGGGGAATTCCAGTGGACAAAGGCATGTGATCTAGAGAGCCAAGAAGTGGAAACGAATAGTCAGGGAGCAGATTGGCTTTAAGCCACGAACAGACAAAGAGCAAGGGGAACAAAAGTAGAGAAAGAAGTGAATTTCAAAGAACAGAGAAGCTGAGCTGACCTGCAGAGCAAAGGTAGCATCGAGCAGACAGAACAGAGAGAGTCCAAGAGTCAGTGAACTCCAAAGAAGGCTTGAGAGGTTCAAGCAACTCCTCTGTGTACATCTGTCAGGTATTGAGTACCAAATTGGACTCATACCACTGAGACTAGTTTAGGTCAAGACTCGGTAAGGGGGAGTCTGTGTACTCTAGAGGCTTGGGGAATCCAAGTACCACCCTAATGATCATCATCTGTTAAGTGAGACTCAAATTGAGCTCCTTAATGTAAAAACTCTACTTTAAGATGCAATAGAAAAGGCCACCACTGAAGGCTGGACCAGGAGACATAGCCCAGGAGGATTGGGTGAACTCCTTATTAAATTTGTTGTGTTTTGTATTTGCTTACTATGTTTCTCTTACTATTTCAAGTGCCTGTGTATTTCGCAATCTTATCGATCCATTGCTTAAAATAACATAGGCACACCCCCAGCACATGGGTCTGTAATACCTTCATTAATTAATTGAGATCATTCACGAGTGATTTTCAGATCAAGTGGTATCAGAGCATTTAGGTTGTTTAAGGTTAGACAAGCTTGTGCTGGATTTTGTTGTTGAATGCTAACTAGATAAAAGCTTAAATTAGGAGAAAGAGAGTTGGTTGAAACTAACCCGGAGATTGGAAGAGTCTATCCTCAGAAGAAAATGTCAGAAGAAAGTCCCTTGGGACCAGATCGCCAATTTATCGATAGTTTCCTGGCCATGAGGTCCATGGTAGAGGAAATGTATAAGGACTTCAGGAAACATAAAGATGAAGATTCATTAGGCTCCAAACAAGAAAAAGGAGAAGAAGAATCTCTCCTCCATGACCACTCAAAAGGCAAAGGGAAAGAAGAAAGCTTTCTCACACCTCCTAATAGCCCTAAACATAAAAAGAAGACATCTTTGATTAAATTAGATGTTAAATTTGATTTACCAATATATGATGGAGAGCTGAATGTAGAGAAGATGGATAATTGGATCAGAAAAATTGATGTTTATTGCAGAGTGCAGAGTATCGACTCAGACAAGAGTAAGATTCAGTTGACCAGCCTATGCCTCAGAGGCACTACCTTGGTATGGTGGGAAGGCAGGACCCAAGCTGACATGAAGAAACATGGTAAGATTCTTTCTGTCTGGAGTGAATTTGTTTCTGCAATCAAAAAACAGTTCTATCCACTAGCTTACATGTAGCAAGCCATGATGAGTTGTCAAACTCTTTGCCAATTGAAAGGGAAAAGTGTATAGGGTTACACCCAAGAATTTAGGAAGAGAGCTTTGATTCTAGGAATTTCATTAGACTCACCTGAGACTCTGTTGAAGTACATATGGGGTCTAGACTCTACACAACTACATGAGGCACACTATCCTCATGTTTAATCCCACTAGTATAGATGAGGTATCTGTTCAAGCTACGCATCTAGAAGCTAGAGGAAAGAATGGGAACCTAGAAGTTGGAGGATCATCCAAGCCCATTGCAAGCAAGAATAAGGAGAAAAGAAAACAGAAATGGAAAGAAAGGAAGGCCAATACTGCACAAAAGACAAAGTCTTCATGCACTCACTGTAAGAAGGATGGGCATGATGATGAGCAATATTGGATTCTGCATCCGGAGCTGAGACCTAAGAAGTTCAAGGGAAAGAAGAAGAAGACTGCTGCAGCTATTCAGAAAGATTTGGGGTCAGACTCAGGAGATGAAACAACCATTGCAGCCACAGGTATAAAAAGTTGTCTTCTTTAGAGAATGAAAAAATCAAGAAGCAAGTGCAGGAGTTGCTAGAGAAGGGGTTCATCAGACCTAGCACATCACCATGTGGGTCTCCAATCATTTTGGTGAGAAAGAAAGATGGCTCGTGGAGAATGTGCATCAATTACTGAGCACTGAATAAGATAATGATAAAAAATCGTTATACCCTTCCTCGCATAGATTATTTATTAGATCAACTGAAAGAAGCTGTTTATTTTTCCAAGTTAGACTTGCATAGTGGATATCATCAGGTCAGAGTTGCAGAGCAAGATGCATGGAAGACTGCTTTCAAAACAAAGCAGGGATTGTATGAGTGGCTAGTTATGCCTTTTGGCTTAACTAATGCTCCTGCTACTTTCATGAGAATAATGAATGATGTGCTCAGACCTTTTCTTGATGATTTTGTTATTGTATATCTGGATGACATTCTTATATTTAGAAAAATGTGGGAAGAACATTTAAAGCATGTTAAGCAGACACTACATGTTTTGAAAAGAGAAAAACTTTATGTTAAACTCTCAAAATGTGAATTTGGCAAAACATATTTGAATTATTTGGGACATATAGTAGGGGGTGGTGAATTGAAGATAGATCCCTCTAAAGTGGCAGTCATTGTAAACTGGCATAAACCCAAATCTGCTACAGAAGTGAGAATCTTCTTAGGAGCAGCACAATATTGGAGAAAGTTCATTTCTAACTTTTCCTTAATTGTAGCTCGCTTACATGCTTTGACAGGATTGAAGAAGGTGTTTCATTGGGGAGGCAAACAATAGAAAGCCTTCGACACCTTGAAAGAAAAGATTAGTATAGCACCAGTAATAGCACTTCCTGATCTTCAAAGACCATTTGAGATCCAAATAGATGCCAGTGACTATGCCATGGGAGCAATGTTGATACAACATGGTAAACCCATATGTTATCATTATGAGACATTTAATTCTGCAGTAGTTAACTATCCCACATATGATAAAGAATTGTATGCATTAGTACAGAGTGTGAAAAAGTGGAAACATTACTTGATGGGAAAAGAGATAGTTATACATACTGATCATCAACCACTTCAATATCTACACTCCCAAACTAAGTTGCAGCAATCAAGACACTATAGATGGATGGGTTTTCTACAATAGTTTCATTTAGTCATCAGATATAAAAAGGGCATACACAATAAAGTTGCAGATATGTTATCTAGACCTATTATAAATGCATCCACTATACTTAAGCATAATTCAGTACTACATGAGAGCTATATTGAACAATATGCTCAAGATATAGATTTCAAAGATGTATATGAAACTTTAAGTCAAGGCAAACAAGTAGAATAATTGGATTATAATGTTAAGGACCGACTCTTGTATCATTGTGGGAAGCTATGCATTCCAAAAATTGAAAGAGTTAAGATAATTCGAGAAGCACGCACTTATCTAATATCAGGTCACTTTGGGGTAAGTAAAATGGTTGCATAGCTGCAAAGATTTTGTTATTGGCCAAAAATGAATGAGACAGTTTCTAGATATGTAAGAGGGTGTACCATGTGTGCTAAAAGAAAGCCTAGAAATAGAAAACAAGGCTTGTACAGTCCACTACCAATTCATTCTCATCCTTGGGAAAGTATTTCCATGGACTTTGTTGGAGGACTGCCTAAATCCAGGAAAGGTCATGACTATTTATATGTTGTTGTGGATAGGTTCAGCAAAATGTGTATTTTGATACCTTGTAATAAACAGATTACAGCTAAACAAACTGCAAAGTTATTCTTTCAGCATGTATGGGTTCATTTTGGATTACCCACTTCCATTGTATCTGATCGAGACACCCAATTTTTTGGGAAGTTTTGGTCGAGTTTGTGGGAACTGATGGACACAAAACTAAAGAAAACCACAACCTTTCATCCACAAACAGATGGCCAGACTGAAGTGGTCAACAGGATAGTGATCCAGTTGCTTAGAGGCTATTGCAGCAAGCATCCCAAACTTTGGGATGAACATTTGTGTTATGTCCAACATGCTTACAACCGAGCAAAACATTCTTCTACACAGAGATCTCCTTTTGAGACTTGTTTTGGTTTCACACCAAGGTCTCCCTTGGATTTTGTCTTTGGTAAAGACATAACAGTTGATGGACACAATGATGTGGACAAGGCAACCAAGTTAATTGAGCAAATCTAAGAGATCCACCAGGAAATACAGGAACAATTGAAAAGAGCCAAGCCAAATACAAGGCAAGGCATAATAAGCATAAGATGGAACATAGTTTCCAAGTTGGTGATCAAGTCTGACTGTATATCAACAAGGAAAGAATGCAAGGTGAATGTAAAAAGCTAAAGCCAATAAGGTTTGGACCTTTCAAGATACTTGAGAAAATTGGTGAGAATGCTTTTCACCTTGATTTACCATCTTACATGCACATCTACTCAGTCGTTAATGCAGACAACTTGAGACTATTTGAACCTTCATTAATTGAAGATCTCGAAGAGCAGAGTCAATTGCCTTTATTGATGATCTATTACCTGAATATCTCAATGAATTGCAGGAAGACACAGTTCTGGACAGGAATGTAAGGACGACGCGCAGGGGAGATGTTGAGTACCTCAGGATTGGACTCAAGGGTTCAAAGCCAAGCAGTGCAAAATGGATAGAGATTGGACAAGTGAGACAGCCATACCCTCACTTAGTCCATGCTTGAAAACCAACTTTTGGTGGTCCAAAAGCCTTTTTTAGTGGGAAGGCCGTGATTTGAATTGGATCCTTAAACATTTTCATGACTGTTTCAAATTATGTCAGGCTTCAAAATCTTATGAATGACGAGCTTATCAGAAATGACCTTTGGACAATGGAAATTTATGGCCAGCACGGAACAACGAGGACCCTCGGTCAAAGCGCACTGACCGTTGGCCCATGGAGACCACGCATGGATGCAAGTTGGCAATCAGAAGCCTAGATCCAAAAACAGAGGTAGTTTTTGATACGCGATTAGCGCAAAGTGCTAATCGTGTATCATAGGGCAAAACTCTCAACAAAGGAAAGCCCCGAGTGCTTGGTCACAAGGAAAATAGGAAATCATGCGGAAATCGTCAGAAGGCAGGTCTCGCGCCAAAACCAGCAGGAAATCGCATGCACTTCGAGTGGTAAGCGGGTTTGGCGAAGTTCAAAGCGATCCCACACATCGGGTGACACGGGTCCAGTGGATGAGAGAGAAAACCACTTACATCACGTGAGTAACGGTCGAGCAACTTACTCATGTGATATAGATGGAGACCATAGGATCTAGGGGCTCTAGATCAATGGCGGAGAATCAACTTGATGGAAGACCAGATTTGATGGGGAAATAGACTGAGGTACATGAGATTTGAGGTTCGACATGACCGATGAGTTGGCAGAGGAATCAGTTTCATGGGCGATCTTGGAGCAACAGAAATAACGACCATTCAAAGAGAACCGACACTCAGTTCGTGAGGAAACAGGTGGCCACCTCTCTGTGAAGCATTACACAATGATGATGATGCAGAGAAGGGGAATTCCAGCGGATAGAGGCAGGCGATCCAGAGAGCTAGGAAATGGAAACGAATAGTTAGGGAGAAGATTGAATTTAAGCCATGAACAGACAAAGAGCAGGGGGGACAAAAGTAGAGAAAGAAATGAATTCCAGAGAATAGAGAAGCTGAGCTGACCTGCAGAGTAAAGGCAGCATTGAGCAGACAAAACAGAGAGAGTCCAAGAGTCTGTGAACTCTAGAGAAGGCTTGAGAGGTTCAAGCAACTCCTTTGTGTATACCTGTCAGGTATTGAGTACCAAATTGGACTCATATCACTGAGACCAATTGAGGTCAAGGCTTGATAAGGGGGAGTTTGTGTACTCTAGAGGCTTGGGGAATCCAAGTACCACCATACTGATCATCATCTATTAAGTGAGAGTCAAATTGAGCTCCTTATTGTAAAAAAATTGC
The DNA here is from genome assembly GCA_031772625.1 of Pinus tabuliformis. Classification (NCBI taxonomy): domain Eukaryota; kingdom Viridiplantae; phylum Streptophyta; class Pinopsida; order Pinales; family Pinaceae; genus Pinus; species Pinus tabuliformis. Next base: position 48,961,758 of record CM062807.1, on the reverse strand, counting down.
TTTAAGATGCAATAGAAAAGACCACCACTGAAGGCTGGACGAGGAGATGTAGCCCAGGAGGATTGGGTGAACTCCTTATTAAATTTGTTGTGTTTTGTATTTTCTTACTGTGTTTCTCTTACTGTTTCAAGTGCCTGTGTATTTCGCAATCTTATCGATCTGTCGCTTAAAATAACATAGGCACACCCCCAGCACATGGGTCTGTAATACCTTCATTAATTAACTGAGATCATTCACCAGTGATTTTCAGATCAACTGCTCATCTTTCGTTAGTCCTGTTCGTCCATCTATTCACTTAATCTCCTGCGATACGATCTCCGCCGCTCATCTTCCATTTATACTGTTCGTTGATCTGACTGATCCAATGGTTCCCATGCATTATTACTTCATTACATCTCCCTTCCATTGATTTCGATCTTCGATTTCTCTTCCACTTGACTCCTTCCTGAACTTTGTTCTGCGTATTATTTAAACACTGCCATTCCTGAGCTTAGATTTGGTTATTCAATCAGACTGCAACATTGTCTGATCATCGCAATACTCCTTTTATCCATCCCCAACCACCTTCCATCCACCTACCACGTCTACAAGAACAATTAACTTGCATGCTTGATTTTATAAAGAAAAACCAAAAATGTGAAAACAGACTTAGTTTAGTTTCCTTGCTTACACATTAGTTTGGTTTGATGCTCTTTACTTCTGTAACTTAGATAGAAGCATTAGGTTAATGTCGATTTATCAATTCTGTTTAGCATAGCTATTTAAATGGTTAGTTAGGATATGGTGTGATTTAGCATTACATGTTTTTTTCTTCATTACTGTAGTAGAGTAGCTCTCTTAGAATAGATTTTATCTTCTTCCATCAAAGAATAAAGCTTCTTCTGACTCTATAGAAGTTTGGCTTGGAACCCCTGGGGTCTCTCACCAGATGAACAGTGACAACAGGAAGGACATTCACTTCTAATTGTGCATATAGCACTGTCACCTACAAGTTTGTACAAACATCGGGTTGATAAGTAAAGCTGGTACCCCAAGAGTTGCAACATCCTTGTTGTAATACTAGCGCTCATCAATTTTGCGTGCGGGTTTGTGGTGGCCTATGTTACATAAGGACACTAAAGCATATTGTAGGGCTTGTGATGCATGTAAGAGAACGGGAAGACCATCGCGAAGGAATGAGCTGTCACTGAACCCTCAGGTGTCATTGCAGCCATTTTAGAAATGGACAATTGACTTTGTAGGACTGATTCAGCCCCTAGGAAAGAAAACAGGTGCGTGCTATATTATCACGCGATGGAGTATCTGACTAGATGGGTAGAGGCACAGCCTGTGAACGATTGTAAAAGGTCCACAACAACAAATTTCTTGTTTGAGTACATGTTAACTAGATTTAACTGCCCAAAAGTATTGATGAGTGATCATGGTACGCACTTCCTCAATGAAACAATCAATGCAATGACCGAAGAGTTCCAGGTTTATCATCAAAAAAGCACCGTATCATCCACATGCTAATGGGACATTTGAGGCCTTTAATAAGATATTGGAGAATGCACTGACGAAGATTTGCAATGTGCAATGGAATGATTGGGACATACGCGTACCTGCAGTGTTATGGGCATACATGACTACTTGCAAAAAACTAACAAGTCAGACACCCTTTAGGTTGGTCTATGGCGTAGAAGCTATGATGCCTATGGAATATATCATGCCCAATCTACGCATATAATCTTTCACAGGGATGGCAGATCTTAGAACTTTGGAAGAACGACTTGCACCATTGATGGAGCTCGAAGAAGACAAATTATTAGCTGGATTCCATCAACAAGTACAAAAGGAACGTGAAAAAGCATGGCACGATCAACACATCAAGCTACGCATGTTCAAGGTAAACAATTTGGTTTTATTATATGATAGTAAGTTCATTAAGTTTCTAGGAAAGTTTCAAATGCACTGGCTGGGGCCATATGTCATCAAAGTAATTAAATATGGAGGCGCAGTTTACCTCGCGAAGCTGAATGGAGAACCTTTTCCGGGAAGGGTGAATGGAAGCCGATTCAAGCCATATATAGGAGATCTAATTCAATGACTATATGACGATAGGAAAATCTTAGTACTTCAAGTAACTACAAGGGAGAACGGGACTATAAAATACACTGCTTGGTTTGAGAAACTACGTGACAGAGGGGCTACACGAAAAAGGGGGACATCATAGTATCAGAAGTTGCACGAAGGGAGTTGCACTCTGAAAGGAGATACTGCACAACACAATCAGAAAGTGACAGTTAGAGTCACTGTTCATGAGTTGAAAACCAAGAGATGGTTAAGAGGAGCGGATGGACGACATTTAAGGCTAAAATCTTTGAATATCTACTGCCAAACCAACATTAATGATCGAATTTTTGGGGGGAACGGTTGGATTTGAATTCAAAATCCCCTATAAATTACGCGTGCCAGTCCAACAATGAACACTTTGCACACTTAGAGTTTTTAAGCCAAGTTATATGTTGCTTATGAGCCGCTAGTTCTTTGAGAATTTGGTTGCAAACCCTGCGTTTTCCAGTTTTCCCGAGTTAAATCAAAAGTTTATCCTAGAAACCATGTTAGGTCCAAGCCCTGCTAAGACTGTGAGCACTAGGGTAGACATTACATCCAAAGGAGCTACTCTAGAGGTGGTGAGCATGGAAGCTCATGCTCCTGTGCCTACGACACTGAGGTTGCCCAGGCGGAAGCCCAACCTTATTAAAGAGACCTAGAAACCAAATAAATACAAGCAGAAGAGGCCGGTGCCAGTGCGCGAGTCGCCCAGGAAACATACTTCCACTCAAAAGTAGAAGAAGGACAAGCAGCCTGAGAAGGTTGTGGATTTGGAAGCTGAATAGGGCACTGAGGATATAGACACTGAGGGAGCAAAGCCCATCACCAAACTGCTTGAATATATCCCCTCGTGAAAAGCGAAGGTGAATGTCCCGAAGGACCCAGACTCAGATAAGTTCCTTATTCATACACCCTTGTTGTCGGAGAAGATAACTTTTGAAGGACCGCACCTTGCATGGGTTGCCCTGTTAAAAATGGAGGATTGGGACCTAGATTACCATGAGCAGTTCCCTCACCTTGCGAAAAAAATTATATGAGGAGTGTATATTACCTAGACTCAGGTGTCACCAAGTTGGAGACAGTTGAATGGATCCACGGAGTGGAACAAGCCAGGTTGTTGAACCTGCCGTGGGTGCCCCACTACCACCGCACTAATATTAACACCACCTGTGTGCGACAATTACTTAATTTAGTGCACGATGGGTGCTTATGGCTTGGCGCACCTATACCCATCACGGATATGCTCATCCATAGGATGACGCACCTATCGCATGAAGGTTTGAATCCACCCAAGGAGTTTGGTGGAAAGACATGTGAGAGACACTTGGCAGAGAAGATGAAAAATAAGTTTGAGCTTATCAAGAAGAAGAGTGGCTATTCCATCACGTCCATCAACGATCCCACGATGTAGATTACCATCCAAATACTAGCTGGAAAATTTATGAGGAAGTGCTACGTGGACGAGGTTCCAGCACCTCTAATATCATTGGCTATGCAATGCACAAAGGGCGTGTAGTTTAACTGGTCACGGTATTTATGTAGTGAATTTCTTACAAATTGTCGCGAGGTCCAAGATGAGAGAAATCCCTTCTACGCATGGCTACTGCTCTCCATTGTGTTGGTCATGTGGGATTTGCCAGAGGACAACCAATTTCCTCCATTGAAGGAAGGATTGCCGGAGGTCGCGCAGTTCACCTCCCTCTAGGCCATAAAGGACCCCGCGCAGGTCACAAAAACTAAGATTTTTTGGGTATTGAAGGAAGCGAGCTTCCGTATGGCCATAGACTAGCGCCTAAGGTTGTACCCAACCTTGTATGAGCATCTGTCCATGTATGTGGAGTTCAAGGCATATTTCTACCGCGTCTACATTCGGGCGTAGAAGGACCCACAGCAGAGGTGGTTCAATTTGCCATATTTGGTCACCGATGATGCCATACAAGAAGTGATCAAGCACTGGCCGACAGATTGTCACACCCTATCTGACTTAGATTCAGGCACCAAAAAAGGCATGGGGAGCTTAGCTGAGAAGAAATGAAAGGATGCAGCAAAATAGGTGACACAGAAGTTGTCTGTGCAGTGGAAGAAAGAAGCCAAAGAAAAGGTTCGAATGGAAAAGGAGCGTGCTGCAAGGGAACAGGATGAATAAGAACAACGTGACTCCGAGCAAAGAGGAAAATCCCCTTCGACCAAAACCAAGGAGGACGAGTAGTCTGCGAAGGGCGGTGGCATGATGAGGGGCAGAGCACCCCATTTAGGCTAAGGAAGCGCAGAGAACAACAACAGCAGGAGGGTTCCCGTAAAAAGACAAATTTGGCTAAACCTTAGATGGATCCCATCACCCTTACAGAAGGCAATGTTGATTAGATTGGTGACAAGGTGCATGACACTACAACTGAACTATTGCAGCAATTCAAAAAACAGTACATGAAGTCGTTGGGAAATGTCCAGAAGGATCTGCGTAAACTGTAGATCCAAACTAGCAGAATACAGGTGGGTGCAGGTCACGTGAGCGCTGCACAGACGAGCGTGGCACCAGGGACAAGTCAAGCTACAGAACTGGTAAGGAAAGTAGACCTTAGAACAGTTTCTCTACCAGAAGGGTCCCTGAGCACGAAATTGGCTGATGAAAAGATCATCATAAGTACCCTAAAGAACATCAGCCTCAATATTGCAACGATCCCCAACAAATTTCTTCATGCACTGCAGACAGGAGTTACAGTGGAACTTAGAGCTTGGGAGTAGCACATTCTCAATTTAATAAGCGTTCGGGTGAAAAATGAACCAATGTTGACTGAGAAGATGTAGGCCCTGAAGGAAAGGGATACTATCTAGGTGCAGAGCTCCCAGCTGGTCGCTATAGTTGTAGAGTTTTGTAGAATAGTGCCAGAGTTGCACATACCTGAGGACGCACAACCCGAGGCCAAGATTTAGAAACTAGATGTAGGTGTCCACGATGCAAAAACAGAGATGGAAAGAGTTCAATTTGAACTCAACATGAAAATCACAAAGTTTCAGCTCAAATCACAACCTTCGAATCCACCCGAAGTTAAGGAACAACGTGGAACTGCCATCAAGGAAGGGATGACTACTGTCGATGCCGTAGTCATTGACTACACAACCTTGTTTGAACAGGTGATGGAGTTGGTGGAGATCCTGCAGGAAGACCCCAACCTAAAAATATTGAATATAGAGATCCGTGAGCTCCAAAAGAAGTATGACGAGGTTAGGGTGACGACACGCTCAATTGCTACAACACAACGCCTCGCGAAGTTACGGGAGGGGAAACATGTCCTCGCACAGGTGGAAGTAGCTTAGAAAAAAGAGGCAGTACTTAAGGCCAGGTTGGGTCCTTGGTTGGAAGAAGCATACCAAGTCTCAACCAACATTCAGGAGAAGCTGATGAACTTGTAGCTCACAAAGCAAAAGATCAAGCTAGTCGGTAAAGGACCAACTGTAGAGTAACTCATCGAACAAGTGAAGTAGGCAGCTACACAGAGCACTGTTGAGGTAGCAGTTGTACAAGTGGAGCTAGGGGATCTTCACAGGAATATCACTGCACTAGTAGAGTGACTTGAGGGTGAGTCACGACCTTTGTGTTGGGGGCCTATTGGGAATGGGTCCGCTAGGTCAGTTTTGGGTTAAAAACCCAAGTTTTGATGTAAATTTTGACAAAAAGATGTAAAGTATCCGCGAATTGTGGATGCAGAGTGCGTAGTTATTTAGGAGTCAAAAATGGTTTTTACCCTCATTTATGTAAAGTTTGAGTCAGTTTTAAGATCTACCCTTGGTCTGCAGACCATCGGATTGTATAAATAGGTGTGTCTTAGGAAGTCTAAGGCAGATAATTAATTTATCTATGGGTATGACGAATGGAGTCTTAGAGAATTAGCACAGAGAAGTCAGTCTTGGGGAAGGAAAAGACTCTACAGCTGAGTGTGCATAGGTCTAGAGTAGTGTCCTCAGCTGAGTGCGTGGAGCCTTGCAGCTGAGTGCGCAAAAAAGTTTTGAGTCTGTAACCTTGTACTAAAGATCAATAAAGAAGACTACTGGATAAATTCATATGTTTTATCTGTTTCCTTCTGCTATTTATGTTTGCGATATATGTTGTGATGAGATAATGTCTTTATGAAATAATGATGTATTGATGCGCGAATATACTAGATAAGTTTTATTAATTGAACACAATACATGTTAAGTATTGACGTGAAGGTTATAATACTTCCAGTTAAGTTTATTAAGCCCTTAAGCAAACTTGTGTGGATTCCGATCTGAGGCTAGTCTATGATGCGCGTAATTAGATAACCCATCTATTAAAGGTCCATAGAAGCCAATCGTAGACCTTTGCAGAGGTCTAGAGGCCATTTGAAGGAAACTACAACGCCAAGCTCTAAGGGCTTAGAGATCTACATGAGGGCAGATCTAGGACATCAAAATGACATCGTATTGATCTCTAGATGCGGAAAATTGGTTCCAACATCCCCCCATACTGCTTCGGGTGAGACTTCAGTCCGCGCTACGTGGATTGATGGAGAAGGGGCCAGTAGTGTAGGGTTTTTTTTGGCACAACTAACTCTGAACCTGGGTCAGGACCCACTAAGCCAAGAAGACTGCAACATATAAAGGTGGGAGGTGTCATTGGCAGAAAAATGAAGGAGATTTCAAGTGAACCAAAATGCTGACACAACCCAAGGTCTTCACCAACTACAGATGGTACATTTCTACACTATGGGATAAAATGATCTGAAGTATACCACGTGAGAAATTGTTTGATTACCGACCATTGATGTATACTGTTAACAAACACAAGAAAACTCGCCAATAATGATAATGAGTGTCAAGGTACCCTAGTAAAAATCTAACAAGTGTGAATAAATGTGTTTACGTCAAACATTTGAAAGAATCTACCAATCAAGATACATTGATGTATTCTCACTATCGATAGTGAAGGAGTTTTCCACTAATGAATACAAACCCTAAGGTACTGAAAAAAGGAATCTAGACCTTATTCCTAGAGCAATGAGTTGGAGTCAGTGAGAAAGGATCCACTGAAGGGAAGGCATTAAGGAATCCAACATCAACCAGCATGAGCGTAACTTGCAGGTCAATAATTTGGAAGAACTCGGATGGAGAGAGATGAAGTGACCATTCTGAAGTACATTTCCAACGTACAAAAGATGTGGCTAGATCATGGTAGAAATCCTCTAAACCAACCAATAATGGAATCTAATACAAAGGTGGGGAATCCACTAATAGGGTAAAATGGAAACCAAGGTACTGCATGAATTCCAATGTGTGGTAATGTAAGCTGACGTTGAACACAAGGGAAACCACCCAGTAAAAGACCCATGATACTGATCGATGTTGAGCACAAGGTCACCTATCAATGATGTAAATAGGGCCAGGGTGTGACTCTAGGTCTACTTTCATAGCCATTTTTTGGAGTCGACAAGAGCAGACTTGTCAGTAAGAAGTAAATGGGACCTCCTTAACCAACACGAGTGAAGGAAAAAATATATGATGTGATACCTAAGATAAGTTTACAAACCAGGTATGGCTGACAAAAATGAGTCAAGAGACACTACAAAATGACTGAAAACAGGTCTACTTCCCTTGAACAAAAACATGACTTGATGTGACTTTATGGAAACATAAGATATTTTTTTATAAGTTTGCAATGCAAGATGCATTACCAAACTCTCCATATGTTTGGAAGATAAAACCAACTGGAGGAGGAATGACTCAAGAACAAGGTTATGGCTTCCCTAAAGCTAGAATAAGTCCCATTCCAATGGGGGAAATACTCATTGCAAGTGCTTCGTTCAAGGACGACACGACTGACTCTTACTGCTATCAAATTATGAAGAAACTATCCCATTCCCGCTCTTTTTGGAATATTTAGTTTTTTTTTGTCTTTTTCATATTTAAAGTCTGAAAAAAGAATAAAAGAATGCCTATAGTACATTGGAAAGAACAAGTGTCAAAGGAAAGTGAACTAGTTCTTGGGACTAGAACAATCCTTCACTGAATGCAAGGTGGTAGATACAGGTCATCGAAACTTAGGGGATGTTCTTTCCATGGAAAAAATAGGTGTTAAGTCGTAAAGGATAATAAATGAATGGTTTGAACTTGTAAAAGGTCATGGTCAAAGTGGATTATACATGAGTCCAAATGAAGCTGACTTAAGGCTAGAAGAGGTACAAGTGGCCAAAATGCAATGCAGTAGTACAATTTAACACATGGGAGCCTCTAGGGTATAAAGCCAAAAAATAGCAAAGAATAAGAAGAATGAGGCTTCAACGCAAAGTCATGATGGGAATAAAAAGGTCTTCTGAGCCTACACAATACTTGGAACACGAGAAACATATGTCAGCGAAGATCTAACTAGGAATCCCACGGAAGGAAAGGCTTTGCCACTATGTTATGATTTTAAAAGATGGCGAGTGAAAATGGTTAAAAATCACAACATAATAGGGTCGACCCTATGGCCAAATATCATAGTATGAGGTCAAGATGCATAATGAGACGGAAAAGTGATATGCCTTAAATTATATGCCAGTTCAGAAAATGATACCTGCCATGATAGGTTAAAAATCATGGAGTCAAAGCGGAAGAAAAACATCACCGAGAATTTGTTACCCTGAAAAATAACCTCCCAACACTTCAAGAAAAATGTCAAAAGTTCATAAAATTATAAAAATTAAAAATATTTAACTTTAGAAAGGTGGGTTTTTAAAATTTTGTCTATGAAAAGAGATTTTATGACTCACCCCAATTCATTTTCACCAACCAAGTGTTGTGAAGAGGTCTCTTGGAGAAAATTTGGGCAAAATGATCTGATCAAACCCACCAACGAATTCATCACACACGGTCTCCAGGTAATTATTATCCTTAAACTCATCCATTTGATCTAAGATTTAATGGTTTAAATCAATTTTAGAGAGGAGTTTTTTGTTGTCAAATGATGCTTAGTGTGTACGTGGGTCGATAACTTGAAAAACATGTATAGAAATCCCTATAAATGAGTTTTCAAAGGAAAATATACATGCATATGCCACTGTCTCTTACAAAAATTGCGTACACGTAGAGTAAGAATGAAAAAATTAATTTCTAATGGATGAAATCCCTCAATTTTTCAGGATGTCAATCATTTGGAGAGAGAGAGAGCATACTAATGTTGATAATGAAGTTTTAGAGGATCAAGAATCGTTGGATGGATTAAAAAATTACAGATTGCTCAAATTCTTCATGATGCCCAACATGAGAACATAGACTCAATTGTTGAAAATGTTAGTTCATTACTGGGACCCATAGCAAGAGAATTTATTATAGATCATATGCCTTTACAGATCGAAGTATAAGATATCTACTTCATAATAGGACTTTCCTGAAGGGGAGAAGCGGTTGACCTAAAAGGGAAGGCTCGTGGAGGCCTTAACATTGCTGATTATATTTCCGTATACTGTGCAGCAGAAACTAATAAGGTCAATTCACAAGTTCTAGTCAAAGAAATCATGAACCTACCAATTAAAATCATCCTTTTCACTATTTCTAGGATACCAGGTTCAACCTCATTACATCAGGCTTCACGGCCTGCTATGTTCTTGGTAGTAGAATTCCTAAGGCCAGTTGTCTATGATTGGTGTACAACACTCTTGATCAATATGAAGAAACAATTGAAATCAGTTAGACAGGGAAAAACAAAGATCTTTAGCTGTGGTAGCATCCTTTGCTCATTTTTATTTAAGTGGATTTTGACACTATGACCTAGAGTAACTACTGCCATCAATAGTCCTAGAGATTCCAGGATGGCCAGATGGGTAGATCTGATGAAGCGAATTGGTGGAGGTGAAGTCACTCAGACGACCTTTAATGACGAGTTCTTCTACTGGTGGGATAAACAAGTCATGGCAGTAGATGATTACCCCTACATAGGTGTAAACTTCCAAGAGGATCCAGAGCTAACACTTCTAGCAGGAGCTACATGGGGTTGGAAATTTTTTTATTTTTAACTTTGATTTTTTTGGATTTTTAAATGTAATCTCAAGAAATTCAAATTATTTTTCTGTGAAACAAAAATATTACAAGATTAAATGATCATGATATAGATATTGGACCAGTGAGACCTAAGGGTCTACCGAGGCATCGACGTTGCAATAGAGACACGGAGAGAGCAACAATTGGGTCTAAGAGAGTTCTTCATTATGTTTAGAGGAACTTGGATATTTTGACTCGCCAGGTTCCCATGGCAGTAGTAGAGGATCTCCTTGAGGCTATACAGAGATGAGTGGTTGGAGTACCACGAGAGTGGGTGCGGCTCTTCTGACGAGTGGAAAATGACATCGTCTTCTTCCGTGATGCTCATCCAGGGCAAGGCCCGCAACCTTAGATTTCAGATGACTGATATTTTTGATAGGGACATGATCAAGCTTAAGCCCTAATTTTGTAGGACATTTTTCCACATTTTGTAATATTTTGACATACTATAGCTATATATATATATATTTTGTTATGATTCGATCATATACACAAATTATTTTGTGATATTTTTGATTTAATGTGATGAATGATTAATATGCCAATCCAATGCTTAGTTAGCTATAGAATCAACAAATGCATTATTTGATCATGGAATATGAATAAAAGTAATAAAAGTGGATGATCTTTGCAATAATCTCTCTCAGAAATTGATGATGTAATAAAGGATCCCTCACACAATAAATGTTATTTAATTGAGACACAACCGGTTATGAATCCACATAAACCACTAATGATCCAATAAGATATTGCTTCAGATAGTAAATTGATAACGACACTGTATTCAACCATATTATGAGAAGATGGACCAATACATATGCCTATTGATACTAACAAATGACCATATGGATAGCCTATTACCCAATTGGCAGAAGCTAAATTCCAAGTATGTCTATTAACACCATCTGCGAATCCTAAATACACCAAATCACCCATCGAAACGTGCCAAGGAAAAAGTGGAGTTGGATGTGCACACATTTTTCAAGCATAAAATTGACAAGGATTTCATTTCTTGTCTGCTTCAATACAATCTTTGAAAATTGAGGGCCAAAAATAACCTGTACGCAAGATTTTTTGGGTTGTAGCAAGCCCGGATAGATGACCTTCACAAGCTCCACTGTGGCTGATGAGGCTCATCAATAGGTAAATTAGATGGGCCTTAATGCCACTCTCCAGCTTATTAAAATCAACTTTCCTCACATTTCTTGACATATTTTATTATATTTTTCTTAGTGAGAAGGGTAAAGGTGGGATGTTATGTCATGTGGTATAATGTGCATTAATTCTAGGATTTGGAGCCGTTTTGGGCTACTTTAAGTGCAAAAACTCGAAGTAGACAAGCAAGAGGGATTTTAGTAGATTGGTTCTCCCTCCTTAACTCATCAATCACTCGAAGATTCCTCCACCAGATCTCATTAGCTCGGAGTTACAAGTAGCCAAGCCCACCAAGTTCATTGGAAACCAAGCCAGTGATAGTTGAAGACAAGTCAATCTTGAGTTTTGAAGCCAAGTCTCCCTAATTTTAAGAAATATGTTAGTAGCTTCAGTTGTATAAATAAGAAAGCCTAGGGCCTCATTAGGATTCAAATTTTTATTGTATCCAAGAGGCAATTCCAAACTAAGATATTGTGACTATTATTCTCATGTTATTTTTGACACTTTGATGATAATGAAAAGGGTTTATTTTATCCAAAACTAAGTTGACTCAAAGGGCTGAAGCTCTTGGGTTAGGGCCCAACCCTAGCAGCATAAGTTCTTCTTTTTTCACATGTATTCTAATATTAGAATCATAGATTAGCTGCTGAAGTTATCTCTGCTTTGTTTAATTTACAAGTCTTTGAATGATTGGCAAGTTTTGCTTACATTAGTTGGAGAAGTAGATCAATGTTACAGTAGTGAAAGAAAAGACTTTAGAAAATCTTGTGACAGTGGCCTCATCCTCATCTCCCTCATGGGATCATGGTTTGAGGGCCCCACTCTCACAGCCCCAAAAATAGATTTATCTTTTGGTTATTACATAACTTAGGATTTCTTGTTGAGTAGATAATTATTGATGATATATTAGAAGCACTTTCAATTCTCATTTTGGTTTCTTGAGTTTGCTATAGATTAGAAAGCATTCCATTCCATAGATTTAAGATAGTAGCCATCAATAAATTAGTTTCTCAAATTCAACTTAGCTTTTGCACACTTACATAAAGTTGTGCATGAACGAAGAAAATAATCTGTTGTTGCAGATGTTACTGATATGTAGGAAGGAACTCATTCTACCAGCCTCATCTAAGTCTTCTCCATCCCTCCCCCAATCCTACCAACCACTAATTCAAATTTCTGTTTTGTAGCCACTGTGGACAACCACCTTGAGAAAATCCAACCATCCTGAAGAGTTGGGCTGATCCTCAGGTAGTGTGCACCTTCCCCATACCTTATTCCACCATCATAAATCTTCCCAACACTTCCTTTCACCTTTCCTACCTTCCTACAACTTTCAGCTAAGTTTCCAGTAATAAACTAGGACATCCTGCAGTAACTATAGGACATCCTGTAGTAACTACAGGAAACCCTATAGCAGCCCGTTTTAGATTGTTTTGGGCAGAAATGATGATCAAAGCCAAAAGTAGGCCTTCAACTTGACCTCCATACCCCTTAACGCCATTTTGGACCAACTTTTCCATACCTTCCTCCCTTGCAAAAGATCAACTTGTTTAGCTTAGAATTTACATTTCTAAATTGAAAACCAAAAGAGTATTTTCTGCAATATTTATTTATTGCATGCATACATCAATCATAGCAATGTTAGGATAATTTCCATGTCTACTTAGTCTAGATAGCTAGATGATATAATGCACGATTAAATTAGGTCTCTTCTGCAAAGTAATGTGTGCTAATTCTTAGCTAGGTAATTTCATGTCATTTCATAGCACTTTCTATTCAACACTTTCATTTCCTTATAATAGGCAAGCATTTAATTTTTGCATCAAAGATAGATTTACATTCACTCTCAGTAGCCGACCTCCTTCTAGTCAATAGAAGACTGGTTTGAAAAACCCTAGTGGTCTATTGCCCCAATTGAGAAGTGACAAGAGTAGATGGTTGCATATACTGTCCATATAACACTGTCACCTCCAAGTTTGTACAAACCCCGGGTTGATAAATTAAATTTGGCCGCTCTAGGAGTTGCAGTATCCTTGCTGCAATACTGGGGCTCATCACTTTTATGCACCGTTGTTGGGGAGGTGTCTGGGTAGATGTAATTTCTGCTTTCCTTTATATTTGACATTCAGTAATAGATGCAATTCCTTCTTCCCTTTTGTTTTGCATTCAATATATATTTTCAATTTCTGCTTTCTATTATTTCTGCAAGTAATTCCATTTAGCAAATAGTTGCAATTTCTACTTTCTTTCCATTCTGCAAGTAGTTCTGAAAAAACCTAAAATGAAAAACAAATTTCTTTCATGCCTTGTAGGAGTGGAGACAACTTAGGAATTTTTTTGCCAAATACCCCCACACCATCAAATGGCCAACCTTCCCTCTTGTTTGGTGGCTGTGAGGTAGATGATCGATTAGGAAAGCAACCAGAGATCTTTGAAGAGCCTATTGGGGAAGAAGAAGAAGAAACCATTCCACCAACCTACACCATGGCTGAAAATAGAAATGGGGTTGAGAACATAAATGGATTTGACAAAAGAGATAAGGGTTTCTTTCCCATTAGAGAAACTAATGGACATGCTAGGATGAAAAACATAAGCCCCTCTACCCTTCTTCTCTTCCATGCTAACCTCAGAGGACCCTGATACCTTTTGTTTGAGTTTGATGTCATTTGCAAAACTTATGATTATACCTCTGACAACTAGAAGTAGAAGTTGTTCCCATCCACCCTTAAGGATGCAGCCTTGCGCTGGTTCATGGGTTTACTTGGGAAAAACATCACTACTTGGGCTCAAATGCAACAAGACTTCAACATCAAGTAGAGGGATTATTATAGGTCCAAAGACACCAAAGAGGAAATCTTTAGAATGACCTTGGGACATGATGAATCTCTAGAAGATTATGAGGAAAGGTTCCAACTCAACTAAAAAAGGGATAGATGCACCCTCGATCCTAAATCACTCGAGTTAGTCCTTCTTAGAGGGATCAAATAAGATCTCCTAGAAATTATAAACATGTTGTCGGGAGGGGACATCTACCCGCTATCTTATGATGATATCAAGACAATTTTTAGAAATCATTCTAGGGCAGCCAAAAATAAGGGTAGGGCTAGGCAAGTTTTGGACAGTTCATTCTCCTCGAACACATCCATCAAAAGTGAAATTGGGAACATGTTCGAAGACTTTAAGAGTGAAACAATGCATACCCTTTCTCTGCAAATGGACACCATGCAAATCAAGAGGAAGCAGGAGGAAGCAAAAAGATCCTTAGTTGTCTTTTTCCCTAGATGCACCAGGAGGCACCTTAGAAATGAATGTCCATTGAATCTTATAGAGATATGCTCGGTGTGTGAGTAAAACCACTACATAGACAAGTGCCATTCTCTACATAGAATGAAAGCTGTGTATCAAGGAACTGAAGGTGTGACAGAACAACTCTGTTATATCAAGGAAAGGAGGCCGTAAGGGCCTCGACCATACTAGCAGGGCATGCAAGGGATGTCCTATTCATATTACAACCACAACCATAATGCATCCATTCCCCCTTGGTATCCTCCTACTCATCCTTCATGGTACACACCTTCTCCTTGGTCTTTTGTACCTCAATACCATTCCCAACTTGCCAATCAATCATTTCAGCCATATGCTCCCTACAACCTCAGTGGAATACACCATCACAGGGGTGAAGGCCCCCATACAACCAATCTCTAGCCTTACTACCTCCACCTCCATCTCTATCGTAGCTCCTTCACCCTGCTCCACATAATCAACCTTAGATGCCTGCTCAGCCAAATTCGAACCCGAACAACAAGCAGGCACAACAGGTCTATAGTGGAGAGACATCTTACCCAGCCTATGCTATGAAAATTCAAGAATTCAACCTCAGGTCTAGAAGAGTGCTTCCAGATAATCAACCTCCATCTCCACCTAAGGAGATTGAAGAGGAAAAGGAAGAGAGCTATCCTCAATCTAATCCACCTCCTTTTCCCGAGAGACTAATCCATCCTAACCAACAGACCCCATAAGAGACTGAACTTTTGGGTGAATTGAAAAAATTGTGTGTTAAAATCCCACTCTTCCAAGCTATCAAGGATGTCCCCATCTAAAACAAGTTAATCAAGGAGAAATGCTTCTAACATCCTAGGAGGAGAAATAAAGACACTCCTACCATTAATACCATTGGACAAATGTCTAACTTAATGTTGGGGAGAGTGATTTGCTTGAAGTATCTAGACCTTGGAAGTCCCGTGGTAGATGTGCACATTGATGGTATCATTTTCCCCCATACCTTGATTGATATTGGGGCTGCCATCAATGTGATGACTAAGGAGACTATTCTTAAACTGAATCTCCAAGGATCATTAAGGAAGACCACAACAGTCTTGCAGCTTGCAGATAGATCCACAGTAGCTCTTGAGGGAGTTGTTGAGGATGTGATGGTCTCCATTGATTCCTGGGAATACCCTGCTGACTTCTTAGTTCTCCAACCTAAGACCAAGTTCAATGGTTATCCTCTCATCCTTGGAAGGCCATGGCTAGCCACTGCTAATGCTTACATAAGTTGCAGGGATGGGAATATGACCATTAAAAATGGGCATTTGTCTAAACAATTGGTCTTGTACCCTCTTGCTCAACCATATCTAGAGCATGAATTACATTTATGGTTGGAAGAGGAGGAGGAAGATGAATTCTACTCAGCCACATCTTAGCCAATCTGTAACCTAGATGCTACTATAGGAGGGGGCAACGTAATGAAGACGACCTGATTGATCAAATACTCCAGAATCATCCCCCCAACACCATGTATCTTAATGAATTAGTAAAGAAAGATGAAGATAACCCTTGGAATGATTTGTACCTAGATGAATCAAGTCCTACTCATGTTAAGATGATAGAATTTGGTCCAGCTAAAAAATTGAAAATCAACCCTTCCCTCTCTGTAAATCAGGAAAAGGAGTCATGTGACATGCAAAGAGAACATATGGATGCATCTTCTTGGTGTTGTTCTCCTATACCAATAGGTGTCATATTTCATGATTGACTGGTTAAAATCCTAAATATGTTCATCCTTTCCCTACTGCAAAGGTTCCATATTTTGAAAAAATAAAAATATTAAAAGATGTAAAGAGGGTATGCCCTAAAAGAAAGATCAAAGGGCAAAAAGAATGAAATGGTCAAAAAAGAAAAGAAATGAACCCCAAATAAAGAAGACCAGGAAAGTGTGCTAGTCCAAATGCCACTACTATTCCATTTTTGCAAAGGATCTCATTGGGTGCAGTTAGTTCACTCTTGCCATAGTTGATGGATGGCCAAACAGCTTAATCTTGGCCAGTTCATGTTTCAATTTCTTGTTTTAGAGATAGAGAATAAAATCTGTCCAAACAGTTCAAGCTTGGCAGATAAATAGTTAGATATAGAAGCAAAGGTGCTCAACAGCTAAAACTGAGCCCTTGGAGGAAATAAGGGCAGACTTAGATAGGATTCCCATGAAAAGAAAAAGAAAATTTGTAAGGGTTTGCCAGTCCAAGTGCACCCATGGAAGAAGAAGAAAAATGTTAGCTATAATAGGCTGGGTAGGTAGTTTTGGTGTTGCAGAAGCATGCTTATGATTAATTTTTGTTTCTCAAGAGGTTCATCTCATTTGATATCATAAGTACAATGGCAATTATTTGGTTACAAATCAAGCGATGCATGTCTAACTTCCTGTTATAGACATTTTTGTGCCTTACAGCTCTAAGCATGAAATGTCCATAAACCAAGGGATCCTAAGTCCCTAAAAGTGTTGTTCCTACCCCTATAGGAACAAGGTCAACCAATTACAGCTTCTCCCAGAAGTTCTCCACCAGAAACTGCTCAGAATCAGTCAAATCAGGATCATTTCCGCTGCTCCACTAGCTAGCTACGTTGCATAGCACCCCAGTACACTAGCTAGGTGCGTTGCAACGCACCTAAATGCACTACCAGGGTGCGTTGAGTGGGAAATGACAAATGGCAGTGTCATTCCGCGAGGTGGACAGACAATGGAAGCTTCCAGAATCTTCCCCAATGACACTTGCCTCACTGAGTTCGACCAAGGATGAGTAAGAGGCTCTCAGTCTCCAAGTGGAAGCAAGAACTGACAGAGAGAGTCCACTAGTCAAATCATAAGCTGACTCATCCTCTTTGCATACATCTATATATGGATCCCTCATCCTAGAGATCCAGAGGCTGGAATTTTGTACTTTGCAGAGAATTGCTGTTGGTTTTGAGATAGAGATCAGTGCATTGGGTGATTTATGCTTTGTTGGAGGTGAAGAGGGGATTCCTTTGCTGGGGGGTTGATGCTGGATCAGGAATCATCGGTTGTAACTCCTCCTGGACCTTCTTGTTATATCAATAAAACTATTTGAGTTTCTCCTACATGCTTGTGTATCAATGATGTTTTGTTATATTTGCATGTTTAGCTTAAATTTGATCCTAAGCTATTTATGAATGTAAACCCATGTCTTTGTGTAGTTTTCCTCTTCTGTGATATTGCAGGAACTTGGTGAAGCTGGGCAAGTAAGGGAGCAGGTAGCTGGAAGCTGTCAAAGAGGAGAGAGAGTGGATCAAAGGACTAGCGCAAGACACAGGTTGGTTCATCCTATTCCTCTTCATTTACAGTTCATAAAGAAGAATACGAAAGTAGTTTTCCTTGTTTGTTTCTAAGGTACTGTCACACCTTAGTGGGATAGGGGCGTTCTTAGTAGACACTTTTCCCGTTAACAAAATGGCGACTCCACTGGGGATCATGTCTAGTTAGTTTGTTTGTGTTTCTCTTGTTGTTTGTTTCATAAACACAGAAGTAGCAATCGAACTGCATTTGCCATTATCAAATGCAAAGTAGACACCTGCTACTTCAATCCATTCACTGGATTTGTTTATGATTTGAACAGCTGATTCACAAATGATCTTATTACCCTTTGTGATAGCTCTTAGACCTCCTTTAAATCCACCCTCTGATTGTGCATTACTGATTGCTTTTACTCGGCCAAAATCCATAGATTAAACTGCAAAACGTGACCCAGAACCCGGATAGAAGTCTCGTTTCTGCCCCAGGGCAGGCACTGTGAAGAGACTCTGCATTTCAACGTAGTTCCTGAGAGGGCTACCTGCGCTGCAATTCAGTTTCTCTGTGTAACAGGTGCGCTGATCAGTCTAGCCCTGTGCAGCTAAGGTTCTTTGCTTCATTTTTTCAGTTTTGTCTCTGATTTTGCAGCCTGTGATCAGTGTGTGTCTGTTTAAAAACCCCTTTTATTTGCCTTAATTCCACCTCCTTTGTACAAAAAGACTGTAGATGTTCTTTGTGTGTTTGTTACATCATTTACAGTTTTCCATTGAAAGAGTAGAATAGTCATACTGTCGTCCTTGGATTTAGATCTGTCGTAAGTGTCGATTTTGATCTTAGGAGAAAGTTTATTTGCTGTTGGCAGTCGATTATGCTTGTACTTTTGTCTTTGGTTTGAATTTGTCACTTTCTAGTGTCGAAACGAGTGTTTATTTCAAAATCATAAAGTGTTGTAATCTTCTCTACCTTTTGATTTCGAAAAGAAGCTTGTTTGTGTTTTTCACTTGAAAGCAAATTCAGATTTGTACATCAACTTTCTTTTTAGGCATCAATATTAAGAAAGTGAAAACAAATACATGCATATGTGAATTTGCATATTGATAGTCTGTTTGGCTTGATTTAGGAAAAGTGCATTTACAGTGTGCTTTTTGCTCTTTGAGAAAAGATTGTGTCTTTCTTTTCCCCTTGTAGCTAGGATTTTCATTGCTGAAAAGAGATAAAGGCTTGCTTATCATCTTTAGATTGCATTTTAGGAATTACATCTACATCTCATGGTGATCCAAAAAGGCAAACTTCTAAGAAAGATCAACTTAAAATAAATTGAATGAATCTAACAATGCATTGGAACTTAACGCACAACATTTAGAGGTCTAGGCTAGAGACGTATTCCGGCGTCGTAAAGCCTGGTAACTGTTGTCCTCACTGATGGTTGGGTGATTCCTCCACTGTGAGACGATAAGTTCCAGTACGGACTTGTGCTCCCACGTACCGTTGAGTATATATTGGGAGACCCCTATAGGCTTAAAACCTTTTATCCATAGGAAGTCGTGTCGGCCGCCCTACTGATCGCAATGCACCGAACATAGCATTCGGGAAGATTGACTGTCGTACCGTAAAAAGTATTCTGCAGTTTTGCGATTGGTTTGGTACTCCCTCTACCTAGATCTCCAGAGCAGTCCCTTTCGTTCCTTTTCAGACTCCTTAACGCAAAAGGTCCATCTGAGCACTTGTCACTTCAGGCTCATTAAAAATCGAAGGAGACTAGAGTCATCTTTTGTTTTTTCTCGACTCTTTAAAATTGAAAAAACAAGTTGTGTCCAAGCGTCTTAAAATTTATTTTAAACGGAATATTCATACCCTTTTCCTACGTTGATCTTAGGTTGAGAAAATGGAGTCTACCAACCAAGCAAGGATAATTTTAGGGGCGAATGTTCGCCCTTTGGCGAAATTAAGGGGTTTTAAATTTTTAGTGGGAGAATATTTTGTATCATAGTACATTTTTACAAATCACCTCAAATAGCCCACCTTATTTTAAGGGAGAGGGTAAAAAAGGTAAATTTAGCCCTTGAAATTAGGACTTACAACCTTCCATTCGCCCATTTTCAAGAATAGGTTTTATTTAAGTGAATCCATTCACCCTTTTTTAAGAATAGGTTTTATTTAAGTGAATCCTATGGGCCAAATACCATATTTATAAAAGAGGTATGGTAAATTAATAAAAATATAAATAAATGAGAGGTATGGTAAATTAATAAAAATATAAATAAATGAGAGGTATGGTAAATAAATAAAACATTTTTTATATTTACTCCATAAGTCACCTTATATACATGTAAGGGTGTAAACAAATAAAAATATAAGTAAAGTGGAGGTATGGTAAATAAATAAAACGTCTTTTTATACTTACTCAAAAGGTATGGTAAATAAATAAAAATAGAAATAAACTAGACGTATCGTAAATAAATAAAACCTCTTTTTATATTTAGTCCATAACCCTTGTTCTATTTATGAAGGCTCAAGAAAGAGGTTTTATTTAATTGAATCCTATGGGCCAAATACCATATTTGTAAAAGAGGTATGGTAAATTAATAAAAATATAAATAAACGAGAGGTATGGTAAACAAATAAAACATTTTTTTATATTTACTCCATAAGTCACCTTATATTTACGAACACTCAAAAAATGGGTTATATTTAGGTGAAACCTATGGCCAAAATACTAGGGGACAAATACCATGGACTAGATTGTTATTAATACCATGCAAAAAACCATTATTAACGCTAATATTAGAATTAATAAAAATAAAAATGGCACATGGTATTGACCCATGGTATTCACCAAAAGGGCACATGGTATTGGCCCATGGTATTCACCTGGAATGTAGCCTATTTAAATGGGGGAATTAAACCAACATGTAGCCTATGCGAAGATTCACTAGGACTTTACAAAGTTTTATTATTTAGTGAAAGACTCGCCAAGATCTTACAAGATTTTATAATTGAGTAAAATATTCGCCATGCCTGGTGAGAGATTCGCCAAACAATTATATATATATATTATATTATTGATAAAATCGCCTTCCATTTTTCCTATATACCATAGAGATTCGCCCATTTATTATATTTATAAATTTAGGGGGGGTTCTTAAAATTTTCCCTGCAACCAAGGAATTCCCCTTGGTGGAAATCCTAGTCCCTTCTCCTCTTGGGGAGATGTTGGTGCACCCCATATGGCCACATTGTCGCTTCCAGGACTGACAATTGGCTTGCCAGTCTGGCTCTTCTCAACCAATGTCGTTCAGAACACCACTATTCCTGAACAATCGAATCAGCAACCAGACGAGTCCAGAGTTGCCCACCAACCTTCTACTTCCTCTAATTCTTCTTCTCCCCCTTCCTCTTCGCTTGATGGGGCTGGCAAAGCCAAAAGTCAAGTTCCTAAGGAGAAGAAGGAGAAGAAGAAGAAAGAGAAGAAGAAGAAGGAGCCAAAGGCGAATGGGGGAAAACAAGTGTCGTCTAATGAAAATCCACACACTGCACCGACCAGGCCTAAATCGCCATGTGTCATTTGCAGAGGAGACCACTTTCACAGAGATTGTCCTTGCATCCCTCGAATACTAAGGGACTGGTCTCCTCATTTGCACAATCCGGTGTCATCAACCTCTGATGATCATGTTGAAAGCACACCGTCAACTAGCGAAAGTGAAGCCCCAGGACAAAAAGGGAAAGCTAGATTTCCCTGTAAACTGTGCGAAGGCAATCATGCCGTACACCGTTGTCCCTTCTTAGACGAAGCGAAAAGAGTTTTGGATGATCGTCCGGTTTCACCATTACGACTCCCTCCTGGATATAAAAAACTCTTGCCGAGTCCGTCACTAGTTGAGAATCCAGCTGGCCCGCTCAAGTGGTCGGCTGAAGCATCTATCATTGAAGATAAACCATCTGAATCCATACCAGACGAAAGTCAAAAGGTCGAGGCGACAGTTGATCCGGTCTTGCCTTCAGAGGTTTTATCTTCGGATGATACAGTCACTGAAGAGAACAAGGATGACACCGTCCGAATTCTCTTCATCAACACAGACTCCGATGAACATGGGGGCAATCTACCCATTCCCTTACCGCAGGAGGGAAGTTCGTCAGAGCCATACCCGGCTGTCTACTCGGTCCCACCTCCAAGCAACCTAGTTGTCTCCTTCGACTGGAATCAACTAGGCAGACCCCGTTTACCAGCAAGCATACCATTCCGAATTATCGTTCAAATATATAGAATGGTCATGGCTGGTACCATCATAGATGAGGGGGCTTCTGTGAGTATCCTTTCCTCTATTGCTTGGAAAGCGCTTGGTTCGCCATCGCTTTTGCCTGAGATGAGAAATCTGACAGGCTTTGATAAAGGAACCAGTCGACCTTTAGGGATCCTTCCCAATGTGCCCATAACATTAAGAGGGAAGATAGTTAAAATGAACATAATGGTTGTTCAAGGACCCTTGGATTATAACCTACTCCTTGGACGAGACTATATTTATTGCATGGGAGCCATCGTCTCCTCACTCTTTAGAGTAATGTGTTTTCCGCACGAAGGAAGAGTGGTCAAGCTCGTGGACCAGCTTTCATTTCCTGGATCACGCATAGCAAATAGTCATATACCATCCCTAAATGGTCTCTTCACGCAAGAAATGTCTCAATCTCCAGTCCGTCCTCCCGATGAGCGCGAGTAATTCGGAAGGATATGACTGAAACCCAGGGGGCATGCGTCCTGGTCTGCTTAGGCAGGAAAACTTTGGGTATAGAGTAGATTTCCGCGAGAGAATATGACTAGTGTGTACCCCGTCCGTGATTGGAAGAGGGGTTATTCTAGAACAAGATTCTCTTGTCAAAGTTATGTGAGTTGACAGAACAGAGTCACTCACCTTTTTTTATCTTGGTAGACATCGCCGAAGAAGTGTTTTGTTTGCACCACGAATAGAGCAATCTTTGGGTAACCTGTAAGAGGTAGGCCTTTCCCGATAGAACAAATGTTTTGTCTGCAAATTGAGGGGTAACTTTGAAACCATATTTTATACCTGGGGGCATGCAAAACTTTTGGAGTGCAAGCAAAGAGCGATTATTTATCTGTTTTTTGGATTAGTCGTTTCCTAACTTGCATAAAGAAAGGATGTGGGGCAAAAATCTAAAAGTTGCCGTTCTATCTGAGACATTCTTATCATATGACTGGATTAATCGAGCAGTTTTAGCGCATAGTTCAAGCTCGTTAAAAAATAAACATAAGACATGAGCAAATGTTTCCACCCGCATTTAAGCTCGTTAAAAAATAAACTATTCCCCGGTAAATAACCACCGTGAATGAAGCATTTCAGCCATTAAAGCCTTGGTCGTGTTTACACCATCACCTCCACTTTTCCATTGGCCGATCATTCACCTCCATTTGATTGTTTACCCATTTTGAGAAACAGCTGTGAAGAGTGATTTCACTAGCCATCCTTGTGACACTGCCGTGATTGGAAAATTCCAACCCTTACCTGGAATCAGCTGCTACCCATTTTATCACTCGTTCCTCAAAAGACGAGTCTTCTTTAAGCTCTTTTCAACTGACTCATAAAATATGAAAAGATTGCCGATTTTTGGCCTTCCAGCTCGTTAAAGCGACTGGAAGTGCTATCCCTCCTCTAGATTTTAATCTTTTTGGACCTGAGGGATTATTGCACAAAAAGATCGAGCGCTTGTTTTGTTCGGCTCGTTAAAACTATCGAAAATTCATCCCTTCTGTATTGTTTTATACTTTTTCGGACTTAAGGGATTAGATGACGAAAAAGGAATTTCGGAGTTACCTTTACGTACCTTTTCAGACTCTCTAATAATGAAAAGGACCGAGTTATCTTTGTCGTTAAACTCGTTAAAAAGATTAAATAGCGACAAACTTGTCTTTAGACGAGAACGAGTTTCACTATCGCTAGGCTCGTTAAAACATAACGATAGGTTTGCCCGAAGGGCAAATTATAGAACAAGCATATGTTATCCTCCTCAAGCTTGACAAAAATAAAGAGGTACTAGTCAGCAATGACTGGGGAAAAATTGGGAAGAAACTCAAAGAATCTTTATTGGTAGCAAGTCGCTCTTGAACATGACACTTCCACTCCGTGCCTGAGTCAGGTTGGGTTGTTTCATTCGCCGGTCACATCACCATGGTCACGCCATACCATCCACATTTGGGGTAAATGCTACCGATCCATCACATAAGTGTCGCCGACATGTTCAAGAGAAGTCATCCAGAGAAGTCACCCGTGTCCCATCCACTACCATACATTATACTTCATTCCTTCATGACCGCCATCCTGAATCGTATATCATCAGATCGTTTTCACCTCCACCAAAATCATTTGCTCCGTTCCGTGTCATTGATGTGGGATTCATCAAGGCCCTCCTTTGACGGATCACTTCTTGTCGACATCAGCTCATTATCCAAGAAGTTGATCTAGTAACACCCCATTCAGTACTTTGAAGCTTGCATGCCTCAATGGCAAGTTTCTCACTTCCGGCGACAGGTATACATCAATGACCTTCGACCGAAAGATTTTGCGTGGTGTTCGACACCAAGTCCTTTATTCACACCACGTGAATTGTACTGCAGTACGTTGAGGGTCATCATCATTATCGGTGATTCCTCTCGCGCTTGTTAACAGTTTACATCATTGACTGGTAATCAAGCGATGTCTTTCCATGTTCGATTTCAAAACATTTCTTACATGGATCGACTTGTACTTCGAGTGAAGATCGGACAAGATTGAAGACCCCGAATCTAGTTTCATCCATCCGGGCTACGATATATATTCAGGAAAAATAAAAACATTGACATGTACAGCATTGCAGCACAGATAATCATCCTACCAAAAGGATGATGATTTCACCAGAATCATCAGTTTACCATCAGACGATTGTCTGTCCTGTGTACATAAAAATGAATTTATAAAGCTGAGCATGGGAATGCCCGCCTCAGCTAGATCATGAAAGCAGTATGAAGATAATGTATTGTATTGTATCTTATTACAGGTCTCCTCCCAGCATTGAAAGAACTTCAGATCCTCCTAATAAAGCATTTCACCCGATAAACGGCCTCATACTTTAGGGGGCAACTGTTATAGACATTTTTGTGCCTTACAGCTCTAAGCATGAAATGTCCATAAACCAAGGGATCCTAAGTCCCTAAAAGTGTTGTTCCTACCCCTAGAGGAACAAGGTCAACCAATTACAGCTTCTCCCAGAAGTTCTCCACCAGAAACTGCTCAGAATCAGTCAAATCAGGATCATTTCAGCTGCTCCACTACCTAGCTGCGTTGCATAGCACCCCAGTACACTAGCTAGGTGCGTTGCAACGCACCTAAATGCACTACCAGGGTGCACTGAGCGGGAAATGACAAATGGCAGTGTCATTCCGCGAGGTGGAAAGACAATGGAAGCTTCCAGAATCTTCCCCAATGACACTTGCCTCACTGAGTTCGACCAAGGATGAGTAAGAGGCTCTCAGTCTCCAAGTGGAAGCAAGAACTGACAGAGAGAGGCCACTAGTCAAATCATAAGCTGACTCATCCTCTTTGCATACATCTATATATGGATCCCTCATCCTAGAGATCCAGAGGCTGGAATTTTGTACTTTGCAGAGAATTGCTGTTGGTTTTGAGATAGAGATCAGTGCATTGGGTGATTTATGCTTTGTTGGAGGTGAAGAGGGGATTCCTTTGCTGGGGGGTTGATGCTGGATCAGGAATCATCGGTTGTAACTCCTCCTGGACCTTCTTGTTATATCAATAAAACTATTTGAGTTTCTCCTACATGCTTGTGTATCAATGATGTTTTGTTATATTTGCATGTTTAGCTTAAATCTGATCCTAAGCTATTTATGAATGTAAACCCATGTCTTTGTGTAGTTTTCCTCTTCTGTGATCTTGCAGGAACTTGGTGAAGCTGGGCAAGTAAGGGAGCAGGTAGCTAGAAGCTGTCAAAGAGGAGAGAGAGTGGATCAAAGGACTAGCGCAAGACACAGGTTGGTTCATCCTATTCCTCTTCATTTACAGTTCATAAAGAAGAATACAAAAGTAGTTTTCCTTGTTTGTTTCTAAGGTACTGTCACACCTTAGTGGGATAGGGGCATTCTGAGTAGACACTTTTCCCGTTAACACTTCCCCTCACACTTCCCCAGAAACACTTACTAACCTCCCCCCAAGGATATTGAGATCTCCTCAATACTCCTAGATAATCCCATTTCATGAAAAAACCCGAGGAAAATAACATTCCTGCTTAAAGCAAAGAAGCCACATTTCTTGTGTAAAAACGCTTTTCATTTCCCTAAGCCTAAGTTTTTGGACTCTACAACTTAGTGCTTTTTGTTCAAATATATCTCTCATACTAACACATTAACCTTATTATATAATCCCCATATAGTTTGTTCCCCCCCCGTATTATGTAAACATATAAAAAACCCCAAAAAATTTAATATCCCGCCCCCGGTCGATTACGGCCATATTTTGGTTTGCAAAGGAATTATAGGTTCATCTGGAACCATATAATAACCCTTCTCGCGTGCAAACATTCAAGGTTAATTAACATCTGGTTAATTAACTGTTAAACACCCCGACAACCAATCAGACTGCCCCCGATATATTTAAAATCATTGATTATTACATGGGCCCCACACCATAACCATTAGCCACGTTAGACCTGCGCCAACCGTTGGATTTGGGCTTGCGCATCCAACGACCCATGATTATATCGCAAGGCCCTCCATTGCCGATATTTACCGCCTGGGGAGCCAGTGATATTACTGCCATACTTGGGACACGTGGCACCCTCCCGGCATGCTCGTGGCACCTCCACCCGAAACCACCTTAGCGAATAAGTAGTGCGGGCCGATATCGCTTACCATCCTCCCGCTGACTTCATCGCCACGTCACCTCCATGTCAGCATCCGTACCCCGCATCGCGACAAAACATCATGTCCCTATGACGTCATCTGACCGAAAAGTGCCAAAAGCTCGCGAAGCAAATTTTTGTTAAAAAACCCGTAAAAACTGTCATTTTTGCCCATTTTACTCATTGTTTTCGCAAGACTGTTGCATGCAAATTAACGTCCAACAGTTACAGAAGCTCCAGTCCGCCACCCTGACCAGCAAAGTCCAGCATCCCGTTGCTCAACTCGTCAATCAACCTATCAATTGCACTGGTGCACTTCCAAAACACAGGTATTTACCCCGTCCCACCTCTCGAACCTGTGTTTTTGGTTTTCCTCTACAAAATTGTACTTATATGAGCCAAATTCAAGCCGAAACAGTCCATAATTGTCATACCAGCCCATTTAGAACTGCTCTTTTGTCCCTTTTTTACAGAAATTCAACCACCGATTTAAAACACAGAGAATTGAACAATGGAAGCCCCTGTGGCCCTCAATGTAGAGCCCCTCAATGCACCTCATACAAACCAGCATCATTTACCCTTGGCCAACAGAGATTTCCAAATAAAAGACCCAATTGGTTGCCAAAATCATCTTCATACTTTCTGCCTAATCAGAAACAGTCATCTGAACAACTCTGATATCTATGGAATATGGGAATCCAATCTCCCCAGGTATTACCTTCCTTCAGTCAATATATTCCCAGATATTGTTCGCCATTGCTGTGCCAATTATGACCCTGTCAGTAAAGCAGTTATGACTCCATCACAAACTGTTCTCTTTTACATAATTGTTGAGTCTATCAATGAAATGTTGCACTTCCTTCCAGCTCAGCCTCTTGCTCCTCTTTCCATGGGATATTTGCTGGAGCAAGGCTCTCAACTGTCCAGTGCAGAAATAGCCTGGATTGCTAAGTTATTCATGAGACTAGATTGCCAGCCCCAAGGCCCACCTCCTTATTTATATGTCTCCTTCAATGAGACTAGAAGAATTATTCTTGACATGATATCAGTGATCTTGGGATTCAGGTCCAGTGAATTTGTGGATGAGATGGTCCTGGTTCTGTTATCCACCTTTACTCCATGACAACCCCTTGCTATTAAGTATGACTATGCCTCTTTCATTGCTGACAAAATCCATACTCAATTTATGAATTTGGAAAGAGAAGGAGTGTTTAAATACACAAATTTCATATACCATCTGCTGTTGTATTATCACCCAGACATTTTTATATTTCCTATTAGGAAATTGGATTCCAAAGGAGAAAGAAGGTCTGTGATCTTTTAGACCTCGGTCTTCCACAGAATTGTTGAAACCCCTTATACCTACTGTGAATTCATTGACCTGTTTATACATCCAGCCTCCACTCTATTGATAGGAGCTTCTCCTCCTAGGCTCTCTGGTGATATAAGGAAGATTTTACAGCTCTCCAAGAACTATAGGATAGGTGACTGGTACTTCTACCAGGATCACACTGAAATCAGGATATATGGCTGTGAGCTGTGCCCTTATAAGCTGCCTAAATATGTGCATATGAGATTGTTTGCTCTGGAATATTTTAGACAACCTATCAATGCAGATTTAACTCACTTTTGCAATGTCAAAAAGAAGGCTCAGCTGAGGATAAGAAACCAATTAGGACCTTTTATTATTAACAAGAGGGAAGCATGGGAAGATGCTGATAAGATATTAGGGGAATACCTTAAATTGAAGAAAAGCTTCTGGAGGGTACCATATGACCCAAATAGCTTCATAAGTGAGAGAAAAGTAAAAAACTGGCTGTCAGCTTACACACATCATAGGATCCCTGAAGTAGAACAATATGCTAATCAGGATGAGTGGATAGAGGATACACTAGTGGAAGAACTTACTCGGTAAGAAAAAATGGAACAAGCTATGAAATATTTAGAAAAGACCCTTGACCTGGACTCTTTTGGACATGTATCTTTCAAGATGCCTTAGCAAGCCAGAGTGGGTACATCTTCTGCTGGGACTTCACAGCAACCAATATAAGAAATCACCGCACTAGTTTTAGGCTCTTCTAAGGGCAAGGAAGTAGCAGGCACAGAGCAACAAGCCATGGTAGATCAGCAGGGGCAAATTCCTCCAGTACAGACCAAAGCACTAGAGATACCAGCACTACAGACTCCTCTAAATGAGGAAAAATGCAAGAAAAGGGACAAAGAAGAGGCCACACCCATCAGTGGACCTGCAGAACAGCCAGGTGCTAAAAGGCAAAGACTGAATCCTCTATCTGAAGAGGAAATCATTGAAGAAACAATAGAAAGCCTAAGAGGTGAGAGGGAAACCAGCCCACAGACCTCCCCAGTGATAAATACGTCAACCAACTCACACAGGTAGGAGCTAGAAAGGCAGCATAGTGTGGAATTTTCATCCACAAGGCCACCAAGCAAGCAGACCTCTGATGTCAAAAGAACATTCACAGAAATAAAAGCTAGAAATGATCCATTGAGGCTGCAAATTTATGACCAATATCTTAAGATGGCCCCCACAAAATAGAAAAGATTAATGTCAGCATATGACATTAAAGAAGGGAAAATGATCATGAGCTATTTCAAGCCCAAGGTGTAGCAACCACAATCGACAACTGGTTATATCAGGACAAATCTGGAGGTCTTGGCCAAAGACATTCATCCAATAGACCAGATTGAGCTGCACAAACAGACCGGAGAAATGGTGTATTCCACACTAGCTGACAAAGCAATGTTGGCTCATAAATTGCAAAACTCATTGGAGAACACCTCTGCTCAGCTAGACTTAGAGAAATCTTCCTCCCTAGCAAAGGACAACAGGATTAAATCCTTGGAGGATATTATCATTGAACTTGAACATGATCCCAAAGATGCCAAAGGCATAAAAGCACTAATGAGGAAAAAGGAAGAGGAAATTGCTGCCCTCAGAAAACAGCTCAAAATGCCTCCTTCTATGCATCCACAGAGAACAGATGTTGTGCAGCAGAAATCCGAGGAGGACATGATGGACATCCTCATGAGGTTGAATGAAAGATTGAGTGAGACAGAGCAGGCATTGGAGAAGGAACTACAAGAAAAGCAGGGAGAGTCGACCTCCCAGCCACCTGAAGTAACTCCAATAGTCACAACTACTCCTCCCATAGTTATAACAGCAATGCCTTCCACTGTCCCAGCATCAACTGCAGAAATCATCACCCGAGAAACATCAACAACAACAACACTAGGTAGCAGTACAACTATGACCATAGAGCAGTTAATCAAATCCATGGAGGAGTTGAAACTAGAGGTATCTAAATTGAAGCAAGTCAAAGAAAAATTGGCAAAGATTGAGAAAAGCTATGATAAATATAAAATGAATGTGGTAGAGAAAACAAGAGAAGTCAAAGCATTGGAAAACAAGGTAAGAGCCTTGGAAAAAGATCTTTGTTTGCATAAGCCTCTGGCAGAAATCAGAGGAATTTTGTGGACCAACATCATTCAATCACTTAGTGGTGTATGGAGGTCTATTCATACCATTTATGAACAGATTGATTTGATAAAAGTAGCCCAAGTGGAGATTCAGAAGACAAGAGCCATATTGGGGCAAATGCCTGAGCAAGCTAACAGGCTAATCCATTTTTTGAATACCAAGACCAGTGAAGAACTGGAAGCACTTGATATTAGAGATAGAACAGGTACCATTTTGGATATCAAGAGAGTTCTAATCATGAGAACTCTAACGCAAAATTTGGACAGAAGATGCCAGGACATGCAGGTAGAAATTGATTATTTCATAGACAAATTTACAGTCCTGAATCAAAAGGGTTTGCCGAGTCCTTTGGGAGATAAAAATCATTTGATGAAGCACAAGGACTATGTACACAAATTAAATACATTTTCTATCAATCAAGCTAGTGCATCTTCAAGTACTTCAACAGAAAAAGCACTTCCATCTAGCCAGTCCTTGTATGACAGCTTGGAAAATCTTTTTTTCATAGAGCATGAGGTAAAGCATTTGTTCACCATCCCTTCTAACTTTTTCAGGTACACAGAGACTGATGAGACTTTAAGGAAGCTGTAGAGACATAAAATACCAGGACCAGAGTGCTGGCAAAGCATGCTAGAAATCTTGTAAATTTATCTTCAGTTAAATGCAAAATTGTGCACCATGTATTACAATGCGCAGGACAAAAATAAATCAGAGTTATGCGGGTCTGAGCACATCAGATAGAAGTTAGGAAGTCTGGCCAAGGTAGAATAGCCACCACAGAGGATCAATAGAAGACGGCTGGGAACCGACTTGCAGCACCTACCTCCAGTACCTCTCATAAAGGTGGATCAGCCAGCACAGAATGAATTTATTGCATCCATTTATTGTCTCCCTGTTTTCGAGATTGTCTGTCTCTATCTATGTAAAAGAAACCTTAATTGTCAGTAGATATTTATTTCTATCAGATATTTTGCATAATATCTTGATATTTTTGTATAAATACCCCCCCAGACAAAGTATTTGGGGTTGGTTGGTAGTGGATGTTCATAGTTTTGATTGTAATACTGAACCATTCTTGGAATAAAAGGTTGTTGGAACCATTTTGTCTAGCTCACTGGATGAAGAACTGATACTAAGGACCATGCTGCAAAATTCTTGAAACATTTCATGGATCAATAAGTCTCTTCTAACTTGTGTTTTACAGTTTCTGTGTTTATTATATCATCTACGTCTCATGATCTAAATAATAGAGAAAAAGAATAACTCAGAATTTGCTTGGCTGCACTCTGTGTTCAATCTCTATTATTATTAATGTTTTCTTCAGAATTAGCATAAACAGTGAATTCTTAATTGCTCCTGTTTCCCCTGGTTCTTTCATCCTAAATAGTAGCTAAGGAATTCTTAATTGCTCCTTGGCAGTAATAATCCATTTTCCCTCTGTCAACATGACGAATGATTCTTAATTGCCCTTCACCCATTGACTCCATTCCATCTGATTCCAGCTTATAAATTGTTCCATATTTGAGTACCTTGCTCTGTGATAAATCCTCTGATGAGAAACTTAACCCAGGAAGCCATCTTTCTTTGACTCCATCATGCCCAATGGACTGAAATGCTTCAGTTTTGCCTCACTGTTCTATTGAGTCCCCATCCTTCCAACCAAACTTTAAACAAAACCATTGCACTTCATAACTAGCCTAATATACATCAAAACAAAGCTAAATCATAAAGAGAGAACCCTCTCTAGATGAAGATTGGCTAGAATCTATATCTAAAAGATTGGTCTGTGGTTACCTCGGCCGTATTCCCTTTCTTGCAACTTTTGGGAACAACCTGAGTGATAACATCATTGGCGACTCCGCTGGGGACCTGAATAAGTTTTTGTTATTGCTGTTTATTTTTTTTAAGCTACAGATGGAGCCTGAAGTTAGCCAGGTAGCCTTTGAAACTGCTTTTGCTATGCAATTGCAGGAGTAAATAAAAGCTGCTTCAGTCTATCTCTAGTCTAGTTTTTAGGCTTTGAACAGTTGTCTCAAATACTTGATCAGTTCCTTGTTTCAAGTAGGAAAATTCAAAACTTCCTTATTTTAAAAACTTCCTAGAAAAATATTGTCAAAAGTTGTATCCTTCAAATATTTCAAGAAAAACCAAAAATATATTCAAAAGCTGGCTCCAAAGAAGAAGATCTGTTACACTAGATCAAATCCAGATCCAAATCCTCCACCTGTGTTTCAAAATCCTAATTTGATTCCTAAGAACCTTAGAGGCCAGCAGAACCTTACCCAATCTGAGCTCACTCCTGCAAAAGCTTCAATCCTTTCTGCCACTACTATTGCTTCTCGTAGTTCACCATCAGCACTTCAAACCATCTTTTCCACTCCCCCATCCACAACACATATTTCAACTGGTATCCCTATTCTTCTAGCTGTTACATTTATCTCTGCAAATATGGCAAACCGATATGCTCCC
Source organism: Pinus tabuliformis (assembly GCA_031772625.1). Lineage (NCBI taxonomy): Eukaryota > Viridiplantae > Streptophyta > Pinopsida > Pinales > Pinaceae > Pinus > Pinus tabuliformis. The sequence continues at coordinate 48,929,023 of CM062807.1, read as the reverse complement.
CTGCAATTACCTGCAAATCCGGGGGCTATGCCTTAAGATTATCAAAGCAAAATCACCTATTTTGACGGTACTGGCACTTACACAGCTCAACAACACACCAAGAAAATGATAGATTATTTTGAAAACTATGAGATTGATGATGATGTTGTAAGAATGGAAGTCGTTTTCCAACGCTTAACTGGAGATGTTAGAACCTGGTTTAGAGCACTCCCTGCAAACACTATCAATGATCTTGAAGCTCTTTATCAGACTTTCTTAAACATATGGGAAAAGAAAAAATATCCTCTCCATATTTTATCGGAATATGAGAACTTAAAGAGAGGTCCACAAGAAACTGTTCAGGATTACTGCACCAGATTTAACAATGTATACAATGCTATTCCTCAGAATCTCAGACCTCCACCGGACTTGGCCTTGATCAAATTTCCTGATGCATTTGAATTTGACATGGCATACCAACTTAGGGAAAGAGCTTCTCGAAGCCTAGAATACATGCAAAGTATAGATGTCAGTGTTGAGGCCAACCTGATTTCTAAGTGAGCTCGGGATAGAGCTAAAAGAAGGATACCCATCAAAGAAGAACCTTTAGCATTTGAGAAGAAATTAGATGCTATCATTAAAGGAATGGACAGACTTGGTGATAGAGTAGAAACAATTGAGAGGAAGTCCCCTTGGGATGGTCAACCAAGCAACACTACAAGAAACCCAAATTTCAGAAAAAATCCGAATCCCAATACTGGAAAGGCTGGCCTCTGACCAAAATATTAGACCTCCATTCCAAGAAAACTATGCTGAAGCTTAAACTTCTAGTGAACCAACAGAAGACACTCAAATTAACTTAATGGGGCTTAATAGTGAACAAAAAATTTTCTTAACACAAGAAGACCAAGAAGCTTATACTCTTAATCAGTTCCAAATCCAATTAGGGGAATCATTTGATTTTAGGGAGGGATATGACACAACCATCTATGAAGTTCACAAGCAATATAACCTGAGAAGCAAGAGAATAGATGTCCCTGATGACAATAAGCAAAAAGAAACCAAGCAGTCTAACAGAACTAAAATCAAGAACCCTCCTATGCAAACTCCTCTTAAAGAAATTCTTAACCCAAACAGTCCAACAGTTGAAGATGTTTCAGATAATCAGCGGCCTAATAAACAATCTTCATATCCCATTTATTTCGAAGAAACTGTGGAAGAACCTACAGAAATTTACATACAAGCAACTTCAGCCCATAACACTGCTCCTGATAAAGGAAAAAGCATGGAGAAAATAGTTGAAAGAGAAAATTTCACTGCCCGAAATGAAAAAACTCAAACATAAAAACCTTTTAACCTTGAGACCGAAATAGGCAAGTTAAAAATAGCAATTCCATTATCAGAATTGGCTAAGCATGATGTCTATAGAGAACAAATCAACATATCACTTCAAATTTCAGAAAATAGAGATGCAGTAAATGTTCTTGATGATCAAACAGAATTAATTTTTGGCCCTGAAGTAAACGGTAAAACAGTAGATGGAGGGGTTCCTCCTTTCTATGCCAGTCTGAATATTCATGACAAAATACTGCACAATGCAATGTTTGATTTTGGAGCTTCCCATAATTTAATGCCCAAACCTATGATGGAAAAGTTGGACCTAGATATCACCAGGCCATACAAAGACTTGTTCTCTTTTGATTCAAGCCAGGTCAGATGTCTAGGATTGATCAAAGATTTATGTGTATCATTAGTTCAATACCGTGCCAAGACAATTTTAATGGATGTAGTGGTAGTTGATATTCCACCAAAGTATGGCATGTTTCTGTCTAGATCTTGGGGTGCAAAGCTCCAGGGATCTTTATAGTAGGACATGTCTTATGCCACCATTTCAGTATTTGGCTAGCCAAAGAGATTGTACCGAGAAATGTTGATGAAATAAGTGGTCAGCACCTAGGAGAAACCCTAGAATTTTCCCATCTATTCCATGCATTATGATATGGATTCCTTCATCCTATACAATGCTGAAATTTACCCTCCAGCTGATGACAAGGTTTTAGGATTAGCACAAGAAGGAATCATAAATGAGAAATCTAGTGTTCAGATTCCAGAAATTTCTGTGACCAATGATATAACAGACACACAAGGGAAACCACATGAAACTGAAAATCCAAATCTGCCTAGCAAGCAAATTCTTAAGACCCCTGATACTAGCTGTAATCAAGAAATCCTATGGTATTTGGAATTTGATGGATCTGTCAATAAACTAGGAGCAGGAGCAGGAATTTGGATACATAATATGGAAAATGATCATGCTGAAGGACATGCATACAGGTTGAATTTTAGATGCACTAATAACATGGCTGAATATGAAGCCCTCTTGCTAGGACTTAAATTGATCAAAAGTCTAGGGGCAGTTAGGGTATCAATTTTGGGAGACTCTGATTTAGTTATTCAACAAATGAAAGGAAACTTCCTCACAAATGATCTCAGATTAAGGTCTTATAGAGGGGCAGCAATTGAAATACTCAATACCTTTCTAGAAACACAGCTTGCCAAAATTCCAAGGAAACACAATTTGCATGCTCACAGCTTGGCAACATTTTCCAGCACTTGTAAACTACCGTTCGAGCCTAATCATCAGTTTACAGCTGAGATTAAACACCGACCAACTGTACCTAACAATGTGAAAAATTGGCAAGTGTTTGACAATGACACTCGATCAATGATTTTCTGACCTTAAAAGAAGAATTTTCCAGCACTAATATAGACACAGGCATTGTGGGAGAAGTTGATCAAATAGACAAAATTGAAACATGCATTTCAGCTGAAACAACAACTCAAATACTACATACAAAAAAATTTACCAACAAAGAGTTGCAAGAGTTGAAAGAAATAGACTTTGATGAAGCTATAGGAGGAGAATCTAATGTTATTGATTTTAAGGACAATTTTTTACCCACAGGATTAACCCCTCTGGAAGACATTTCCGATTCTAATGATATCCCAAGGAAACCCAAAATGCAACCATTAAACGCAGACATTGAAGACTGTAACATAGGGACTGAACAAAATCCCAAAATGATAAAATTGTCCAAAACTTTGCCTCCTGACCAAAAGCTTAAATATGTTGAACTGTTCAAAGAATATCAGGACGTTTTTGCATGGAGCTATGAAGATCTCAAATCCTATGACACTTCTATGATTCAACATACAATACCTCTCAAAGAAAATTAGAAACCTTTCAAGCAAAAACTCAGAAGGGTCAACCCTGTACTCCTCCCTCTAATTGAAAAAGAAGTCAAAAGAATGTATGAAGTTGGGATAATTTCACCCATCATATTTTCGGAATGGGTCTCTAATTTAGTGCCCACTAGGAAGAAAACAGGAGAGATTAGACTCTGCATTGATTTAAGGAATCTAAATAAAGTCTTTTTAAAATACCACTACCCCTTACCTAAGATGGACCACATTCTAAAAAGCGTAGTAGGTTCCTCTAGAATTTCACTGCTAGATGGGTTTTCAGGTTTCAACTAGATTTTAGTTCACCCTGATGATCAAGAAAAAGCTGCTTTTACAACTCCATGGGGAACTTTCAAATATGTAAAAATGCCATTTGGAATCAAGAATGTAGGGGCAAGCTTCCAGCGTGCAATGGACATAGATTTTTCTAAAGAAATTCATGATTTTCTAGTCATATACTTAGATGATCTCACTGTGTTTTCCAAATCAGATCAGCAACACCTAGATCATCTGAAACTAGTGTTTCTAACCTGCAGAAAATATGGTATATCACTAAATCCAAAGAAGTCATTTTTTGGCCTAGAAGAGGGCAAAATGTTGGGTCACATAATCTCAATAAATGGCATCAAAATTGATCCTGACCGAATACAAGCCATCTTACAAATCCCACATCCCAGAAATGTCAAAGAACTCCAAGCTTTCCTAGGGAAAATTAATTTTTTAAGAAGATTCATACCCAACTTGGCTGAATTAATTAGATTGTTGAATAATATGCTGAAAAAGGATTCCAAGGTCAAATGGACATTAGAAGCCAAACAAGCATTTGAAGAAATCAAGATAGCTTTAACCAAAACACCAGTCCTCACAAGCCCAAAATTTGACAGAGACTTCATGATATTTTCATTTGCATCAGAACACACTATTGCTACTGTTTTGCTACAGAAAGATGATCAAGGATGTGAAAAACCCATAGCATTCTTCAACAAAGCCCTGAGGGATGCACCTCTAAAATACCCAATCATGGAAAAGCAAAATTATGCACTTGTGAAAGCCATCAAAGGTTTCAGAGTCTAGATACTATACTCTCATATAATAGCTTATGTTCCAAGCACTGTTGTCAAAGATATCCTGACCCAAGAGGGGATTGAAGGCAAAAGAGGAAAATGGATTGCTACTATATTAGAGTATGATATTGAAATAAAACCTACAAAGCTTATAAAAGGCCATGAATTGGCTAAACTCTTGACTGAAACCAATTGCCGAGCCCTAGATATTAATGAACTGGATAATGAATAGGAGATGGCGACTCTACAAATTAGCCAGGCCTTCCTAGAATCACCTTGGTATGCTGATACATGTTATGTATTATTAAACCTGCAGGCTCCTCCAAGGTTATCCAAAATAAATAAAAGGTTTATAAAAATGAAAGCTTTAAAGTTTTGTATTTTGGATGGTGCTCTCTTGTGGAAAAATCATGAAGGTGTTCTATTAAATTGTCTGATAAAAGATGAAATTGACAAAGTACTCAAAGAATTTCATGCAGGGGACTATGGTGGACATTTGTACTGGAAATCAATTGCTGATAAAATCCTAAGGGCTGGATTTTACTGGCCCACTTTGTTTGCTGATGTAAAAAACTTTGTTACTACTTGCCATAAATGTCAAATATTTGAAGGCAAGAGGAAACTACTGCCTCTACCCCTTAAACCAATTTCTACCAAAAGACCATTTCAACAATGGGGTTTAGATTTCATTGGGGAAATTCACCCTCCCTCTTCTGGCCAGCACAAATGGATTTTGACTGCCACAAATTATTTCACCAAGTGGATTGAGGCCATCCCTTGTAGACAGGCCAATGATTCAGTGATCATGCAATTCTTAGAAACCAATATCCTGTCAAGATTTGGCTGTCTTGAAAAGATTATAACAGACAATGCTGCTGCTTTTAAATCCAAGAGTATGATCAATTTCTATCACAAATACCATATTACCTTAGGCCACTCCACAACCTATTACCCCCAAGGTAATGGTCTAGCTGAGTCATCCAATAAAAGCCTGATCAATATCATTAAGAAAGTATTGGAAGAAAACAAGAAAAATTGGCATAAAAAGCTTATAAATGCATTATGGGTAGATAGATTGACTACCAAGAGATCCATTGGAACCAGTCCTTATGAACTTGTATATGGTATGGAGGTTGTATTTCATTCATCCTTGGGAACACCTGTAATGAAATTGTTGCAAGAAGTCCAAGTACAACCCAATGACATCCAGAGAAGAATAAATCAGACTATACATTTGCAGCAGACTAGAGAAGAGGTATATCAAAGATCTCAAGTGTTACAAGAAAAAATCAAGAAGCTATTTGATAAGAGGACTAAGGCACAAGATTTCTTCATAGGAGACAAAGTTATGAAATGGGATTCCATAAGAGAAGATAAAGGAAAACATGGGAAGTTTGACTTCCTGTGGAAGGGACCTTTTGTTATTCAGGCCTCACAAGGAAACAATACCTACTTTTTGAAAAGCCTGGATGGTACAGAAGTAGAAGATGGACCAGTTAATGGTCGGATGCTGAAGCATTATTTTGATCCAGTTTGTTGATATATCAGGACTCTAACTTGTACATAAGAATGTTTAGTTTCTACAGTTTATTACAGCAATAAAAATGGGAAGGAATGTGTAGGAAATTTTGAGGAGCAATCGAGGAACTTTACCACCTTTTTGTGTTGCCTTTTTAAGTTCAAATAGAAGTTGAAAAAGAAGACTTGGGAGCTGAAAATATGAGAACAAACATTCAAACAAAGTATCCAAAACAGAAGTGCAAATGTTTGGATCAGCTCATAAAGAGATGTGTATATTTTACAAGGTCCTATGTATAGTTTGTTTACAGCAAAGGAAGATTTCAGAATGCAGCAAGAATTGAACATAAGGCCATCTGACCTGTTGTTCTTGACTTTTCACCAGGAAAATCCATCCCCAAGTGGAGCCAGTGTTATGCTCCTATACCAATAGGTGTCATATTTCATGATTGACTGGTTAAAATCCCAAATATGTTCATCCTTTCCCTGCTGCAAAGGTTCCATATTTTGAAAAAATCAAAAGATTAAAAGATGTAAAGAGGGTATGCCCTAAAAGAAAGATCAAAGGGCAAAAAGAATGAAATGGTCAAAAAAGAAAAGAAATGAACCCCAAATAAAGAAGACCAGGAAAGTGTGCTAGTCCAAAATGCCACTAGTATTCCATTTTTGCAAAGGATCTCATTGGGTGCAGTTAGTTCACTCTTGCCACAGTTGATGGATGGCCAAACATCTTAATCTTGGCTAGTTCATGTTTCAATTTCTTGTTTTAGAGATAGAGAATAAAATCTGTCCAAACAGTTCAAGCTTGGCAGATAAATAGTTAGATAGAGAAGCAAAGGTGCTCAACAGTTAAAACTGAGCCCTAGGAGGAAATAAGGGCAAACTTAGATAGGATTCCCATGAAAAGAAAAAGAAAATTTGTAAGGGTTTGCTAGTCCAAGTGCACCCACGGAAGAAGAAGAAAAATGTTAGGTATAATAGGCTGGGTAGGTAGTTTTGGTGTTGCAGAAGGATGCTTATGATTAATTTTTGTTTCTCAAGAGGTTCATCTCATTTGATATCATAAGTACAATGGAAATTATTTGGTTACAAATCAAGTGATGCATGTCTAACTTCCCCTCACACTTCCCCAGAAACACTTACTAACCTCCCCCCAAGGATATTGAGATCTGCTCAATACTCCTAGATAACCCCATTTCATGAAAAAACCCGAGGAAAATAGCATTCTTGCTTAAAGCAAAGAAGCCACATTTCTTGTGTAAAAACGCTTTTCATTTCCCTAAGCCTAAGTTTTTGGACTCTACAACTTAGTGCTTTTTGTTCAAATATATCTCTCATACTAACACATTAACCTTATTATATAATACCCATATATTTTTACCCCCCTCGTATTATGTAAACATATAAAAAACCCCAAAAAATTTAATATCCTGCCCCCGCTCGATTACGGCCATATTTCGGTTTGCAAAGGAATTATAGGTTCATCTAGAACCATATAATAACCCTCCTCGCACGCAAACATTCAAGGTTAATTAACATCTCTGTTAAACACCCCAACAACCAATCGAACTACCCCCAATATATTTAAAATCATTGATTATTACACGGGCCCCGCGCCATAACCATTAGCCACCTCAGACCTGCGCGAGTTTTTGGATCTGGGCTCGCGTATTCAACGGCCCATCATTATATCGCAAGGCCCTCCATTGTCGATATTTACCACTTGGGGAGCTGGCGGTATTACTGCTGTACCTGGGACACGTGGCACCCTCCTGGCATGCTCGCGGCCCCTCCACCCGAAACCACCTTAACGCATACGCTGTGCGGGCCGATACCGCTTACCGCCCTCCCGCTGACCCTACCAGCTGACGTCATCACCACGTCACCTCCATGTCAGCATCTGTACCCCACATCGCGACAAAACATCATGTCCTGATGACGTCATCCGACTGAAAAGCGCCAAAATCCTGCGAAGCAAATTTTTGTTAAAAAACCCGTAAAAACTGTCATTTTCGCCCATTTTACTCATTGTTTTCGCAAGACTGTTGCATGCAAATCAACGTCCAGCAGCTGCAGAAGCTCCAGTCCGCCACCCCGACTAGCAAAGTCCAGCATTCTGCTGCTCAACTTGTCAATCAACCTGCCAATTGCACTCGTGCACTTCCAAAACACAGGTATTTACCCCGTCCCACCTCTCGAACCTGTGTTTTTGGTTTTCCTCTGCAAAATTGTACCTATATGAGCCAAAGTCAAGTTGAAATAGTCCATAATTGTCATACCAGCCCATTTAGAACTGCTCTTTTGTCCTTTTTTTACAGAAATTCAACCGTCGGTTTAAAACACAGAGAATTGAACAATGGAAGCCCCTGTGGCCCTCAATGTAGCGCCCCTCAATGCACCTCATACAGACCAGCATCATTTACCCTTGGCCGACAAATATTTCCAAATAAAAGACCCAATTGATTGCCAAAATCATCTTCATACTTTCTGCCTAATCAGAAACAGTCATCTGAACGACTCTGATCTCTATGGAATATGGGAATCCAATCTCCCCAGGTATTATCTTCCTTCAGTCAATACATTCCCAGATATTGTTCGCCACTGCTGTGCCAATTATAACCCTGTCAGTAAAGCAGTTATGACTCCATCACAAACTGTTCTCTTTTACATAACTGTTGAGTCTATCAATGAAATGTTGCACTTCCTTCCAGCTCAGCCTCTTGCTCCTATTTCCATGGGATATTTGCTGAAGCAAGGCTCTCAACTATCTAGTGTAGAAATAGCTTGGATTGCTAAGTTATTCATGAGACTAGATTGCCAGCCCCAAGGCCCACCTCCTTATTTACATGTCTCCTTCAATGAGACTAGAAGAATTATTCTTGACATGATATCAGTGATCTTGGGATTCAGGTCCAGTGAATTTGTGGATGAGATGGTCTTGGTTCTGTTATCCACCTTTACTCTAGGACAACCCCTTGCTATTAAGTATGACTATGCCTCTTTCATTGCTGACAAAATCTATAATCAATTTATGAATTTCGAAAGAGAAGGAGTGTTTAAATACACAACTTTTATATACCATCTGCTGTTGTATTATCACCCAGACATTTTTATATTTCCTATCAGGAAATTGGATTCCAAAGGAGAAAGAAGGTCTATGATCTTTTGGACCTCGGTCTTCCACAGAATTGTTGAAACCCCTTATACCTATTGTGAATTCATTGACCTGTTTATACATCCAGCCTCCACTCTATTGATAGGAGCTTCTCCTCCTAGGCTCTCTGGTGACATAAGGAAGATTTTATAGCTCTCCAAGAACTACAGGATAGGTGATTGGTACTTCTACTAGGATCACACTGAAATCAGGATATATGGATGTGAGCTGTGCCTTTATAAGCTGCCTAAATATGTGCCTATGAGACTGTTTGCTCTAGAATATTTCAGACAACTTATCAATGCAGATTTAACTCACTTTTGCAATGTCAAAAAGAAGGCTCAGCTGAGGATAAGAAACCAATTAGGACCTTTTATTATTAACAAGAGGGAAGCATGGGAAGATGCTGATAAGATATTAGGGGAAGACCTTAAATTGAAGAAAATGTTATGGTGGGTACCATATGACCCAAATAGCTTCATAAGTGAGAGAAAAGTAAAAAACCGGCTGTCAGCTTACACACATCATAGGATCCCTGAAGTAGAACAATATGCTAATCAGGATGAGTGGATAGAGGGTACATTAGTAGAAGAACTTACTCGGCAAGAAAAAATGGAACAAGCTATGAAAGATTTAGGAAAGACCCTTGACCTGGACTCTTTTGGATAGGTATCTTTCGAGTTGCCTCAGCAAGCCGGAGTGGGTACATCTTCAGTTGGAACTTCACAGCAACCAATACAAGAAATCAGCACACCAGTTTTAGGCTCTTCTAAGGGCAAGGAAGTAGCAGGCACATAGCAGCAAGCCATGGTAGATTAGCAGGGGCAAATTCCTCCAGTACAGACCAAAGAACTAGAGGTACTAGCACTATAGACTCCTTTAAATGAGGAAAAAGGCAAGAAAAGGGAGAGAGAAGAGGCCACACCCATCAGTGGACCAGCAGAACAGCCAGGTGCTAAAAGGCAAAGACTGAATCCTCTATCTGAGGAGGAAATCATTGAAGAAACAATAGAAAGCCTAAGAGGTGAGAGGGAAACTAGCCCACAAACCTCCCCAGTGATAGATACATCAACCAGTTCACACAGGCAGGAGCTAGAAAGGCAGCATAGTGTGGAAGTTTCATCCACAAGGCCACCAAGCAAGCAGACCTCTGATGTCAAAAAAACATTCACAGAAATAAAGGCTAGAAACGATCCATTGAGGTTGCAAATTTATGACCAATCTCTTAAGATGGCCCCCACAAAACAACAAAGATTAATGTCAGCATATGACATTAAAGAAGGGAAAATGATCATGAGCTATTTCAAGCCCAAGGCACAGCAACCACAATCGACAGCTGGTTATATCAGGACAAATCTGGAGGCCTTGGCCAAATACATTCATCCAATAGATCAAATTGAGCTACACAAATAGACCAGAGAAATGGTGTATTCCACACTAGCTGACAAAGCAATGTTGGCTCATAAATTGCAAAACTCATTGGAGAACACCTCTGCTCAGCTAGACTTAGAGAAATCTTCCTCCCTAGCAAAGGACAACAGGATTAAATCCTTGGAGGATATTATCATTGAACTGGTACATGATCCCAAAGATGCCAAAGGCATAAAAGCACTAATGAGGAAAAAGGAAGAGGACATTGCTACCCTCAGAAAACAGCTCAAAATGCCTCCTTCTATGCATCCATAAACAACAGATGTTGTGCAGCAGAAATCTGAGGAGGACATGATGGACCTCCTCATGAGGTTGAATGAAAGATTGAGTGAGACAGAGCAAGCATTGGAGAAGGCACTACAAGAAAAGCAGGGAGAGTCGACCTCCCAACCACCTGAAGTACCTCCAACAGTCACAACTGCTTCTCCCATAGTTATAACAGTAATGCCTTCCACTATCCCAACATCAACTGCATAAATGATCACTAGAGTGACATCAACAGCAATAGCACCAGGCAGCAGTATAGCTATGACCACAGAGCAGTTAATCAAAGCCATGGAGGAGTTGAAACTCCAGGTATTTGAATTGAAGCAAGTCAAAGAAAAACTGGCAAAGTTTGAGCAAAGCTATGATAAATCTAAAATGAATGTGGCAGAGAAAACAAGAGAAGTCAAAGCATTGGAAAACAAGGTAAGAGCCTTGGAAAAAGATCTCTCTTTGCGTAAGCCTCTGGAAGAAATCAGAGGAGTTTTGTGGACCAACATCATTCAATCACTTAGTGGTGTATGGAGGTCTATTCAAACCATTTATGAACCGATTGATTTGATAAAAGTAGCCCAAGTGGAGATTCAGAAGACGAGAGCCGTATTGGGGCAAATGCCTGAGCAAGCTAACAGGCTAAGCCATTTTTTAAATACCAAGACCAGTGAAGAACTGGAAGCACTTGATAACAGAGATAGAATAGGTACCATTTTGGACATCAAGAGAGTTCTAACCATGAGAACTCTAATGCAAAATTTGGACAGAAGATTCCAGGACATGCAGGTAGAAATTTATTCTTTCACAGACAAATTTATAGTCTTGAATCAAAAGGGTTTGCCGAGTCCTTTGGGATATAACGATCATTTGATGAAGCACAAGGACTATGTACACAAATTAAATACATTTTCTATCAATCAAGCTAGTGCATCTTCAAGTAATTCAACAGAAAAAGCACTTCCATCTGGCCAGTCCTTATATGATAGCTTGGAAAATCTTTTTTACATAGAGCATGAGGTAAAGCATTTGTTCACCATCCCTCCTAAATTTTTGAGGTACACAGAGACTGATGAGACTTTAAGGAAGCTGCAAAGACATAAAATACCAGGACCAGAGTGGTGGCAAAGCATGTTAGAAATCTTGTAAATTTATCTTTAGTCAAATGCAAAATTGCGCACCATGTATTACAACGCGCAGGACAAAAATAAATCAAAGTTATGCAGGTTTGAGCACATCATGACAGAAGTTAAAGGAAGTCCAGCCAAGGCACAATAGCCAGCACAGAGGATCAATAGAAGACGGCTGGGAACCAACTTGCAGCACCTACCTCTAGTACCTCTCATAAAGGTGGATAAACCAGCGCAGCATGAATTTATTGCATCCATTTATTGTCTCCCTGTTTTCGAGACTGTCTGTCTCTATCTATGTAAAAGAAACATTAATTGTCAGTAGATATTTATTTCTGTCAGATATTTTGCATAATATCTTGAAATTTTTGTATAAATACCCCCCAGATGAAGTATTTGGGGTTGGTTGGTAGTGGATGTTCATAGTTTTGACTGTAATACTAAACCATTCTTGGAATAAAAGGTTGTTGGAACCATTTTGTCTAGCTCACTAGATGAAGAACTGATGCTAAGGACCATGTTGCAGAATTCTTGAAACATTTCATGAATCAATAAGTCTCTTCTAACTTGTGTTTTACAGTTTCTGTGTTTATTATATCATCTACGTCTCATGATCTAAATAATAGAGAAAAAGAATAACTCAGAATTTGCTTGGCTGCACTCTGTGTTCAATCTCTATTATTATTAATTTTTTCTTCAGAATTAGCATAAACAGTGAATTCTTAATTGCTCATATTTCCCCTAGTTCTTTCATCCTGAATATTAGCTAACGAATTCTTAATTGCTCCTTGGTAGTAATCATCCATTTTCCCTCTGTCAACATGATGAAGGATTCTTAATTGCCCTTCACCCATTGACTCCATTCCATCTGATTCTAGCTTATAAATTGTTCCATGTTTGAGTACATTGCTCTGTGATAAATCCTCTGATGAGAAACTTAACCCAGGAAGCCATCTTTCTTTGACTCCATCATGCCCAATGGACTGAAATGCTTCAGTTTTGCCTCACTGTTCTATTGAGTCCCCATCCTTCCAACCAAACTTTAAACAAAACCCTTGCACTTCATAACTAGCCTAATATACATCAAAACAAAGCTAAATCATAAAGAGAGAGCCCTTTCTGGATGCAGATTGTCTAGAATCTGTATCCAAAAGATTGGTCTGTGGTTACCTCGGCCGTATTCCCTTTCTTACAACTTTTGGGAACAACTTGAGTGATAACACCTAGAGTTATAAGGAAATGAAGGGAGTGCACCCTTCGATGTGTACTCACCACATTTACATAAAGGAAGGCTACAAGCGAGTGTGCCAACCTCAAAGGAGAATGAACCCAATCCTCAAAGAAATAGTTAAATAAGAACTGCATAACTTGTTGGATGCAGGGTTCATTTACCCCATCTCAGATAGAGAGTGGGTGTCTCCTCTAGTTCTGGTCCTAAAGAAAAATGGAAAATGGAGGATCTATGTGGACTACAGAGAGTTAAACAAAGCCACCAAAAAAGAGCATTTCCCTCTAACTTTCATTGATCAAGTCTTGGATGGTCTTGCAGGAAAGAAGTTCTTTCTTTCCTGGATGGATTCAGTGGTTACAATCAGATCCAAATCATCCTAGGGGACCAAGATAAAACCACCTTCACTTGTCTTAGGGGTACCTTTTCTTGTAGGGCCCTTCCTTTTGGATTATGTAATTCCCCTGCCACTTTTCAGAGGGTAGTTCTAAGCATATTTACATATCTAGTCCATGACTTTGTAGAAATATATATGGATGATTTCAATCCCATATGGGTGTGATTTCCTGGAGGCTCTCTCTAACTTGGGGAAAATATTAAATAAGTGCATTGAAACCTATCCCTTAGTCTCAAGAAGTGTGAGTTCTTGATGAATGTAGGGACTATTCTAGGTCACTCAATATCCCAGGAATGATTGCAAGTGGACCCAAATAAAATTTCTATCATAAAGAAGGTCCCTACTCCTCAGAAGAAGAGGGATGTTAGAATTTTCTCGGGCTTAGCTAGATACTATAGGAGATTCAAAAAGGACTTCAACAAAGTAGCCTCACTTTTGTTTGGACTATTGGCCAAGGACTCTAAATTTTGTTGGTCAAAAAGCTGCCAAGTGGCTCTAGAAATCTTAAAGGAAAAGTTGACTACAACACCCATACTCCGAGGCCCAAATTGGGCTCTCATTTCCACATCCATGCTTATGCCTCTGAAAAATCTATAGGAACAGCTCTAGGTCAAATAGATGATGAGTTGTCTTATGCCATTTATTTCACCAGAAAAAATCTATCCAAGGCTGAATTGAACTATAGTGTGACTGAAAAAGAGCTCCTAGTGGTTGTCCATTCCTTGAATAAATTTAGAAACCTCATCATTGGTTACCAGAACTTTGTACATACTGATCATGTTGCTATTAAATATTTGATGAACAAGCCTGATGTGAATGATAGAATTATTAGATGGTTTCTTTTATTACAAAAATTTGATCTAACTATCATTGATAAGCCTGGTAGAGAAAATGTAGTTGAATTTTTTTTGTCTAGACTTGCTTTTCCTGCAGGTGAGGAAGGAATGTATGATGACCAACTAACATATGAGCATTTATTTTCTATTTTAGTTCTCTCTCCATGGTTTTATGACATAGCCAACTACTTAGTGGCTGCATAGTTCCCTCCAAATATGTCCTCCAAGGAAAAAAGAAGAATCATAAGAAAGAGTGCCCCATTCACTTGGATTGGGGGAAATCTCTTCAAGCTAGCCCCAGATCAAATTTTGAGGAGATGTTTCAGGGAGAAATAAGTCTTTGAAATCCTACTGGAATTTCATGATGGGCCTTATGAAGGTCACTTTGTAGCCAAGAGGACAACCTTCAAGCTACTATAAGCTAGCTACTACTGGCCCACTCTCCACCAAGATGCAAGAAGATACACCAGTTGATGTGACCAGTGCCAGAGAATGGGGAACCTACTCCTAGGTATGAAATTCCTTTGAAACCTCAATTGAATCTTGAGCCATTTGACAAGTGGGGCATGGATTTCATTGGGCTTATTGATCCACCATCAGGGCAGAAAAAGTACATAATTGTATGCACTGATTATTTGACAAATGCGATGAAACCAAGGCTGTCAAGGTAGAAACATAAGAAAAAGTGGCTGAGTTCTTAAGGGAGAATGTATTTTACAAGTTTGGGTACCCTAGAGAGCTATTCATTGACTAGGGAGCTCAATTCACATCACACCTGATTGAGAATTTGTTGAGGCAGCATAAGATCAAACACATGAAGTCAAATGCTTATCATCCTCAGGCCAATGGACAAGTAGAGGTTACCAACAGAGCATTAGAAGGCATTCTCACCAAGGTTGTGAGAAGCAACAAAAAATATTGGGCTGACAGACTAGTGGAGGCCACTTGGGCCTATAATACAACCTGGAATATAACCATTGGCTTCACACCTTATGACTTGGTCTATGGAAAGAAGGCTTTGCTTTCCATTGAGTTTGAGTACAACACTTTGAGAATGGAAACACAGTTGGATTTTGATGTTACAAAGGCACAACAAGAGAGGTTTCTCTAGCTCAATGGTTTAGATGAATTCAGGATGCAGGCCCTCCTACACACATAAGTTATTCAAGTACAAAGAAAGGTTTGGCATGACAAAAACATCAAATACAAAGTTTTACAAGAAGGTTATTGGGCTCTGCTATATGACTCCAGGTTCAAGGACTTCAAAGGAAAATTAATGACCAGGTGGTTGGGCCATATTTGATAGAAACGTGCCATGACAATGGGGCTATGCAAATAAGGACCATTTATGAAGAAGGTATCCCCTTGCTTGTCAATGGATATAGATTTAAATCCTATAAAAGGCCTCTGTCAAGGGAAGAGTTCATAAGTACCATCAATAAGGAAGTGAATATGCTTGGAAGTGTCTCAACTTCCAGCTCACCAAATTCTTGAAAAAATGAAAAAAAATGAAAAAAGAAAAATAATAAGGGACCTGGGTGAAAACCTCTATGAGGCACCTGAGGCCAACTTTTGGGTTGAAAACCTCCTTGAGGCAGCCCAAGAGTGAAAAAAAGGGAAATAAAAAGATCCCTTGGTGGAAACCTCCCTTGAGGCACCTAGGGTAGGAAAATAGGTTGAAAACCTCCTTTGAGATGAACCGTGTGTCTTTCAAAAAAAGGAAGAAAAAGAGAAAAATAAAAAAATAAAATGCCATGGCAGGGACCTCAAACCTGCCCACTAATAAAATTCTATGATTTTTGCAGGTTTTTAAAGAAAACAAAGGACTCAAAGTTCATGGGATAGCAAGACAAGCATCACCCCATTCTTCCTCCATTCACTTCATATCTCCCATGCCTATTATGTCTCCATCATCCATCCTCACTTCTAGGCATCAAAAACCACTTTTTATGTAGATTTCTGACTTCTACAGGGTTTCCTGTAGTACTATAGGATGTCCTGAAACACTACAAGAATGAAGCCCTGATTGGAAAATGATGATGCAAGCCTATTCTAGGTTGGAAGAGGGGACCATACACCTCACCACCTCTCACCCAACACCAGCTCATGACCATACCAACCTCTGTGTCCATCAAAAACCACTCAGAAAAATGAAAAAGATACAAAAAAAGAGAGAAAAAAAAGAGAGTCCAAGGGTCATTCCATCATTGGCCTCACTCACCTACCACTTCATCTCCTCCATTTCTATCCTTCCACTCCTAAATCACCAACCATTCCTCCTCCAAGTGAAAAAAAGAAAAAAAATGATGAAAAAAGGCAACTACAGGATTTCCTGTAGTAACTACAGGAAACCCTATAGCAACCTTTGTTATCACAACAACAGTTTCTCCATGCATTCTCCTTCACCATCCATGAAATTAAAGAGCTCCAACACCCCTGCACACATCATGACTCCTATCCATAGCTTAGTAGCAGCATCAGAGACCAAGGACCTACACACAACAATAAAGAAGGCAACCACATCAACATGAAGAAATATACAAAAAAGTGACCAACGAGAAGCACTTACCTGAACAAAAATAAACACAACAAAGTCGCCATTCAGCATGCATCCACCAATCAAAGGAAGGAAAAAGTATGGAACCTCATCCAAATTCTTCCCTAAGTACGATATGATGAAAGTGTAGGATATGAAAAAGTTTGATTTTATAAGTTGGCGGTGGTCAATTAACTTGGCCACCCTCAACTCGAAAACAAAAAGTGAACTCCTAGTCAGCATGGCATTTTGCAATGTCACATCAAGGAGAATGAGTTGAAAATGTGGTCGAGTTAAATTGTGTGAGAGTTGGTGATAATTACAAGGGGTGGCTGCATGATCAATAATAGTGGGCCAACGGTCCCAAAGAGGAAATCCTGTAGACTGCCAGCCAATGCAACGCTCCAAGGAATCAACCATAAATAGAAAACGTTCAAAAATATCATGCACCATTTGTTCATTTGGAGATTAGAGAAGATCAGGACCACCTTGGAGAGCCATCGAGGAAGAAAATCTGTTTCAGCCACCCTACAACAAACAAAACTACAGGATACTCAAGGAGCTAAAAGAAGCATTGGAAATTCACAGATAACTCTGCAAGGGGGTGCCTAGGGTCCAACTATTCATAAATTTTCCTCATCCAAAGAATCAAAATGAAAGGTATGTGGCCCATATCTCCTATGCTTTGAATTGATAGCCAGGAAAAGAAAAATCTGAGTTTTCTAAGTGATTACAGTGGGCATAAGGGTTTTAAAATAATTGTGTGAAGTTTAAAAGTTGTGTGGAGATAGAAAGAAATTGCAGCCATCCACCAATATTATAAACTCTCAGTCACCCTAAAAAATTAAGGCTAGCCTACCAACATCCCTACAGTCAGCCAACCAGAGAAGACACATGACAATAGGGTTTAACAGAAGGGAACCCACAAAGACATCCAGGATACACCTCCACCCCCCCTTGGTGGAGATATTTAGAAGGCATAACTGGTTGAGATTATTTGAGCTGCTCAGAGGGCATGATGATGATGTAGCTCAAGAATTTTCCGTGGCTCTCAACCCTTAGGCTATAACTAGTGCTACTACCATAGTAAGAGGACTGTCAATTACAATTACTCTTGAGGTAATTAGCAGAATCACTATGCTTCCTCAAGGGATGCCATGGAGAAAGGAGGATAAGGCTGCAAGAAATTTTGCAAAGAAAAACTTATTCTTAAGGGATGAAGAGCCAATTGAGGACAAAAATGGGATAAGAAGGGAAAGCCTTCCCTATCCTTGGAATGAGGTGAGCTATCATATTCTCAAATATATCTCTTGTGAGGGGAGGCTCAGTATAATCTATGGCTACCAATTTAGACTCCTCCATGAGTTGAGATTTGGAGAGGAGATACCCATTGACAGAAGACTCAATGTACCCTACTTCTTATTGCAATAAATAATAGACATGAGCCTAAAGGTCCAAGAGGGAAAATACCAGTAATTGGCACACCATGGACTTATTAAGCTAATACTAGAGGATGCCTTAAGCCAACTAAGAATCCCTATTCAATGGTCCACATTTAGAGACATGGACAAAGAGGATGTGATTAAAATAGAAGCCCTTGTGTTTCAGGGAAAACTAGTGTCGATTCGAACTGCTAGTCCCACTAAGATGGGTAGCTATCTTAGAAACAAACAATCAAAGAAATTCGAGATTTCCTTTAAGTGTAATAGATAAGAGGGAAGAAAAGAGGACCAACCTAGATCTTCTGCTTTGATCCTAGCTTGATTTCTCTTTGCCTTGATAGAATTTTCCACTCCTCTCCTACTTGTCCCATTTCAAAGAGTACCTGTAGAGTCAAAGTAACAGAAAACTATCAAAGCATCTCTATCTAAAACATCATAAACAATGCAGAATCAGAAACACATTGACCATACAATTTCATTCATAAAAAATAAGATTAAAAAATACACGATTATATGGAGGAAAACTCAAAGAAATTTATTAATAGTAGAAGAGAGGATTACAACCCAGATGTCTGATCCAACATCATCCTCCCAGCATAGAAGCCCTCTTCACCTCATGAAAAGCAAGATCACCCAACAATACAATGTCTCTTCTCACAGATAAACCAACAACACTTACAAATTACAACATTCCAGCCTCTAGATCTCTCAAATGAGGGATCCATTTATAGATGTCTTGCAAGGGTGTGATTCAGCTCTGGGTTTTTGATTAGTGTCATTCCACTAATAGTTCTTGGTTCCACTTGGAGATTTCATTGATCTCTTACTCATCCCTAGGCGAATTCAGAGAGGCAAGTGTCACAGAAGAAGTTCCATGATCATCCACTTAGCAAAATGTCTCTGCCATTTGTCTGTTCTCACTCATCGCACCCCACAGAAGGCCATTTTAGTATGCACCACACCTGGCTAGTGTGGCAGCCAGTATGCATCGCACCTTGACCATGGAGCAGTCAGTATGGTCCTGTTTTGGCCAGTTCTGAGTAGTTTTTCAGGTGGAACTTCTGGGAAATGATGTAATCAGTTGACCATGATCCTTTAGGATATGAATCAACACTTTTAGGGACTAAAGAGCCCTTGGTTTATGGACATATGATTTTGGGGTTGCAGTGCCCAAATATGTCTATAATAGCTGCCCCTAAAGCATGAGGTTGTAAATCTTATGATGTCAAGTGAAATGCTTTATCATGAGGATCTGAGGTATTCGAACAGGAAGGTCACCTGTATAAGATACAATACAATACATCATCATCATATTATTTTCATGATCTAGCTGAGGTGGGCATTCCCATTCTCAGCTTTATAAATTCATTTTCATGTACATAGGATAGACAATCGTCCGCTATTGCACACTGACGATTCTTCACATGAAGAGTCATCTTCCCTGGCTTAAATGACTATCTGTGCAGCTTCTATGTACAATTGATGTCTTTATTTTCCTGAATATATCACAGCTTGGATGGATGAAACTAGATCCGAGGTCTTCAAACTTGTTCAATCTTCGTCCGATGTACAAGTCGATCCATGTGAAAAAGATGTTCTGAAGTTGAACATGGAAACACATTGCATGATTACTAGCCAATAATGTAAGCTGTTAACAGGCGCGAGAGGAATCACTGATAATGATAATGACCCTCAAGGTACTACAGTACAATTCACGTGGTGTGAATATATGAGCCGATGTCAAACACCATGCAAAATCTTTCGGTCGAAGGTCATTGATGTAAACCTATCGCCGGAAGTGAGAAACTTGCCATTGAGGCATGCAAGCTTCAAAGTACTAAAAGGGTTGTTTCTAAGTCAACTTCTTGGATAATGAGCTGATGTCGACAAGAAGTGACCTGTCATAGGAGGGTCTTGATGTATCCCACATCTACGACGTGAAACGAAGCAAATGATTTTTCTGGAGGTGAAAACGATCTGATGATATAAGGTTCAGGAATGGTGGTCATTAAAAATGAAGGGTGGAGGTATTGCAGTGGATGAGGCGTTTGTTGGATGGTGAATTCTTTGAATGACTTCTCTTGAACATGTCGGCGACACTGATATGGACTGGTAGCGTTAACCCCATGGATGGTACGGAGGACCAATGGTGATATGGTGAATGAAAAAACCCAACCCAACTCGATCATGGTGATGGAGTGAAAGTGTCATGTTCAAGAGCGACCTGCTACCAATAAAATTCTTCAAGTTTTCTTCCCTTTTTCCCCAGTCATTGCTGACCAGTACCTCTTTATTTTTGTCAAGCTTGAGGAGGATAACATATTCTTGGTCTATAATTTGCCCTTCGAGCAAACCTATCGCTCTGTTTTTAGTGAGTCTAGCATCAGTGGGACTTGTTCTTGTCTGGGTGGACAAGTTTCTCGCTATTGTTTTAACGAGTTTAATGACAAAGATAACTGGGTCCTTTTCATGTTTAGAGAGTTTGAAAAGGGACGAAAAGGAAACTCCAACAGTTCTTTTTCATGGCTAAGTCCCTTAAGTCCAAAAAAGTATAAAATAATATGAAAGGGATGACTTTTTGATCGCTTTAACGAGCCGACAAAGACAAGCGCTCGGTCGTTTTTTTGATAATCCCTCAGGTCCAAAAAGATTAAAATACATGGGAGGGAAGGTATTCCCTTTACTTTAATGAGCTGGAAAGGCCAATGGCTCGAAAATCTTTTTATATTTAACAAGTCTAAAAAGAGTTTAAAAGGGACTCATTTTTGAGGATCGAGTGGTATTTTCGGGTAGCAACTGGTTCTAGGTAAGTTTGGAACTTCTCAAAACATGGCAGTGTGAAGAGGGTGGCAATTAGAATCACTCATCGCAGCTGTTCCTCAAAAGGGTAAACAATTAAGTGGAAGCGTATAGTTGGCCAAATGAGTGGAGGTGACGGTAGGAACACAACCAAGGTTCAAAAAGGCTGATAGCAAGGCGATCACAAAGGTTATTTACCAAAGGTGGTTTCATTTTTTAATGAGCTTGAACCAGGAGAAACTATGCTCAGTGGTAGGTTTATTTTTTAACGAGCTTGAACCTTTCAGGAACATTGCTCTTACCAGTCGTTTGAAGATGTCTCTTGGTAGATTTATTTTTTAATGAGCTTGAACACTACTATGACATGTGCTCATTGCCTTTTTATGTAGGTTAGAAATGGCCAAGATAAGAGGCTAAAGGATTGGGAACCTAAAAAACTAAAAATCTCAAAGGCTATTTTTCACTTACATATAAAGATCTGCATGCCCCCAGGTCTTTTAGTAAAAGGAGAGTTTCCAGGTTACCTTATGGAAGTTCCTGCGGTTAGGCAAGGTTGTTTCTATCGATAGACAAAACCTCTTCCTTGGCTTTGTCCATCGAAATGGACGAAGGTGAATGGTGTGAGCTTCCAATCACATAACATACAAGGGAATACATGTTTTAGATCGATCACATATCCAACAAGGAAATGGTTTTTCAATCCAATCGTATAACCTTTCAAGGAAATATTTGTTTCAGACTGATCACATAACCTACATGGGAATGTTTCTTCAGTCCAATCATTATGACCTTCAAGAAAATATCTCTTTTCCTCTGGGTTTTCTTGCCGAAGCAGACTAGGGTGCATGCCCCCTAAACTTAGTTACATTCATCGAACTACTCGCGGTAATTAGGTGGATGGAATGAAGGTTGAAGAGACATTGTTTACGCAAAGAGACCATTTAAGGATGATGGTTGATTTATAGCTGTGTTTGAACTAGGAAATGAAAGCTGGTCGACAAGTTGCACCAGTTGACCTTCATGTGGAAAACACATCACTCGAAAGAATGTAGAAACAATCGCTTCCATGCTATATATATATATATATATATATATATATATATATATAGTCACGTCCAAGGAGTAGATTGTAATCTAGTGGCCCTTGGACTACCATCACATTCAAATGAATGATTTTCTTTCTCAAAGTTATTGGTAACTTTGGAAGGATCCCTAATGGTCGACTGGTTCCTTTGTTGAAGCCTGACAAATTTTTTTTTTCAGGCAAAAGTGATGGTGAACCAAGCACTTTCCAAGCAGTTGAGGAAAGGATACTCACTGAAGCCCCTTCATCTATGATAGTGCCAGACACGATCATTTTGTAAACTTGTACATGATTTGGAATGGTACATTAGATGGAAGGTGAGGTTTTGCTAGTTGATTCCAATCAAAGAAAACGACTAGACTGCTTAGAGGAGGTACCAGATAAATGGCTGGATAAGTCTCATGAACTGGGGGGGTCTCTTCTTGTTGTAAAGGAACGGGTGGATTGCCCCCAAGTTCATTAGATTCTGTTTCGACAAAAAGAATTTGAACAGTGTCGTTCTCATTCTCTTTGGTGATAGTATCATTTGAAGGTGGACCTTCTGAAGGTAAGACTGGGTTGACTGCCATCTCGACCCATTTACTTTGGTCTGGTATGGACTCAGAAGGTTTACTTTCAATGATAGGCAATTCGATTGACAATTGAGTTATGTCAATCGTGTTTTCAGCTAGCGAAGAACTTGGCAAGAGTTTCTTGTATCCAGGTGGAAGTCGTTGCAGTGAAGCAGGATGGTTATCCAAAATGATTTTGGCTTCATCCAGAAAAGGACAACGATGGAGAGTATGATTACCTTCACATAACCTACATGGAAATCTGACCTTTCCTTTCTGTCTATTGACTTCGTTTTCACTAGTTGATGGTGCATTGTTAACCTGATTGTTAGAGGTTGTTGACACCAAATGGTGCAAACGGGAGACCATTCTCTCAAAATCCGTGGAATGCAAGGGCAATCTCGATGGTAGTGGTTTCCCTTGCAAATTATGCATGGAGATTTTGGCTTGGAAATTTTAGTGTGCAAATTTTCACTGGATGATGCATGGTTGCCTCCTTGTTTAGTTGACTTCTTCTTCTTCTCCTTCCCTTTCTTTTTCTTCTCAACTACTTTGTTTTTAGTGTCACTAGTTTCACCAAGCGAAGAGGAAGAAGGGGAAGGACAAACAAACGAAGTAGAAGGTGATGGGGTAACTTCAGTATCATCTGGTTGCTGATTAGATTATTGAGGAATTATGGTTTTTTGAATGACAAAGGTCGAGAAAAGCCATACCGGTAGGCCAATTGTGATTCCTGGAAGGGACAATGTAGCCATATATGGAGAACCAATATCTCCCCAAGAAGAGAAAGGACTAGGATTTCCTCCAAGAGGGATTCCTTGATTGGTGGACTCCATTATCTCAACCTCAGATCAATGAAGGAATAGGGATGTTATTCTGATTTAAATAAATTTTAAGACACTTTGACGCAACTTTGCTTTTTCAACTTTTAAGAGTTAAGAAAAAGCTAAAGGTGACTCTAGTCGCCTTCGATTTTTAATGAGCCTGAAGTGAAAAGTGCTCAGATGGACCTTTTCTTTTAAGGAGTCGAAAAGGAATGAAAGTGACTACTCTAGAAATCTAGACAGAGGGATTACCAAACCGATTACAAAACTGCAAAATACACCTTGGTGATAAATGATAGAGAAATTACCAAGGACTTATGTACGGCAGTCAATCTTCCCGAATGTTGTGTTTAATGCATTGTGATCGATAGGGCAGCAGACACGGATTCCTAAGGATAAAGGATATCATCCTATTTTGGTCTCCCAATATATACTCGATGGTATGGGGAGCACAAGTCCATACTGGCACTTGTCGTATCAAAGAGGAGGAATCACCCAACCTTTGATGAAAACGATAGTTACCAGGTTTCACGACACCAGAACACGTCTCTAGCCTAGACTTCTAGATGTGTTGCGTTAGGTTCCAAAGAATTTTTATGTTCATTGAGATTTATTTTAGAGTTGATCTTGCTTAGAAGTTTGTCTTTCAAGGTTCACTGCATGATGTAGATGTAAAATTCCTAAATATGAAATCTAAAATGATAAACAGACGTTTATTTTCTTTTAGCAATGAAAATTCTAGCTACAAAGGAAATAAGATTATGCTTTTTCTTTTAGCAGAGAGCATAGAGCACACGCTAAATGCACTTTCCTAAATCAAATTGCACACACAGTCAAAATGCAAATGCACATGCATTTATTTTTTTTCAGTTTCCTTGATGTGTGAATGCAAAAAAGGAAAGCTAAGTACAAATCTGAACTATTTTCTTTTAAAGCGACATTTTGACAATTTCTTTTCAAAACGAAAGGAAGATTAAGACGACACTTTTTGATTTCAAATTGAAAACTATTTTCGATGCTTCAAATACTAATAACTCAAATCAAGTACAATGACAAAAGTATAATCAACAATCTAGAAGAGGAAGACTTTACAACACTCTTTTCTTGATTAAAAATGACAATTACGACACTTTCATCAAAACACGACAGTTCGATTAAGTTATTTTCGACAAAGGAACATTGTAAATGATAGACAAATACACAAAAGAATTTACAATTCCTAACTAATGGAGGTTGAAATATGTGAAGGAATAAGGTTTCCGCAAGAAGATACTGATAATGAACAGCAAAACTACTAAATAGAGTTGAAAACAAGGAGGAAAAAACCATCTTTTAGAGAGAGAAATAGTATCACTCAATCATCGCACCTGCAACATAGGGAAATAGGGATGCATCTCACCTTCAACACATAGGAGGTGTGATGCATATAGGCTACCCAGTTACAGACAGTGCAATGGACCAGGGAGCGAAACTGAGCTTGGTTTTTGCTCAAAATTTGTAGCTAAGTTCAATGATTTAGGTTGAGTTATGATGGATAGTAAAAACAAAGTATAGGGGTATGATCTTATGAGGTTATTGAGCTACCACAAGGGCACTTAGAATGCTTGTAATTCAGATGTTTAGTTCATAAACCAACTCGGAGATTGACTGAAGCAACATTCATCTACTTCACAATTGCATAGCAAAGGCCTTTCGAAGGCTAGCTGGCTAACTTCAGGCTCTGTCTGTAGTTTATAAAGCAAACAATAAAAAAACAAAACAAACTATTCGGTCCCCAATGGAGTCGCCATTTTGTTTCAAGGAAAACTAGTGTCGATTCGAACTGCTGGTCCCACTAAGATTGGTAGCTATCTTAGAAACAAACAATCAAAGCAATTTGAGATTTCCTTTAAGTGTAATAGATAAGAGGGAAGAAAAGAGGACCAACCTGGATCTTCCGCTTTGATCCTAGCTTGATTTCTCTTTCCCTTGATAGAATTTGCCACTCCTCTCCTACTTGACTCGCTTCAAAGAGTACCTGTAGAGTCAAAGTAATAGAAAACTATCAAAGCATCTCTATCTAAAACATCATAAACAATGCAGAATTAGAAACACATTGACCATACAATTGCATTCATAAACAATAAGATTCACAAATACATGATTATATGGAGGAAAACTCAAAGAAATTTATTAATAGTAGAAGAGAGGATTACAACCCAGCTGTTTGATCTAGCATCATCCTCCCAACATAGAAGCCCTCTTCACCTCATGAAAAGCAAGATCACCCAACAATACAATGTCTCTTCTCACAGATAAACCAACAACACTTCCTTACAAATTACAACATTCTAGCCTCTAGATCTCTCAAATGAGGGATCCATTTATAGATGTCTTGCAAGGGTGTGAGTCAGCTCTAGGTTTTTGATTAGTGTCATTCCACTGATAGTTCTTAGTTCCACTTGGAGATTTCATTGATCTCTTAATCATCCCTGGGCGAATTTAGAGAGGCAAGTGTCTTTTCCATTTGTTTATTCTCACTCATCGCACCCCATAGAAGGCCATTTCAGTATGCATCGCACCTGGCTAGTGTGGTAGCCAGTATGCATCGCATCTTCACCATGGAGCAGTCAGTATGGTCCAATTTTGGCCAGTTCTGAGTAGTTTTTTAGGTGGAACTTCTAGGAAATGATGTAATCAGTTGACCATGATACTTTAGGGTATGAAACAATATCCCTTGGTTTATGGACATATGAGTTTGGGGTTGCAGTGCCCAAATATAACTATAACACCTTGAATATGATAGGGACAATAACTCTAGTGGTGAAGAGGAGGCATAAGAAGATGAAGAAGAACCTGAAGAGGAAGAAGAAGAACTAGAGGAGGAATAGGAGGCATAAACAAAGAAAATAGAGGAAGAAGAAGGAAAATAAGAAGGAGAAGAGGAGAAAAGTGAAAAGGAATAACAAAAGGAATAATCAAGCCTTGAGAAAAATACCAAGGAAAGGGAGGAATATCCAAGGTTGTCTCCTGAACCCACTGAGAAGGAGGGAACTACTGTGTTGACCTAACCACACCTGTCAAGTCAAAAGGGAAAAGATAGAGGCAGAATCCCCTCTATTTCAAAACAAGGAAGAGCACTAGGATCAAACAAAAGGGAAACCAAAGACACCCACCATAATTGCAATCATAATTGAGGTGTCACCAAAAGAGCAAGAAAAGCTAGTTTCCCTAGAAATAAAAGGTGAAGAGGGCACATCAAAAGAAGCTTCCCCAAAGTATGCCATCACCTATGTTAGGAAGATTGTCACCACGTCAGCATTAGCAAAGCAAGGAAAGGTACCTTTAACCCCATTTTAGAAAGGAAAAATCCTTCTACAGGATCCTTAGACAGTCCTATAGGAAACTCAGTCAGCATTATAGGAAACACAAAAAGGACTACAGGAAGGACAATAGGGACAAAGGGAAGGAAGGGAAGAAAGAAAAAAAGTGCAGGAGGGGGAAGATTCTCCAAAGACATCTGAGGGAGAGTTCCAAGAGTTTCAGGAACCTAGCCCACAACCCAATATGAGCTCTTATTACAGATTCATTGAGGGAGGTAAAGTAATACCATAGAAATTTTCCATCCCTCTCTTCTTTGAGCTTGAGAAAGAGAGAGGAAGGACACATTACTGGATGAAAATTGACAAATCAAAGTAGGTAGAGGATGTGGGCCATATGGAAGAGAAACTTCTGGAGATGGGCAGGGAATTGAGTAAGATGAGAGACTGGGAACAAATTATGAGATCTCAACTAGAGGCAGAAAACACATGGCTAAGGAGGTAGTTACAGGAAAAAGAGATCCAATTGGCCACCATGGAAAGCCTCTCCATGGAGGCACTCCAGTGCAGGATGCCACCAAAATCATATGCCTTGTACCTCAAAGATCAATGGCTGCAATTTCAGATCAAGACACTAGCACAATAAGGAACTATGTGTTGGCTTGTATGGGCCTGACCCAGGTTCAGAGGTGATTTAGCCAAGCAAATCCTGGTACTACTGGTCCTTTTGTCAACAATCCACGGAGTGCAGATCGAGGTCTCACCCAAAGTAGTATGGGAGGGTGCTAGAACCAGGTTTCCGCACCCTGGGGATGTTTGATGGGCTTCTGGAGGTCCGTGGTCTGACTCGTCGCTACGCACACTTTTTAGTCCTTCATAACCCGTGTTGCTGTTTCCGCGCAGCTCTACTCGGGGCGTGACCTGTATAATACCCAAGTTCCTTGTTAATTAACCAATTACTTAACTTGTGTGTGTAAGATTTATGGTTATTACAGTATATTCATCAATCATATCAGTGCGCGCGATACAAAAGCTAGTACAAACATAAAGAAGATAATGCACAACAAATACATAGAAATAAGAATCAACTTCTCTTTATTAATCTTCAGTCCTGCTTATAGACTCGATACTGCCCTGTGTACTCAGCTACAGGGGTTCGCGCACTCAGCTGCAGACTCTACTAGGCCTCTACGCACTCAGCTGCAGAGCCTCTTCCTACTACTATGACCCAATACACTTAGAATCCTACTCTAAGCTCGAACCATTCCTTCGCTACTCACTCTATCTTCTACTATCTTTTCAACTTAGAGCCTCGCTCTATTTATACAATCCTATGGTCCAAGGACCATGGGTAGGCCGACATGACTTTACATTACATTACCTTACTTTATGGTGGACAACCCTATGACTTAACCTTCACTTCGCACTTCGCGCCCGCAATTCGCAGACCCTTACAAAACCTTTGACTAAAACTTGGGCTTTGAGCCCCAAAACCTGTTGTGGGAGGATTCCATGCCCAACAGGCTCCCAACACAATCATTGTGACTCGTCTCGAGTCACTCTACTAGTGTAGCGATCTTGGCACGGAGCCCCTCCAATTGTTCCCGTACTTCCCGGAGGTCTGCGCACACTGTTCTGCTGTTTGTTGGACCTACTGCATGCACTCTTCTGTTGCTTCTTTGTGAGGCTCCACTATCTGTCTTAGCACATATAGTCCCCACATCTGTGTGAGCTTTCCCTCAATCTCGGCCTTAATGGTGAAGGCCTCATCAATCCAAGGCTAGCCGCATGCTTTGAGAAGGGCCTCTTTCTGTCTTGCAACATCCACCTGCTCCTTCAGTGCCCTTGCCTGTTGCATCTTAACCAACCATTGGGTGAGGACGACTATTTGTGCCATTCCCCTGACACTGTCATACTACTACTGCAGTTCACACGCCTCTATTTCCAGGCGCTGTATGTTGGGGTCCTCCTGTAAGGATGTGAGGACATTGAACGCTTGGTCCAACATACCAGTGCAGTCCTGCATCGCCCTTCCAATTTTTTCCAATCCTGTCTAAATCAGGCTAACACACCGTTCTTTAAATTCCAGAGGAGTGGAAGGCTGCACCTTCATCCGAAGCTCAATAATTTGGAGGTTCATCCCAAGCTGCACTCGTGTTGTTTCCTCATGCGTGCTTTGGACTCCACTTGCCAGACAGTGGATCCGCATCTCAGTTGGTAGGTATTTGGCGATGGATAATTTTGGAACGTGCTGGCACGCTTCAGCCACTATTTGTGCAAGCTGTCGATTCTATGACACTAGCTCGTCATGCTGCAGGCTGAGTTGATTAATGTTGATCTTTTGCTCACTCAATACCTGGATCACACGGCCTTCCCGGGTGCGTAGCTCTGTTGTTATGCTATCCTACAACTGGTACAATGTGTCCCGCGGAAGGGCAACCAAATTTAGGCCAAGTCCCTTGATCCGACCCACCACGGCTCTGTCCTCCTCGTTCTCCGTTGTTAGCGCTCCTTCCGGAAACACTATGGTGTTGGTCTTTCTTGTGCATAGTAGCTGCTCCGCTCTTGATGTACCTGTGGTGCCGTAGGAGGCTACTGTTCCTTCCTGTGGGGGCTGCACCTGAAGTTCCTGCAGCTATGCCCTTAGGGCCCCCAACACATTTTGTTTCTCTGTCATAGCTTCTTGGAGCGCTTCCCTGGTGACCTCGTGAACTGTGTTTCTAATGTCGTAGAGGTCACCCTCTATCAATGTAATTGGTTCGATGTCCAATTTGTAAGCCTTAGCCTTCTTTCATTGGCCTGATATTTCTGTAACACACGACCATTTCAGTTGTGTAGATGTTGTGCTTGGGTCCGCACCTTCTGTTATGTCCTCTACTCCTTATCCTGTGGACAAGTTCGAGCCCCCTTCCTTCTACGTTGTGGTGGCCTCTACTGCTTGTGCTTCTGCTGCTTTGTCAGCGGCCTTTGCCTACTCTGCGGATGCCTTTGCTACCTCGTGGGTAGCCCTTACCTCCGCGGTCAACTATTCGTTGGATTCTGTTGGGCCAACTAGGTGATATGCAGCTTGGTGGCATCCTTCTGCTTTTGTGCCGCTGTTCTATCCTGCTCCGCCAGATCCGGGGCATGCCACTCAGGAGGCCATAATTCGAGCATGGAGAAGATAGCATCATTAATAATGATGGAAGGAAGCTTGGTCCAGTTCTATGCTAGATCCTTACGCGCCTTGATATACAAATTGTGCATATCTGCCTTGAGGTTTGCAAAGCTCCGTAAACTGTTGTACACTGTGGGGGACAAGTGCGGCCTCCTATTAATCCACATTTGGATGCTCACCTCCATGAGCACCCATAAGATCTTAGTTTCGCGGATTCGCATGGCATCCTTTATAGCCCAGAGAAACACATATTTTGCAGCCTCTAGCAAGTCCTGTTCAATATGAGGGAACTCACTGTCCTCAGGCAGTTCCCCTATCACCAATAAAATAGACAAGAGTAATCATGCGTAGTGGAAGGTCTTGCCCCGCTTTTGAGCTTCCTTGCAGTTAGTTAGGAATTCTTCACAGAGGAACTCAGACCGGTTGAATTGGACCCCCTCCACTCATTGTTCTGCCAGCGCAACTACCGGTGCTGGTACCTTGTCTCCGTGACATTTTCTCATCACCTTATTGGCCAGGAGTTGGGTGGATAAGTGCACCCCTTTATCTTTAATGCTGCTAATTGTGTAGCCCCTCTTCTTCTTTTCTGTACTTCCCCTTCATGGCCTCTGCGACCGCCAAATCTCCGCTTTTGCCGGCTATCTCCGCGGGGTCCTTTCCCTTACAGGGAAGCAGGGAAATCCTGTGGATAAGCTCTTCCATGATGGGAATAGGCTCCTCCAGCCATAAATACCCATCGTGCACTAGGAAAATCAGCTACCTAATGGCGAAGATTGTGATAGGTGTGTGGTGAAAGTGTGGAATCCATAGTAGGTGGAGTAGTCCAGCCTTCTCCACACCGTTCAACCATTTCTGCAGCTCCAACATTGTAACTGACCCCTCCTTCCTCTGTTTCATGATGTTTTTAGTCTCTAAATGTGGGAACTTCTCACTGTCTGCGAGGTCCAGTCTTAAAATTTCATTGTGGGCACATGGCCCAGGGCCGAGCCCTCAAACAAAATTCCATCTGGGAGGAGCGGGGTTTGGAGTGCACTCTTAGTGGCATCCAAATCCTTGGGTACCTTAGCTTTCCCTTTCTGTGGAGGAACGTACTCGGGCAATTTTGTTGCAGCGCACACCGGCTGGATGTCTTCTTCCATTTCTTCATCCGTCTGTATCTCATCTAGGAGAGCTTGTAGGTCCTCCTCATCATCATCTGTCTCAGTGGTGACAGCCTTTCCCTTTTCTTCCATGGAAAGTTTACCAAATCATGGATTTTGCGGGGACATGCGGAATGGTCTCGTTGCCTGTTTATCCTTCTTGGGCCTCGACATCTGAGGTGATTTCAGAATTTCCAACGTATACCCAACCTACACCGTAGGGTTCTACGTGGCTTCCTTAGCGGTACTCTTTGCAAAACCCACACCTCTCCTGGTAGTTGTCATCTTGTTTGAACTGTCTGTGGTTGTTCGCAAACTTGGGGGCTCAAATATTACTTGGTGCTCAACACTCTGTGCTCTTCATAGTAGCTCAAATCTCAAATGAACAAGTGTTGTCTCATGGCTAGCCCCTGGAGTTTTATAGTGTCTTTTGAATTTGAATTGACCGCTCTCCCCACTTCTGAGTCATTAATGCATTATTGGTGGCAGATCGTCCCAAATCTAGCTCTTAATTCGTGTCTTAATTGCCCGCTGCCCACTCCCTTTTGCCTTAAATTGGACATCTCGTCATGAACAGTGACGCTAATGGTTACTTCCTAGTCTACTTGTGCGGTAGTGCAACCCCTCGTGTGCAGGCGTCACCCTTGTGTCATGCTGTTTCTGGGCACACCTCCTTCATCGCGTAGCCCCCAAACATACTCCTTTAGAGTCCCGCACTCTCTTTCAACTGTCTGGAGCATTGAGACTGTGCTCCCTATGGCTAGTCTGGTGGTCGCACCACCTGTGCGAGACTTCAACTCACCTTCCAGCATAGCCCATGAAAGCTCCTCAATTGTCTGCGTGACCACTGATGTTATGCATTCTACCGTATGTAGTGCGTTCCCCTGGTTACTACGTTTGGTGAGGTGCGTTCATAGCCATGGCAGCAGAGTTATAAACTCTTGGCGACAATCTTCTACTATCGTGGCATGGTCATCTGTATCCTTCTTTGTCATCTGTGGTTTATCGACGAGACATGCCTGCATGATCTCATTTTCTAGCCTCTTAATCTCAACGTCCATCCAAATGCTTTTCTTCCTCAACCGTACCTAGTCCTTTTCGAGTTCGTGAAGTCTAAGGTTCCCTTGTCGGATGGCTTCTTGAATCCTTATATGTTCTACCTCGTGTAGATGTGTGATTTCTTCCTTCTGGTCACTGCACGTTGTCACTATTACAGGGTCTAGTACGTGCAGATTCCTTTTTATATTTCCTTCAGTAATTACCATCTCCATTCTATGCCACTCCTTTGGAATCGTCTCTGTGTTTATGGTTTTACACATGGTCCGGTAAGCCCATCGAACTGCTGGCACGTGTAAGTCCCAATCATTTTGTCTTGCCTGGTGAACTTTATTCAGTACTCTGCACACCCTATTGAAGGCTTCGTCGCGGAGAGATGGTAGCACGTGTCACCTTTCCTACTGCTGTGCTTTGTTCCTATTCGTTATTCTGGGGCTGGTGTGCACTTGTTCAAGTTTTATAGTATATGTCTATACCCATTGAGAAAGGTGGGTGCACAAATTGTTCCGCCCCTATTGATTAACTTGCATTTGAAGCCGGGGTTTTCCAAACCGTATGCGCATCATTCTTCTACATTCGTGCCAGTCCTCAAAATTTCCTTGATGGGTACCCCACAATTGTGCGGGTGTTGCCGCAGTGCCCACTTCAGTGCATCGAACTGCTGCTGTTCTAGTACTGCACTTTCAAATTTGCTTAGAAATTCATCCATCGCTGAAAATCCATCATATGTCGGCAGCTCCCTTGCCTCTATTGTTACACAATGCAATGACCTGATCATCATGTTGTAGTTTAGTGTTGTTACTTCGTGCAGCTAATTCTTCCATCATTCTATCTGTTAATCTGAATCCGAAGTGCAAGAGCTTTTACACTCCCACAAAATCCTTCCATTTGCAGTCGGATTCACCCAATCCTCTCCTTGCACAATAATCTTGTAAATATAGTCGATATCATCATCACTATTGTCGTTGCGCACCAGTTCAGTGTATCGCTCTCCTTCGGCTGGATCCAGCGGTACTACTACATGTAATGACTTTTTCTCAAAGATCATTTTGCGCTTCTTTAGATTTATGACTCTTCTCATATCGGTAGCCTAGTTTATTCCTAGTAGCACAGGATAGGGATTTCTATCATTGACAATCCCTATCACTTCAAAATCTGCCTGCGCTCTCGCACCTTTAATATCGACTGTTACCCCTTGTAATCTTCCCATGGGCAAAATCTTCTGTTAGTTTTCCATTCGTAACTGAATAGGGGACCATTGTAACGCGGGTCTGCCCATGCATTCCCATGTTTGCTTCGGTAGTACATTCGCGCTTGAACTCAAATCCAGGATTACCTGATCCATTTCATACTCACCTATTTGCGCAGTCAACCTCATCTCCCTTCCTGTGCACAATGGATGCCTTCCAAGTTTTTGGACCACGCGTGGTTCTCCTAACCCCACACACCTAGTGATAAGTTCCTGTAGCCCTTTGATTGCCTTGCTGTCATGTAGCAGTTTCATGCATGTCTCCAGAAAGGTAGTGAGCATTGAAGGATCCATCCCTGGCTCTAGTTGATCCTTACTACTTGAAGTGGAGACCTTCATGAAGCTCTTCTCAGCTTCCATGAATGTATCCTTCACGCATTCTAAGTCAAACTTGGGTTCCTTTGTAGGAGACTTGTGAACGCATGCACTTTCTTCTGGCTTCTTCCCTTTATCATCTCCCATTGTCATACCGCTCTTGAGCATCATGTTTACATTTGGGTCTTCTTCACACAATTCAAACCTCATCATTTGTAAATTCTGGGTCGGAGGGGGCTGGAGTACCCCCTTTTCGCGCATCTTCGCTATCATGGAAGGGAAATCTTTTGCCTCATGATCAAAATGATTACAGTACCAACATGATATCCTAGTCAGGTTCGTACAGTCGTAGGCATAATGCCCTGGCCCTCCGCAATTGTAACAAATTATTTGGCTGTGATCCCTTCCTGGTCCCATTCCATCTCGACTCCGACCGCGCCCCTGGAATTCAGTGCATGCCATCCCTACGTTTGGGTCGAGAGCTCGCATTTCGGCCTGCACCCTATAGGTGGGAGTCCAATCCATCATTAGTTCATAGCTTCAGTAGGTGCATTTGTCAAGGCCTACTAACCTACATAAATTACAAAACAATTGTTGGGACATCTGCATATACTTCTGCAACAAATGACAATTATCCATGGTGTGTTTTCCTGCTATATGGCAGATCATGCACCATAATGTAGATGCCGCACTTGGCCTTGCCTGTGCCTCCGGTCTTAATGACATTGGCCCTCCCCTTGCCAAGTAGTTCACGAAAACTGGACAATGGTCCTTGTCGTGCCCTTGGCCTTTTCATTTTATGCACCATACTTCCTCGTGCACCTCCTGCCAAGTTGTCTTGTCCTGTTTCAAACTTTGCATCTCCATACACATATTTTGCAGTTGCACGTGGATTTTTTGGACTCCCAACCCAGGGTCTTGTATAGGGGTCTCATGAAATCTCATTACCATCTCCAACGCTTCGACCTAGCTGGAAAGTTTTTGCTGTGACAGTGTCATCCTTAAGTATGGCGTAAGTGAGGCCACAAACCATGCACGATGCTATGCATTTGTTAACGTCATATTGGCTTTGCGGATTGTTGTGGAGGTAAATCCCCTCTGCGGATAGAGGCAATCCCTACTAGCCCAAATGGGGTCTAGCAACAATCAAACAACGCTAACACGCAGGTTCCTAATTGCAAATCAAAGACCGATGATGAGGGCCTACCTGGATTCCAACGCTAATATTTGTAGAAGAGTCGTCACTCCCATTCCTTTGCTCCGGCTGGTCACAATCCCCACGATCCTCGTGAACAAACACCTGCACATGCAAAGAACAACACAAACACAAGCATAAAATCCAATAGATGCAACTATATATCAGTCAGAAAGGATATAACTCAACATCATCAAAAATAATAACAAGAGTGGAACCATAATGATAGTTGTCTGTTATTGATAAACAACAAAGAAGAATACAACCATAGTTCTGATGTCAAATCCTCCTTTGGCTGGGTGATCAGCAACACATGCCTTGCAAAGCTTGTTGGGAATGGGGAACAAGCCTCTCTCTCCTTGGTTACTTGGACAAGAATCTCCTCACTTTAGATTTAGCCTCATGGGAATGAATAAGGCTCCTTGTAGCATGAACTTGGCAATTCTCAGACTTTGAGACTTAGAATTTGGAACTTGGAGACTAACTTGTCAAAGGCAAAAGGACAAGATTTTATAGATAGAGTAGAAGCAGTTAGGGTCATCCACAAGATTCATAGGATTGGATTTATCACTAAGAAGCTTCCATGAGAGGTGGAGAACTACTTCCCTTCTATGGAGATTCGAAGCCCAACTGAACTAACTCAAGATGGAATCAGTTCATGAATAGGTTAGGAAGAACCTTCGTAAGTTTGTTTGTTAAAAACTTTACCCAACTGGGCTGGCGCGGGTGCTACTCTGAGACAGAGTGCCAGTTGGTGCACCCTCTTTAGAGGATTTCCCCCATTGGCGCGAGTGATACACAATGGAACCGCGCCAATGGAAAAAGGGCTATTTTTATGGGTATTTTGCAGAAGGTGTCTTCAGGGCATATGAAGTACATACTCAAGGGGATACAATGCAAGTGCTTTCAGGTTATGTCACTTCTCACAGGTCCCGGAATAAGTCCTCCAATGTGCGGGAGAAGGGGTAACAGGGATGGTGACAATTTACTGTGTAATAGATTCCCCCTAAAGCACGAAGCCTGAGAGAGAGAGAGGGGTGAAATGCTTTAGAAGAACATGGCCAACTGAAAACACTGCCGCCGTAGAACTTGCATGAAGAAGTACAACTGATATCTCAAGTACATGATGTATGTGGTATGTGCACAGCCATCCATAGCAGAGTACAAAGAAATCTGGATCCAAGGTATGGACGCAGCCATCCAGTGAGGATCGATAAATAGACTTAGGCATGGTTGCAGCCATCCAGTGAATGAGTCATGTAATGATCATAATAATCCACAAAATCACAACCTGGATCTCAACAGACAAAATCCAGGGTCTTGCACTCCATCTCGACCCAAACAAAGTACAAGTTCAAGCATGTGAATATGAGAGTCGAAGTCGAACATGCAAGAACATCGTCTGATTACCAGTCAATAATGAAAACTGCTAACAGATGCGAGAGGTACCACCAATAATGACAATGGTCCTCAAGGTACTATAGGTACAATCTACGGCATGCGAATCAGTGAGCCGGCATTGAACACCCGTAGAATCATTCGATCGGAGGCCAATGATGAAAACCTTGTGTCGAACATGAAGAACCTGCCATTGAGGCATGCAGGCTCCAAGGCACTTGAAGGGAGTCTCTAGGTCAACTTCCTGGATAATGAGCTGAAGTCGACAGGAAGTGACCTTGATCAAAGGTGGGCCATAATGTTTCCCACATCATTGACATGAGACAGAGAAGGATAAGATGTTTTGTGTGAGGTATCAGAGGGAGGTTGAGTATTCTGCAGAGGTCAACTTCTCTTGAACATATTGGCGGCACGATAGTGGACTTGGCAGTATTTGACATCGAATGATCAAGGGTCATGGTGATGAGGTAATGAGTAGATGAGAGGTCAAACAGGATAACCCAAACCCATGGAGGCAAGTGTAAAAACAAGATGAGATGTCCCCACCCAGACACGAAGGCAGACAAGTGCCATGTTCAAGAGCGACATACTGCCGACACGACAATGATTGTGGTTCCATTTTCCCCACCATTTCTGGCGAGTACCCCAGTTATTTTTATCAACAAGCTTGACGGGGATAGCATATGCTTGTGAAGCGTCATTTCGACGGCATCCGATGTCATTAAATTTTAACGAGTCTAACAAAGGAAAAACTCGACGTCTTTTCATGTTTAGAGAGTTTGAAAAGACAACAGAAAAGGAAACTCCAGGGGTGTCCTTTTTCGTAAAGTTGTGTCTCTCGAGCCCAAAAAAGTATGAAACAATGCTCGAAAGAACCGCCCGACCATTACGATCAAGGAGTACTTTTCATGAGTAGTGATTTCGACCTAAAAAAGTAAAAAAGCGATCGAAATCACATCGTTTCGTAACCGTTAACGAACCTGAAACGACAAGGGTCTGACGATCTTTTCGTCTTTACACGGTCGGAAAAGGGTTTAAAGACGACTGCCTCTTATTTACGTTTAGCGAGTCAAGAGGAATAACTCGGCAATCTTTTCATCTTTAAACGGTCAGAAAAGAGTTGAAAGAAGACCTCCATTTTTATTCTCTTTAACGAGTCAAAAAGGGAAAAAATACTCGGCAATCTTTTCATATTTTACGAGTTAGAAAAGAGCTTAAAGGTGACTCGTCCTAGAGGAACGAGTGGTATAAAGGGTAGCAACTGGTTCCGGCAATGGTGGAACTGCTCAAAACATGTAATGGTCAAGAGGCTGGCTAATAAAACCACTCATAACTGCGGTCCCTCAGGAAAGGTAAAACAACCAAGTGAAAGCATATGATCAGCCAAAAAGATGGTGGCAACGGGATGAAACAACCAAGGCTCATCTAGCAGAATTTAGCGGATAAAGACAACAATCACGAGATGTAAAATGGGTATGGGTTCATTTTTACACAAGCTTGAACCATGGAGAACTCTGCTTGAATTCGGTTTCATGTTTACACAAGCTTGAAATGAAAAACTATGCTTGCTATGAGTTTGCATGCCCCCAGCATAATGATGCAAATCGAGGTACATGCCCCCCAAGCTTCATTGCATTCAACAAAGTGGATGGAATGAAGGTTCACTCTTGAGATCTATGAAAGTCTCGACTTGTATTTTACGAGATCTTAATCAAAAGACTTGATTTGGAAAGGGAGTTGTTTCATTTTTTGATGAGGTTGACACAGTAAAAGAACTATCCTCATAACCCTTGTTTCATTTTTTAACGAGCTTGACATAAGATCAGGAACTATGCTCAAGGATCCGTGTTTCATTTTTTAACGAGGTTGACACAGGAACAAACTATCCCCGGACTAGACCCAGTTTCATTTTTTAAGGAGCTTGACATAGGAAAGCGAACTATGCTCCGATGGAACCAGTTTCATTTTTTAAGGAGCTTGACATAGGAACACGAACTATGCTCTGCCCAAACTTCATCATAATGAACAGGAAGTCGGGGCTTCCAAGAGTGCCACTCCCAGTGGAAGGACAACATCTTGGAAGTCAGAACCCAATGCCCCCAGGACATTACAGACGACGGCAGCATCACTGGATACAGGCATGGGATAAGTGGCCACGTAGTTGATCTGTGGTGGGGCAGATACAACTGGTGGATAAAAACCAGGAGGGGATGAAAACTGCATAGGAGGCACCGGGGGACTAAAGAACGATAATTGATCTATAGTCACAATTCTTCCGTCGTGTGGAAAACAAACCACACGGAAAAGTGAAGAGATGAGGGTCCCCATGGCATAAACATAGTCACGGCCAAGGAGAAGATTGAAATCCGGAGCACCTTGGGTAACCAGTACGTCTATATAGATGGTTTTGCCTCCCAAAGTAACAGGAAACTTCGGGAGGATCCCTAACGGTTGACTGGTTCCTCCGTCAAATGCCAACAAATTCTGTGCGACTGGCACAAGCTGTGGGGAGCCCAAGGCTTGCCAAGTAGTGAAAGGCATGAGACTAACTGACACACCCTCACCCAAGATGGTGCCAGGTACAGCCTTATCATAGGCATGTACTGTAATCTGGAAAGGCACATGGGATGGAAGGTGTAATGTAGTAAAATGACTCCAGTTGAAGGAAATGACCGAACTATTTGGTGGGGGAATCGTATGATTGCCCCCCTGCGCTACAGGAGCCGAAGGAGGACCCCCTTGATCAGTGAGGATAGGAGGGTCGTTCTCATACTCAGGAGAATCTGACAAGACGAGAAGAACATGAGTAGTATAATCATGATGCTCCTCCGGAACAGAGTAATCAACAGGCGGTGAACCCAAGTCGATACTCTCTCCAACCAATGGTTGGTCTGGAGCAGGCTTGGCACAGCTAGGTTCAGAGGGAGGAGAACAGACAAGATAAGAACCCAAGTCAATCTCTTTGTCAACAGGGAGAGGGTCTGAAGAGAGCCTCTGATAACCAACAGGAAGTTGGGGTGAAGAAGCTGTAAGACTTTCCAAAACAGTGGAAGCTTTATCCATGAGCGGACAAAGGTGAAGGGGATGATTGCCCTCACATAGTCTACAGGGGATTCGAATCTTCCCTTTCTTCTGAATGTTGTCAGTTGATAGGGTGGCATCGCCATGAGCTTTAGAGGATGATGAGGGACGAGCTGGATCGTGAGACCATACTTCAAGGATCCTGGGAATGCCAGGACAATCACGAAGAAGGTGGTCATCCTTGCACAATCTACAAGGAAATTTGACCTTCCGTGGAGGAGCAGAAGGTGGCTCGACTTGAGTTGTACTTTTAACCTCTCACTTAGGAGACTTCTTCTTCTTCTTAGCCACCTGGTTACTTGAATCCAGACTTTCACCAAGCGAAGTAGAAGATGAGGACGCAGAAACAGGCGAAGAAGGGGAGAGGTCCACCTTAGAATCAACATGATGTTGTTCGGGTGGAGGAACTGATTGACCAACAGTTGAGATGGTAGGGACCAGAGAGGTTGAGAACAACCAAACAGGCAACCCAACAGTTAACCCAAGAAGGGACAACGTTGCCATGTAAGGAGCACCAACATTTCCAAAAGGAGGAAAATGACCAAGATTCCCGTCAGAGGGGAGTCTTGGGTTGGTGAACTCTGGAAAATTTGCCATCAAAAACGAGAAAGAACCCTACTCAAGCTAATGCAAACAAGATCTAACCAGGTAAATGTGAATCGTGGCCGAATAAATTTTAAGACGTAAGGACATAACTTGACCTTTTCATTTTTTAAGAGTCGAGAAAAGGACAAAAGATGACTCTAGTTGCCTTCTAATGTTTAATGAGACTGAAGTGACAAGTGCTCAAATGAGCCCTTTCTTTTAGGGAGTCTGAAAAGGATCAAAAGTGACTACTCTAGAGAACTAGGCAAAAGGTTTACCAGACAATCCGTAAAACTGCATATACACCTTGGCAATCATATGAAAACCAAGGATTTTCCGTACGGCAGTCAATCTTCCCGAATGCTGTGTTCGGTGCGTTACGACTTGTAAGGCGACAGACACGGCTTCCTATGGATAAAGGATGATAACCTAGTGAGGTCTCCCCATATACTTGACGGTACGTGGGAGCTCAAATCCGTGCTAGACCACTATTGAGTCACGGAAGGAGGAATCACCCAACCTTGATTGAAACAAAAGTGACTAGGTTTAACGACGTCGGAGCACATCTCTAGCCTAGACCTCTAAATGTGTGCGTTATGTTCCAATGCGTTGTTAGATTCATTCAGTTCATTTTAAAGTTGATCTTGTATTAGGTTTCAGTTTTCAGGCCTTATCGTATGTAATCTCTCAAAATTCCCTAAATGCAAACTATATGCCAAAATATGTCATTTCATTCGATGAATGCTAGTTACGAGAGGGTTTGAGAGCTTTCATGCAAACGAAATGATCACAAAACAACAAATAAGTTCCCTAATGTAGCTAATGGAAATTAACAAACTTTTCTTTAAGATCACTAAATGAAAAGTTCTAATCTCATTAACTAATACAAAGCAAAAGATGTTTTTTCTTTTGTTGATGGCAAAGTGCATTAAACAAACTTTGAGAAATGATAATAAAAAAATTCTATTCAATACAAGCACATTCAGTTCCCTAAATCACAAATCAAAACTCCAAAGAACAAGAAAGATCCCAAAGACACCAATGAGTCGTGTAATCTAGGCTCAAAGTGAGACGAAGCAGAATTCAAGCGAAGACAAAGCAAGTCACCCAAATAACGCAGCAAAATGATTTACAACCACCAAACAAGTGCAAAGGAGTAATCAAAGAATCGAGTGGACCACTAGAAGATCAAAACACCTGAGGAAGGCTCAACACACAAAGCCTCTAGATGCCCTAGGGCTAGAAATGTGAAATCGATAGAAAAAAGCAAACACCCAAAGGGTAAAGATCAAAGCCAGTCAAATCACACTCCAACACACTCAAGTAGTCTAAAAAAGGTACCCAGAACAAAAACTAAGCTCAGAGGTCTCACAGCCAAGCAAACTTCAAAAGTTCCCAGGCCTGGCGCGACTGTCAGGCTGAAACTAGCGCCTTTCAGGTATTGGCATGGGTTGTCAATGTGCAACATGCACCAATTGGCGCGACTGTAACGCTATAAAACAACGCCAGTCGAGTTAGCTATGGAAAAATAAAAACAAACGAGCCAAAGCTAAGTCAATAGTACCTAGGTACACCAAGGGGCAAGAAGCAACACAGGGATTCAACCCAGAAAGCTAATCAAGTAGGAGAAACCAAGAAAAAACCAAGAAACAAGGCAAGTTCCAAGCCGTTCAGCTCGTAAACCAAACTGGAGATGGATTGAAGTGGTGTTGATCTACTTTGCTAATGCGGAGCAATAATGTTTCGAAGGCTATCTGGCCGTACTTCAGGCTCCGTCTAAAGTTTACAAATCAAACAACAAGACAACACAAACAACAAGGCAAAAAGCCAATTCCCCAGCGGAGTCGCCAAATTGTTGTGGAGGTAAATCCCCTCTGCGGACAGAGGCGATCCCTACTAGCCCAAATGGGGTCTAGCAACAATCAAAAAATGCTAACACATAGGTTACTAATTGCAAATCAAAGACCGATGATGAGGGCCTACCTAGATTCCAACGCTAATATTTGTAGAAGAGTCGTCACTCCCATTCCTTTGCTCCGGCTGGTCACAATCCCCACGATCCTGATGAACAGACACCTGCACATGAAAAGAACAACACAAACACAAGCATAAAATCCAATAGATGCAACTATATATCAGTCAGAAAGGATATAACTCAACATCATCACAAATAATAACAAGAGTGGAACCATAATGATAGTCGTCTATTATTGATAAACAACAAAGAAGAATACAACCATAGTTCTGATGTCAAATCCTCCTTTGGCTGGGTGATCAGCAACACATGCCTTGCAAAGCTTGTTGGGAATGGGGAACACGCCTCTCTCTCCTTGGTTACTTGGACAAGAATCTCCTCACTTTAGATTTAGCCTCATGGGAATGAATAAGGCTCCTTGTAGCATGAACTTGGCAATTCTGAGACTTTGAGACTTAGAATTTGGAACTTGGAGACTAACTTGTCAAAGGCAAAAGGAAAAGCTTTTATAGATAGAGGAGAAGGAGTTAGGGTCATCCACAAGATTCATGGGATTGGCTTTATCACTAAGAAGCTTCCATGAGAGGTGGAGAACTACTTACCTTCTATGGAGATTCGAAGCCCAACTGAACTAACTCAAGATGGAATCAGCTCATGAATAGGTTAGGAAGAACTTTTGTAAGTTTGTTTGTTAAAAAATTTACCCAACTGGGCTGGCGCTGGTGTGACTCTGAGACAGAGCGCCAGCTAGCGTGCCCTCTTTGGAGGATTTCCCCCATTGGCGCGAGTGATACACAGTGGAACCGCGCCAATGGAAAAAAGGCTATTTTTATGGGTATTTTGCAGAAGGTGTCTTCAGAGCATATGAAGTACATACTCAAGGGGATACAATGCAAGTGTTTTAAGATTATGTCACTTCTCACAGGTCCCGGAATAAGTCCTCCAATGTGCGGGAGAAGGGGTAATAGGGATGGTGACAAATTACTGTGTAATAGGATCATACTCTTCAGCCTTTGGTTCAGATCCTAGGGTGTCTCGCCCGGGAGCATCGTGATATCCTTAAACCCAATGATTGATTGTGTCTCTGATTTTGGCCTGCTAAATTCCCTATTCAGCGCGGTCTAGATCTCTGCAATTCCCACATTTAGGTGGTCATTAGAATGCTTGGTATACCACGTTAATGCGCAATCCTGTAGCGCGCTCACCAACATAGCCTTTTTAATATTATCATCCATAACACCCTGTGCTTCCCATATTTCTCTTACCACGAACCAAAATTGGTCTGGATCTTCATTTCCTACTCCTCTGAACACCGACAGTTTGATCACACTTGCCATACTGAACTACGGTGGTGACGGAGGTGGAGTGGGTGGAGATGGAGGTGAGGGGGGTGAAACGGGTGGTGGTGTGGGTTGGGGTGATAAACGTGGAATTATTTGTCTTATCAAACTGATTGTGCTTCTCAGAGAAACTTTCATGTGCTCCTCCTTGCTTTCCCGTGAGGGTGAAAGTAAGGGACTATTTTCCAACTCCTCACTAATTTCGCTTCTGTAGATCTTCCCACTTTGCGTAGTCCCAAATATTAATTTATTCGCATAACTTGCTTTTCACACAATAGCAACTTAATCCAAGTGTTCAAAGATTTAATATACTTACCTCACGGTCCCTTAAGAAAACGTCACTCTACCTCCATGTAGTTGACGGCCGTATCTACTGCAAACTCAGTGATAAATCCTCCTATTATTTGGTCAAGCCAGTGGTCCATAGCTCACGCTATCTTATCTTCTGATGCTTCTAGTCTGCGCACTAGTTCCGAAGTCCACACTATTGGTCTGTCGAGTCTACACCTTCCCTGGCTATCTGCTAACTTTGCGATCCATTCATACAACTCAGAAAGAAAGGATGCAAAGAAAATTTCGTGGATTTCCATGTACAAGTAGCACTCCAACCACTGTTCCTTAGATACTCACGGATTTCTGTTTTCCTACACTGCAAACTCATGAATCTTCTTGTCCAATCACTCTTCAATTTCTTTCTTCGTAGGATTCCAGTGGCACGACATTAGACATCCTTTATGCAGATCCTGATCCTGACAATGGAACCATTTGTTGGATTGTATGGGGTTAACCCAGGTTTAGAGGTGATTTAGCCAAGAAAATCCCAATACTACTGGCCCTTTCGGCAATAGTTCGTTGAGTGCGGACTGAGGTATCACCCAAAGTAGTATGGGAGGGTGCTAGAACCAGGTTTCTACACCCTGGGGATGTCTGATGGGCTTTTGGAGGTTCGTGGTCTGACTCGTCGCTACGCATACTTTTTAGTCCTTTACAACCCGTGCTGTTATTTCCACATAGCCCTACTCGAGGCGCGACCCATATAATACCCAAGTTCCTTGTTAATTAAC
This sequence comes from Pinus tabuliformis, assembly GCA_031772625.1. NCBI lineage: Eukaryota > Viridiplantae > Streptophyta > Pinopsida > Pinales > Pinaceae > Pinus > Pinus tabuliformis. The sequence continues at coordinate 48,884,699 of CM062807.1, read as the reverse complement.
CGATTACTTAACTTTGTGTGTGTAAGATTTATGGTTATTACAGCATATTCAATAATCATATCAGTGTGCACGATACATAAACTAATACAAACATAAAGAAGATAATGCACAACAAATACACATAAATAAGAATCAACTTCTCTTTATTAATCTTCAGTCCTGCTTACGGACTTGACACCACCCTTCACACTCAGCTGCAGGGGTCCGCGCACTCAGCTGTGGACTCTACTAGGCCTCTGCACACTCAGATGTAGAGCCTCTTCCTACTACTATGACCCAATACACTTATAATCCTACTCTAAGCTCGAACCATTCCTTCGATACTCACTCTATCTTCTACTATATTTTCAACTTAGAGCCTCGCTTTATTTATACAATCCCATGGTCTGCGGACCATGGGTACGCCGACATGACTTTACATTACATTACCTTACTTTAAGGGGACATCCCTATGACTTAACCTCTACTTCGTGCTCTGCACCTACAATTCGTGGAATCTTACAAAACCTTTGACCAAAAATTGGGCTTTGAGCCCCAAAACCTGCTATGGGGGAATTCCATGCCCAACACTATGCCTTTGCAAGACTATAGGAAACTGATTGAACTATGTGACAAGAGAACCCTAGAGGATAAGGCCACATTATCTGCATTCTACTTGCACAACTTGGCCATAACAAACTTGAATGTGTGGGGACCCAATGCAAAGTTTGGGGACTTACAACTAATGGCCCTTGCATCATGGATGAGTCATGAGGAGGCCAGGGCTAAGGAGGTGAAGAGGGTGTTGGAAAGAGAAGAAAGGAAGCCCCTTTACACCAGAGTAGAACAAATAAATTCAAAGGCTGTCATTAGCACCCACAACATAATCACCAATGATCCCCATGTTCCACCAAGATACCTAACTACACAACAGTAAGAAATCACACATTTTGAGAACACCTTTATATTTCTAGGGAATGAAAGCTAGCAAGCATGACAAAGGATATGGATCACCCTACCATACAACCTAAGGATCAAGGAGTATCATTCCCCTGAGAGGATGAGAGGACCTTGTTGGGCATGGAATCCCCCTGGGGCATGTTTTGGGGCTCAAGACCCATGTTTTGACTGAATGATATTGTAAAGCCCCACGAATTGTGGGTGCGAAAGTATGTTAGAGTCATAGGGTTGTCTGCCCTAGTTTGTAATGTAATGCGGGCCTACCCATGGTCCACAGACCATGGGATTGTATAAATAGAGTGAGGTTCTAATTGTAAGAGATAGCGAAGGAGAGGGAAGTATGAGATAGAGAAGTAGAAGCAAAAAGCAAGTATCTAAGCATGTCTTTGGTTCGTAGAGTAGGAGAAGGCTCTGCAACTGAGTGCACAGAGGCCTAGTTGTTCACAACTGAGTGCGCGGACCCCTACAACTGAGTGCGCAGGGCGGAGTTGAGTCTATAACCGAAGAAGAGAGTAATAAAGATAAGTTTTATCCAAATCCTGTGTATCTGTTCTTGATTTATTACATGTTTAATATCAATTGCAAATATATTGTTTATTTACTGCACACACTTTTATGAATGAGTTATATTACTAAAGTATACTGTACACATGCAAGTAAACTAAGTTAATCAACTAATGGTGGAATACTAGTAAGGACTTGGGTAATAACAACATTCGACCCTCGAGTAGGGCTGCGTAAAGGTAGCATCTCAGGCTATGAGGTACGGGTAAGTGTGCGTAGCAACGTGCGTGCAGGGTTGAACCGCGGACCACTTGAACTCATTAAACATCTCCAGGGTGAAAAAACCTGGTTCTAGCACCCTCACATACTACTTCAGGTGAGACCTCAATCCACACTCCGTGGACTGTTGCCAAAAGGGCCAGTAGTACCAGGATTTGTTTGGGTAAATCACCTTCGAACCTGGGTTAGGCCCAAACAAGGCAACAAATGGTTCCGTTGCCAGGACCAGGATCTTCATAAGGGTTGTCTGATGTCGTGTCACTGGAATTCGACAAAGAAAGAAATTGAAGGGTGGTTGGACAGAAAAATTCACGAGTTCGTGGCGCAAGAAAATAGGAATCCTCGAGTATCAAAGGAACAATGGTTAGAGCGCTACTTATATACGGAAATCCATGAGATTTTCTTTGCATCCTTCCCCTCTGAATTGTATGAGTGAATCGTGAAGCTGGAAGATAGTTAAGGAAGGTGTAGGCTTGACAAACCGATTGTGTGGACTCCAGAGTTAGTGCGTAGAATAGAAGCCTCGAAAGATAAGATCACGCGTGCTGTGGACCATTGGCTCGATCGAATTATAGGAGGGCTTATCACCAAATTCATGGTAGACACGTCAGTCAACTATAGCGAGGTGGAGCGACGCTTCCTCAAAGGACTGCAAGCTAAGTACATTAAATCTTTGAACACTTGGATTAAAATGCTACTGTGTGAAAAGTGGGTTATGCAAATAAATTGATGTTTGGGGCCATGCAAAGTGGGAAGATATATAGAAATGAAGGTAGCATGGAGATAAATAATAGCCCCTTGATTTCACCTCGGCGAGAAAGCGAGGAAGAGATTACGAAAGTTTCACCAAGAAGTGCGATCAGTCTGATAAGGTAGCGAATTCCGCACATACCACCTCCACCTACACCACCACCAGTTTCACCATATTCACCCCCATATCCACCCACACCACCTCCATCACCACCATAGTTCAATATGGCAAGCGTGATAAAGTTTCTGGTGTTCAAAGGAGTAGGGAACGAAGATTTGGACCAATTTTGGTTCATGGTAAAGGCTATATGGAAAGTACAAGGTGTCATGGATGACAATATAAAGAAGGAAAAGTTGGTAAGCGCATTGCAGGATCACACACTGACATGGTACATTAAGCATTCCACCGAATATCAAAACGTAGGGATCACAGATATCCAAGCTACGCTGAACAAGGAATTTAGTAGGCCAAAATTGGAGACACGGTTGATTATCGGGTTTAAGGAAATCACAATGCTTCCAGGCGAGACCCCCTGGGAACTGGATCAGAGACTGAAGGTCATGATTTGCAAATCCAACATGACCTTGACAGATGGAAAACACCGCGCATGGTTTGTAGCATCACTAATGCCACATCTATGGATGACGCTGTCACAACAGAAGTTATCCACCCAGGTCAAAGCTTTGGAGATTGCAATGAGACTGCACGAAACTGTAATACAAGATCTTGGCCTGGGAGTCCAACAAATCCACACACAATTGAAAATATTGTGTCTAGAAATGCAGACTTTGAAATAGGACAGGACAACTTGCCCAGAGGCGCATGAGGAGGTATGGTGCATAAAATGTAAAGGCCAGGGGCATGACAAGGACCATTGTCCAGTCTTCGTGAACTACCTAGCAGGAGGAGGGCTTATGCCATTGAGACTAGAGGCACAAGCAAGACCGAGCGCAGTGCCTGCATTATGGTGCCTGATTTTTCAGATAGGAGGGAAGCATGCTACAGATAACTGTCACCTATTACAAAAGTATACGCAGACGTCCCAACAGCTGTTCTGTAATTTCTGCAGGTTAGTAGGCCATGATGAACACACCTATAGAAGTTATGAATTGATGATGGATCAGACTCCTACCTATAGAGTTCAGACTGAAACGTGAGCCCTTGATCAAAATGTAGGGCTGACGCGCACTGGATTTCAGGGGCGCAGACGAGGTCGAGGTGGAATGGGACTAGGAAGGGGTCACAGACAACTGATTTGTTACAATTGCGGAGGGTTAGGGTGTTATTCCCGTGATTGTACAAATCCAATGAGAGCATCATGTTTATATTGTACCTAGCTTGATCATGAGACAAAGGACTTCCCTACACTGATAGCAAGGTTGCGCGATAAAGGAATACTCCAGCCTTCCTCGATTCAGAACCTAAAGATGATGAGGTCTGAGCCGTGCGAAGAGGAACGGAATGTAAACATTGTGCTCTGAAGTAGTATTACAACAAGAGATGACAAGGGAAAGCAACTCAAAGAGAGTTCTTGGGTTTGCAAAGCTCGTACAAAGGAACCAGAGTTCGATTTAGAGTGCACGAAGGAGACATTCATCGAAGCTAAGAAGAGCTTCACGTAGGCCTCCACTTCAGGTAGTAAAGACAAACTAGAACCAAAGATGGACCCATCAATGGTTACTACCTTTCTGGAGACATGCATGTAGCTACTGCATGACAATAAGGCTATGAAGGGACTATACGAACTCATCACTAGGTGAACTGGGATTAGGAGAACTGCATGTAGTCCCGAAGCTCGGGAAGCACACAACGCGAACAGGAAGGGAGATGAGATTGACTGCGCAAATCAGGGAATATGAAATGGATCAAGTGATTCTGGATTTAGGATCGGACGCAAACGTATTGCCAAAGTAGACATGGGAGCACATGGGTAGGTTTTGGGTAGCAGAGGGCCCACATAACGTTTTGGGGCTTAAAGCCCGCAATTTTGGGAAAGGTATGGTAAGGACTCCGCGTAGTGCGCAGAGCACGAATTGTAATGTGTCAAGTCAAAGGGTTGTCCGCCCAAAAATAATGTAAAATAATAGGAAGTGAGTCGGCCTGCCCATGGTCCACGGACCATGGGAATGTATAAATAGAGCAAGGCTCTATGGATAGAAGTTAGTTTTGAGAGAAGTTTTTGTCTTGGATCTGGGTATTATGGTCGTGTGAAGATAGTAGTTTCTATGTATATAAGTTTGTGTCAAGGGTGTGGGTGAGTAGATAGAGGCTCTGCAGTTGTGTGCGCAGGGGCTTGGTAGAGTCTGCGGCTGTGTGTGTGGGCCCCTGTAGCTGAGTGCGCAGGGCAGATCTGGTTGTATTGAAAAAGAAGATGAATAAAGATAACAATTTCTGGATCATTGTGTGTTTTCTTGCGGATCTGTTTATTGCTTATATTCTGAATTTATGCATCATCTGTTATAATTGCACGCATGAGGTTTGAAGCTTAAATGTTTTCTTAAAGGCTATAATAAAAAGCTCAGATCTGTAATAAATTGGCTAATAAGAAAGTGTCTGCGTGGATCTACGCAAGAGCCCAATAGCAGTACCCAGTGGCACAAGGCCACAGAACGGTCTGCGACCCTTTCAGACCACATCAAGACATCCCAAGGGTGTGGAAACTTGGTTCCAACACCCTGTCTTGCTACCTCGGGTAAGACCTCAGTCCGCGCTTCGCGGGTTGTTGCCGAAAGGGTCGGTAGCTGTGGGATTTGTTTGGCTAAATAACTCTTTCGAACCTAGGTCAGGGCCTAATAAGCCAACAAATGGTTCCGTTGTCGGGACTGGGATCTACCTAAGGGATGTCTGATGTGAGAACACTGGAACCATATGAAGAAAGAGCTTGAAGAGTGGTTGGATCAGAAGCTTCACGAGTTCGTGGTTCAGGAAAACAGAAATCCGCGGATATCAGAAGAAAGGTGGCTGGATCGTTACATATACACAGAGATCCACGAGATCTTCTTCATGTCATTCTTGACAGAGTTGTACGAGTGGATCGTGAGGTTAGCTGATAGCGTGGGAAGGTGCAGACTAGATCAACCCATTGTGTGGATGCTAGAATTAGTGTGTAGGCTAGAAGCATCTGAAGATAAAATTGCACGCATAGTAGATCACTGGTTGGATCAGATAATAGGAGGGTTCATCACTGAGTTCGTGATAGACACAACTGTGAGTTATAGTGAAGTAGAAAGGTGTTTTCTCCAAGGACCGCAGGGTAAGTATATCAAATCATTGAATACTTGGATTAAAATGTTGTTATGTGAAAAATGGATTATGTGCATTTATTGATGTTTCGCGTAACATGGAGCAGAAGAGGCTACCGAGGAACCGAAGGATTAGAGAATAGTCCTTTGATTTCTATTTCGCAAGAAAGCGAGGAAGAACTCGCAGGGTTCTCTCCAAGAAGCGCAGTTTGGTTGATTGGGTGACGCATCCCACTGATACCACCACCGTCCATGCCATCACCTACTTCTCCTACATCGAATCCATCTTCGCCAACCCCACCTTTGCCACCACCGAAGGTTGCGATGGCAAGTGCATTCAAGTTGCCAGTATTTAAAGGGGTAGGAAATGAGGAACCAAGTTAGTTCTAGTTTGTGGTAAAGGTTGTATGGGAAGCCTAAGGCATAATAGATGATAACATCAAAAAGGCTACCCTAGTTAGCGTGTTGCAGGACTGCGCGTTGACATGGTATATAAAGTACTCAAGCGATCATCTGAATGCGGGAATAGCGGCAATCTAGGATGCGTTAAACAAAGAATTTGGTTGGCCAAAATTAGAGACGCAGTCGATCATTGGGTTCAAGGAGATCACGATGTTACCTGGTGAAACCCCATGGGATCTGGATCAGAGACTGAAAAGCACAATCTGCGAGGCTAACATAACATTGATGGATGGGTAGCACTGCGTGTGGTTTGTGGCATATTTAACACCACATCTGAGGATGGTGCTATCACAGCAAAAGATCTCAACCCAAGCTGAAGCATTGGAAACAGCAATGAGGTTGCACTAAACTCCAATACAGGATTCAGGGTTGGGAGTTCAGCAAATCCATGTGCAAATACAAAACCTATGTCTAGAGATGCGAAGTTTGAAACAAGGACAAGCACCGCAGTTAGAAGTGTGTGAAGAGGTGTGGTGTATCAAATGTAAGGGCCAGGGTCATGATAAGGATCATTGTCCACTCTTCACAAACTACGTACTGGCAGAGGGACCCATACCATCGCAACCAGAGGTACAAGTAGGGCAAAGCACGGTGCCTGCACTCTAGTGCGCAATTTGTCATGTAGGAGGAAATCATGCCAGAGACAACTGTCATCTATTGTAGAACTTGAGGCAACCCCCCCCCCCCCCCCCCCCACAATAGTTATTCTGCAACTTTTGTAGGACAATGGGCCATGATGAAAGAAACTGTCGATGTTATGAGATGTTGATGGATCGAACACCTGCTTATAGGATGCAAATGGAGGCATGCAGGCAGGATCCCACCGCAGCAATAGTGTGGGGTGGATTTCAAGGACGTGGATGGGGGAGAGGGGGAATGGGACCTGAATGCGGATGGGGACAATTAATCTACTATAATTGTGGAGGACCAGGGCACTACGCACGTGATTGCACAAACCCAACCAGAGCCTATTGCCCATACTGTTACCAATTTGACAACGAAGTAGTCGATTGCCCCACACTAATTGCTCAAAAGGGGTGCTTCCAACTACTCCCACTCAAAACGTCCAAATGATGAAGGTTGAAATGCGCAAGGAAGACCCTAACGTGAATATGATGCTCAGAAGTGGTGCGACTATGGGAGAAGATAAGGGGAAGCAACCAGAGGAGGATGCATGGGTTTGTAAGGCCCCTACGAAACAACTGGAATTTGATTTGGCACGCGTGAAGGAAACATTTATGGAAGCTAAGAAGAGCTTCATGGAAGCTTCTACTTTGGGTAACAAGGATCAAATGGAGCCAGAGAAGGATACTTCTATGCTAGCTACCTTCCTAGAAACATGCATGAAGCTACTATGGGATACTAATGTGGTGAAAGGATTGCAAGAGTTGATAACTAGGTGTGCAAGATCGGATGAACCACGAATGGTCCGGAAACTAGGCAAGCATGTGTTGCACACTGGGTGGGAAATGCGATTGACTACCCAGATTGGGGACTACGAGATGGATCAAGTCATCCTAGACTTGGGGTCAGACGTGAATGTCCTACCTAAACAGACTTGGGAGCGCATGGGTAGGCCCGCACTACAATGGTATCCTATCCAATTACGGATGGCAAACCAACAAAAGATCTTGCCTATGGGAAGACTACAAGGAGTTACAGTAGACATCGACGGTGTAAGCACACAAACTGACTTTGAGGTCATAGAAATTGTGGATGACAGTAACCCATATCCTGCATTGTTAGGGATAGACTGGGCAATGGATATGAATGGAGTCATTAACCTAAAGAAACGAAAAATGATATTCGAAAAAAGATCTCTCTGCATAGTGGTTCCACTGGACCCAGCCGAAGGGGCACATTATACTGAGCCAGTGCGCGATGAGGGTAGTGACGATGAATTGGACTGTATCTACCAGATCACAACACAGGATCAGGACCGAGTGAATCTGACAGCAGACAAAAGAATCTCATAGGACCGTGACAATTCCTGTACATCAGACTCAGATGAAGAGATTGAGTGATGGAAGAACTGATTGCATGAGGTAACGACACTAAATTGTAACAAGATGGTTAGGGAACGACTAGTTGATGAGGATGCCATGAAGGAGGAGGATCTAGTAGACCAATGTGAACTGACGAATTTGAGACAAAAGCCGCACAATGCCCCCGTGGAGGCACCATGCATGACAATTGCTACCAAATGCATGCCCAAAGATTCGGCAAAAGTGGCATTGATGTCGGAGGCAGGTGCGTGTATGAGTTGGAAGGCTAGATAAGGTAAGCATCCATCGCTAGCGTAGGCTACAGGTGTATGTTGTGTAGATACCCAACCTACAATTCGACAAAGTCAGCAGGGGAATAAGGGGAAGCACGCACAATGTTCGCTCGATAAAACGACCCACTAGGAAGTTGTGGATACCACGGGTTCGATGGGCCTATACCGAAAGGGAGGCGAAGATGAGATTGTTAACAATAAGACAGGAGGGAGCTTAGGGGTAGCAGTAGGGCTTGTGAAATCAATGAACCATGGGTGTGGCTAAGAAAGGAAGGCGTGCTAGAGGAAATTAGCAAGATGAAAGGGAGTGACACCTATGGAGGATGCGCAAACCTATACATAAGGGAATCAGGCCCAGTCGAGTCTCCTGCAGAACCAGAATGAGCCGTGATCCTACTATCATGGCTGCACCCGCACCTATGGGAGGATACACCCCACACAACAGCGCATGAAGAGATAGCGGCTACAGAGGCACTTGAAAGGTGCTTGCAGCTCAGGCTAGCAAGGAAGCTGAGACATCGCACTAGGGGTGTGACCACCTAACTAGCTGGAGAAAGCACAGTCTCAATGCCCCAAGTAGTTGAAAGAAGGAATGGGACTATAAACAAGTCTGTGAGAGGCCGGCGTAGAAAACAAGTTCTGTATAGAGACATATGGTCTGCAAGATCGCGGCTGCATCCAAAGGGTTGCGCTACCGCACGGAAAGGTCAAGAGGTGACCGTTAACACCACTATTCCTGACAAGAAATTTGAGTTACGGTAAGGAGGGGTGGGCGGTGGGCCATTAAGATGGGAGTTCTAAGTTAGATACGAAAAGATCTGTTGCCTACACTGGTACTAAACTGAAAGTGGAAGGAAGGGATCCATTCAAAATTACGTGTTCCTCTAACAACCTATGGACAACACTGGGGTATTTGAGATTTGAACCAGTGAAGACCAACAAACACTTGGCTACTAGGCACCCCATGAGTACCATGGCAAGAACTTGAGCACGGTTCGCGGAAGAACTGCATCCAACCCAGGAAGAGCCAGATGAAGTGGCTCTAGCCCCCGAGGTTCCAAAGTCCCCATGCACACCGCGACCCCAGAAAAACAAGCAGACGATGGGGCCAGTCAGGGTATCACCAAGATTTAGTAAAAGGTCAATAGCTGAAAAGGGCAAAGCAGTCACTACCAAACCCACTGAGGATGACAAAGATTTGTAAGCCCTGATTTCCCAGATTGAGGCACAGGATGAGGATGAAGAAGATGCATTCCAAATACCTTCATTACCCCCATATGTCTCTCCATGGAATGGGACGACCAAAATACTGAAGGACCTGGACGCTGCAAAGAGTATGCTATAGACCCCGCTTCTCCTAGATGAGATAAGGTTTGATGGTTTACCACTGGGCTGAATACCAAGTATCAAGTTTGAAGATTGGGATCTAGCGGATAGCGACAAGTTCCCCCAATTGGCCACAGACAATTTACTACCATGGAAATGGTTACTAGGTGTGGAAAAGGTAGGTTTACTCAACCTGAGGTGGATACCCCACTATCACCGTGTGACCATCACCATATTTGTGATCCGACAGTTTCTCTGTATGATACATGATGGGTATCTCTGGTTGGAATAGTCGATTCCGATCACAGCTGATTTAGTCCATCGAATTACGCACCTGTCAATTAAAGGGAACGACCCTACAGACATAGCCAGAACAAGTAGTGATGTGGGCCTTGCAGAAACATTGAAGGCTAAATATAAGTTGGAAAAAGGAAAGCGTGGGTATGTAATAGTGAGCATCAACAACCGCGCGGTGTGAGTTGCCACCCAGCTACTAGCCAATAAACTCATGAGGAAATGCCACGTCGATGAGGTACCAACCCTTGTTATTGTGCTTGCGGAGCAGTGTGCCGAAGGAGTCCAGTTCAACTGGGCGCAGTTCTTATGCGACGAATTTTTAACAAATTGTCAGGAAGCACAGGACAAAGGTAAGACATTTCATTATGCATGGTTGCTACTATTAATCCTTTTGGTTGCAGGAGAACTGTCATAGGGTAGCCAGTTTCCCAGCATTGAGGACAGCCTCCCTGAAGCAGTGCGGTATACTTCGCTCTGGGCTACAAAGGACGTAGCGAGGGCTTCTGAAATCAAGGTTTTTTGGACCTTCATGGAGGGGAGTATTTGGACATGGATCACTCGTAGGCCACGGATGTCTCCAATGGTATACAACAATTTGCAAAGCACGACCGAGTTCAAAGCGGACATGCATAATGTATATATCCGGGCGCGAAAGGATCCAAAGCGAGCATGGGTCACGCTTCCGTTCATTGCAACAAATGATGCTATTTACGAGGTATTGGCAGCATGGCCTCCAGAGTGGCATGCCCCAGACAAGGCAGTACTAGAAAGAATGGCAGCACAGCAGCGAAAAAGGAAATCCAGCAGCGACTCACTCAATTGGCAGAGAAGACACGTCAGGGACAACAGGCAGCTTCGCAGCTAGAGGCAACCAAGGAAGTGATAGCCAAAGATATCACAACAGAGCAGGAAATGGCCTCAAAACAGGACATGCAATAGGAAAAGGAGACACAGGAGCACACGGACCATATTACAGAATCAACCCAAGTCAAGCGCCTGCGCAGCAAGGAATCACTGCACACACGCAAAAAGTCAAAAATAGCAAAAGCTTTGGAGAAAGAGTTTATTGACAACAACAAAATGATGAGTAATGTCCCTACTGGTGCATTGACGGAACTGATCACAGAGCAGACAACTATGTTGGGGGAGATCCGAGCGCAGTTGTAGGCATTACAGGTGCGACCCCCGGGCGGGGTAATCCTAAATTTAGCAGAAGATACAGCCACAGTTGAGTAGATGGTGTGCACCAACACAATGAACACCTTAGCGTTGCTAGTAGGCGCTGTCTTAGTAGAACTAGAGGGGGACGTGCAAAATTGGGGGCTGAATTTGATCGCTCTGCCTCGCGAAACCCTCTACCAACTACAGGATGGTGTCACCACTGAGCTGCGTGCCAGGGAAGATTGCGCACTCCACCTCTTAATGGAGCATAACACAAGTCTGGAGCAGGTTAGCCTACAACATGATGACTTGGTCACCCACAACCAGGAAATGGAACAGGCTATGGTGGCAGCTTGCAGAAAAATACCAGAGTTGGTTGTCCCAGAGGAACTTCCAATAATGGACAAGATCCATTCCATGGCTGCCGGATTCTATATGGCCCAAGAGGAGGCCGTGAAGGTTCAGTGTGAATTAAATTTGAAAATCGCGGAGCTAAGACTGCAGGCACAACCACCCACACCCTCAAAAGTTCGAGAGCAGCACCGTGACAAAATTCAAGCAGGACTAGAAATGATAAAGCGCGTTGTCCAAGATTGCTCAGGACTGTTAGATCAATCCCTCCTTATGCTCACTTCCCTCTAGGAAGACCCAACCATACAACAGGTAGAAACTGAAGCGCGAGAGTTGCAATAGGCTTATGACACAGTCTGAGGGACTATGCAGATGGTCGCTATCACGCAGCGGTTGGCTAAAATGAAGGAGGCCCAGGCTCTCAAGGCACAAGTTGACGCCGTGTGGCAAAAGGAGGCAGTGCTTAAAGAACGCATCTAGCCCTGGCTTGATGAAGCATTCACGGTCTCCACAACCATCGAAGGAAAGTTAGTGCACATGCAGGCAGTATATGATCTTGGACAGGCAATTGCAAGTGATACAGATGCATCAACAGCTCGCGTAGAACAGGTACAGAGGATAGCGACAAAGTTTGTTGCAAGCACAAGCAATGCGCAAAAATTGTTGACTGACCTCCGTGTGAAGATTACCGCACCAGCTGAGTGACTCAGGACGAGTCACGATGATTGTGTTGGGGGACTGTTGGGTAGCAGAGGGCCCGTGTAATGGTTTTGGGGCTTAAAGCCCACAATTTTGGGAAAGGTATGGTAAGGACTCCGTAAAGTGTGCAGAGCGCGAATTGTAATGAGTCAAGTCAAAGGGTTGTTTTCCCAAAAATAATGTAAAATAATAGGAAGTGAGTCGGCCTGCCCATGGTCCGCAGACCATGGGAATGTATAAATAGAGGAAGGCTCTATGGATAGAAGTCAGTTTTAAGAGAATTTTTTGTCTTGTATCTGGGTATTATGGTCGTGTGAAGACAGTAGTTTCTGTGTCTGTAAGTTCTGGTCAAGGGTGTGGGTGAGTAGATAGAGGCTCTACAGTTGTGTGCATAGGGGCCTGGTAGAGTCCGCAGTTGTGTGTGTGGACCCCTGCAGCTGAGTGCACAAGGTGGATCTAGTTGTATTGAAAAAGAAGATCAATAAAGATAAGAATTTCTGGATCATTGTGTGTTTTCTTGTGGATCTGTTTATTGCTTATATTCTAAATTTATGCATCATCTGTTATAATTGTGCGCATGAGGTCTGAAGCTTAAATTTTTGCTTAGAGACTGTAATAAAAAGCTCAGATCTGTAATAATTTGGCTAATAAGAAAGTGTCTGCGTGGATCTACGCGAGAGCCCAATAGCAGTACCCAGTGGCGCAAGGCCACAGAATGGTTTGTGACCCCTCCAGACCACATAAAGACATCCCAAGGGTGCGGAAACCTGGTTCCAGCACCCTCCCTTTCTACCTTGGGTGAGACCTTAGTCCGCACTCCGCGGGCTGTTGCCAAAAGGGCCAGTAGCTGCAGGATTTGTTTGGATAAATAACTCTTCCGAACCTGGGTCAAGGCCCAATAAGCCAATAGCAGGCCCACATTACAATGGTCCCCTATTCAATAATGAATGGCAAACCAACAGAAGATCCTACCGATGGGAAGATTGCAGGGAATAATGGTAGATATCGAAGGTGCGAGCGTACTTGCAGATTTCAAAGTGATAGAGATTGTCGATGACAACAATCCCTATCCCGCGCTATTGGGAATAGATTGGGCCACTGATATGAATAGAGTGATAAATCTAAAGAAGCACAAAATGATTTTTGAGAAAAAGTCACTCCGTGCAGTGGTACCTTTAGACCCTGCAGAAGGATCACACTACACAGATCCAGTGCGTGATGACGAAAGCAACGATGATCTAGACTGTATCTACAAGATAACCACTCGAGAATAGGATTGGGTGAATCCTACAGCAGATGGCAGGATTTCGTGGGAGCACAAAAGCTCCTGCACATCAGATTCAGATAAAGAAATAGAACGATGGCAGAATCGGTTACACGAGGTAACCACGCTCAATAGAAACATGATGGTAAGATCACTACGTTGTGTGACAATAGAGGTAAGGGATTTTCCTATGTATGATGGGTTGACAGCGGTGGATGAATTCCTAAACAAATTTGAAAGAGAGGTGTCAGAATGGCAGCGTTTTGACGCTTTGAAATGGTCACTGCGCGCTACGCCGCAAGATGGTTGGGTACGCATCAAAGAAGTTTTTAGAACTGGCACGACTACAGAAGAATGATGGTTATATGATTTGGGAAGCCTCAGATGTGGATGGAAGCCGGGTATGATGGAAGAAACAGCCTGCACGCCCACCTCTCTAGATGGGTACATGCATATGGTACACAACCAACATGAACGCACACCGTCCTCATGATAGGAAACAAGAATAACAAGCAGGAGTGGGCAAGACGAGGGTGCGAATGATGAAGTATGCTAAGACCATGTGCGCTGAAGATTATACACAGAGAAGCCTTTGACAAGGTGTGCGAAGAACTGAACACGGTCCACCATGTGAGATGCACTGACTGGGACCTGCACGTACCAGCAGTTCTATGGGCTTATAGGACCATGTGCAAAACCCTGACCACGCAAGCACTTCCAATGCTGAAGTATGAAGCAGGGGCTGTAATCCATATGGAGCATGCGAAGCCTAGTCTCCACATAACATCACACGTAGATACAACAGTCCGCAAAGCCCAGAATGAAGGAATCACATAGCCACAAGAAATAGAACACATAATACTTGAGGAATAAATTCGACAGGGAAACCTTAGACTTCGTGAACTTGAAAAGGACCGAGTACGACTAAGGGAGAAAAACACTTTGATGGACGCGGAGGTCAAGAAGCTAGAAAGCGAAATAAAGGAAGCATTTCTCATCGAAAAATCGAGGATGGTAAGGCAAGGTGCATATGATCATACTAACAAGTTGGAGAACTATCGTCGTGAATTGGTTAGTCTGCTGCCTTGGCTTGGACTGCATATGGCCAAACGTAGTGACTAGGGTAGCGCGTTGCAAGTAGTAAAGTGCGCGATGCTGATCACAACAATGGAAGGTGTGGATTCTCTGCGAACCATGGTAGAGGACGAGATGGAGCTCCACATGGGTGGTGTGACCACTTGACTACCTGCAAGAAGAATAGTCTTAGCACTCCAGGAAGTTGAAAGGAAGCACGGGACTGTCATGCGGAAAGAGTCGATAGTGCGGACACAACCGACCTCCCTAGAAGCAAAAGCTTTCTACTGACAAACAAAACAAATAAATCCTACCTTTCTCTAAACATGCATTGCAAATACAAGTAATCAAGGGATCTTTAACATACCTTTAGTCCAACGCTTTGTAGTAGTCCAGCCTCGCCGATCCGGATGAGCTCCTCCTTCTCTTCGAAACCTGCATTCACTAACAAGCCAAAAGATTAAATAGCCCCTGATAAACTCATAAAACAATACATATCTATCATATAGACCAAGGAGTATATGAAACAAATCATGAATAACAATCTGTTGAGAAAAATAAGTTCATTTGCATTAAAAGGTAACAAAAGGAACCATTACAACCTGAGCCTTGGTGTTATGCAAGTCCCTCCTAGGGTCCAGCAAGAGTTTTCCTTTACTTTGATCAGCTCACCCACTCTCAAATAAGGCTAGGAAAGGATGGGAATCTCTCCTCTCAAGCTTTACAAGGGAGTCCTAATTCCAGCAGCATCTACCCTTAGGAATGTTCAACTTTCAACCTCCCTCCCTTTGGCCCAATTCTTGTATTTATAGTGCTCTAGAGGGAGTTATTCAGGTCCACCATCAATGGGATAAGCCCCTCTTTGGATGGGATAGCTCCCCTCTTGAGGGGATAAGTTCCTCTTTGGTAGGGATACATGAACCATCTGGAGGCGCTTCATACATGTCAAACAAGCTTCTAGAATACTCTAGAAATGACCACAAGTAACTTTTTTGGAGTGAAACTTGCGCCTTTTGACCTTTACAGGAGTACGCACCCATTGCTTTACATACAGAGCGTACAAGTATGCAGGTATTGTGAACTTGGGGTGCGTACACGCAGGTAAGGCTAAGAGAAACTGCGTACCCAGAGATATATAGATTTTTAATGACTTTCTCTCTTTCTTGGAGTTTGACATGGAGAGCAGAGGTATGAAGCTTGCCAAGGAGGATAGTATGACAGTTGATGGAGCCATACTAACTGTAAGTAGTCATGGTGACAAATTTTAGTGTAACAGATTGCCCCCTAAAGTGCGAAGCCTATAGTAGATAAGGGTTTCATATCATCTAGGAAGGGTGAAGTACTTTATCATTTCAAGGATTATCTTGTGGAGAGCCCAGTCGGAACCTGCAAGTATTCAACACAAAATACATATATAAGATTATATCATCACTGAGGTAGGCATTCCCATACTCAGATTGAAAACTTTAACTAATTGACTATCTACTGCTCTGATACAGGAATGATTCTGCAGTACATCATAATCATAGACTTTTGTAGACACAATATGGACGCAGCCATCTGTTTATAATTAGTCTACTGTACAATGAATACAAAACTCCTTGCAGCCTGGATGGTGGAAACTAGATCCAGGGTCTTCATTTCTATTTCCCGAAATGGTACGATTCTATCCATGCGAATAAATGAGTTGATGTCGAACATGGTAGAAACCACTTGATTACCAGTCAATGATGTAAACTGTTAACAAGCGTGAGAGAAACCACCAGTGATGTCAATGGCTCTCAAAGTACCCAGTACAATCCATGAGATGTGAATGAATGAGTGGATGTCGAACATTTCACGGAATCCTTCGATCGAAAGTCAATGATGTAAATTGTCATCAAAGGCGAGAAACCTGCCATTGATGCATGCAGACTTCAAGGTACTGACGATTCCTAGGTCATCTTTCTAGATAATGTGCTGATGTCGATAGAAAGCGACCCGTTGCAGGCAAGCCCACAACACGAAATCATAGATCAAGTTGAAGAAATGTAGCTGTAAGGACTGACTCAGGGATGGTTAAAATGGATGACGAGTGTTTTGCAGATGAATGTTTATTGTAGAGACCTCTTGAACACATAACGACATGACAGATGGCTTGGTGACATTTGACCCAAAGTTAATACCCGGCTAAAGTCTTTCAATGTGGTTTGATCAACTGTGAGGCAAAGGATTTCCCAACCCAGGTGAATGAAAAGTGTCGTGTTCAAGAGTGGTAATAAGGCTTCTTCTGAGACAAAGGATAACAAATGGGCTCATTTTTCTCTCTTTTCCCCCACCATTTCTGGCAAGTACCTCTTTATTTTTTACAAGCTTGAGGAGGATAACATATGCTTGATTATAGGCTCATCCTTCGGATGAGTCCAACTTAGTTTTGATTCGAACCCTAAGAAGGAGTGGTCCGTTCCTGTTTGTAATCGAACAGGTCCTTTACTGTGAAATTTTAACGAGTCCAGTATAGGAGAAGCTCGGCGTTTTTCATTTTTAGAGAGTCTGAAAAAACTTAAGAAGACTCCAGGTTGAACTTTTTCGTAAAGTTGTGTCTCCCAAGCCCGAAAAAGTATAAAATAATACCTGAGAGAACCGCTTAGTCTTGCGACCAAGGAGTACTTTCATGATTAGTGCCTTTGACCTGAAAAGTAAAAAGCAATCAAGGACACGTCGTTTTATTTCCAGTATCGAGTTTGAAACGACAAAAACCCGGCAATCTTTTCCTGTTTTTACGGTCAGAAAAGAGCTATAAGGGGACCGTCTTTTAATTCCGTTTTAACGAGTGTAAAAGAAACGCTCGGCAATCTTTTCATGTTTTAGGAGTCAGAAAAGGGCTTAAAAGATGACTCTGATGTTTTGGTTCGTGAAAAATGATAATTTTCCCTGAAAGTCCTTTTGTCCTGCACAAAAACGACACATTACTCATACCTGTTTAAGATAAGCAAAAATGCATTGAGAAATATCCTTCCATGGTGAAAAATAAACAAATTTAGCATTCATTTATCCAAAAAACCTATAAAAAGACCTTTTACCATGTCATTTTTACCATTTTACTGTTGAGGGAGAGAAAATGGCTTTTGGCAAGAAACTTCCCGTGGACTTTGCGGAGAATCCGACCGTCGGAATCGAGCGTCGTCTCTTTCAGGTATTTCACAACATCCTCCTCTTTGTTTTCATCCGTTTAGAATTTCATTTTAAGCCTTAGTTTGATTTTTTGAGGGCTTTGGGGTTTTAGGATCCGCCTTTCGGGGTACGCAGGTGCCCCATGGGCGACCTGCGTACCCTGACATTTTCGTTAATGGGAAAATGGCCGGAGTACGCAGCCTACCTTCAGAAAAGCTGCGTCCCCACGCTCTGTTTTCTGAACGCGGGGTGCGTACTCCGCGCAAAGTGAATTCAAAACCCTAAATCTCAAAACTAAACCATCAATTTTTGATTTAATGAATTCTAATGAATGTTTTCTGGTGTGTAGATTGCCCACCATGCTTGATTGGCGTGAAAGAGAACACGAAGATGTCGATTTGGCCGCAATAGATCATCAACCCTCCATTGATGCTTTGAAGGCATGCGGTCTCTACAAATACTGGGCCATACCTGGCATGAGGGCCCAGGTGCGATTCTTAGAATGGCTGGTTGAAAGGTGGAACGTTCAGGATCAATGCTTCTACATCGGAGGGCACCAGCTCGAGATAGAGCCCTCAGACATATATTTTCTCACTGGTTTGCCTAATAGGGGCGAGCAACTGACTCTATCCGGGACTAGGCCGGGTGGCCAATCCCTTGCTAGCCTCCGGCTAGAGTGGTGCAACAATTAGAACCAGGAGAAAGGGATAGAAATCAAATACATATCCCTGCCTGAACTTATGGTAATTGACTTTACAGTTACCAGACTCTGCGGCGCAGCCGCTTTACATATTGCCACCGGGTCCCAAATGCGGATGGCGATAGATTGCTACCGAGGCACCATTTTCAATTGGTGTGATGCTGTGTTGGCCAATATGAAGGGCCAACTGACTAGGGCAAAGAACGGGCAATTAAAGACCTTTGGGTATGGGCCTCTAGTTGTGAGCTTTGCCCTAGAGAGGGTTCCGATGCTGATCCCACAACATCTCACTGTTGCAGCTGGGCCTCCTCGGGAGCCAAAGTTGATGCGATGGGTTGCGGTGATGGCCCGACATCCTGATGAGGGAGCGGGAGTTGTTCGATTTCCTGCGGGTTACTTTCACTGGTTGGAGGACCAGGTCTTTGCAATCCAAGATTTTCCTTATGCCGGAGTAGATTTTCGCGGTGATCCGAACATGGTTCTTCCACAGGGAGAACAATGGGACGACAGAGGTATTTCATTCTTCACAAGTTTTTAAATTATTTAGTTTTTTTTTGTTTTTTTATATCGTCTCAAAACTGATAGTGACAATTTTCAAAAATGCAGATGTAGGTCCACAGCGTCCGGCCAATCTCCGGCCATTCGAGAGAAGAGTACTAGTTGCACCAGCACCAACCCCACAGGATGCGGCCACAGAGACCTTAGCCGAGCTGGAACAGGACCTAGAGCGTCTCACGGCGGACATACCAGAGACGACTATAGACGATATTCCTATCCGACTTCAGTGCTATGTGGTCGCAGTCCCAGGACCTTTCAAGAGGTTCCTGTGTAGGGTAGCGCGGGCAGTGGTCTCGTATAGAGAGCACCACCAGTGATTGGCTAGTCACTTTTTGTAGACACATGTGACATTTTTGGTTTTTTGTACTTATCATTTTTGCCGATCATAAGGTGTTTTTCAACCTATGATCGAAGACGATGTATATTTTTGACACACTCCTATCTATATATATATCATTATTACCGGCTTATCTTATTAAACATGTATGATGAAATGTTTTTAAATTTACATTTATGATTATCGCAAATGTCTGTATAACATTCGAGAAGCAATTGCATCTGCTAATGTATTTAATGACCTTGGAATATGCTGATATTCAATGTAATCAAATTCAAGTTCCAAGAGGCGCACTCTAAAAAATAACCTTACTAACACTGGATTTCTAATGGCATATACTCTATTAAGCTGTAATACAACGAGTTCAGAATCTAACCTCACTATCAAACTCCGAATCCCGAATGAAATAGATTCAGATAATAACTCAATCACTACACTGTATTCTGCAATGTTGTTTGTTGTTTGATCGAGGCTCACCCCATGCATAGAAACTAACTCGTCAGAGGGCGAATAGATAACCCAAGCTGCGGAAGAGATATTTCGTGTACTACGACAAGCACCATCAGCAAATCCAATGTACGTTTGGAGAGGCGTCGACATCTGCAATATCAAGAGTAAAACCAAGATAAGCCAGAATAACGACGAAAAACACACTCTCTAAGCTAAGCACACTGTCTATACTAACAAACACACCAGCTAGAAAGAAAAACTAACCTAACTAACCTAACTAAGATCTCCACAGCCATCGTTTAAGCATAATACCTCTTTAGGTAAAGTCCATTTCTGGGCTTACCCAAAGAGTCCCCATCAAAATCTACCAGCTCATAGGCCCCTTTTGCTAGCTTTCGCTTGACAATGTAGGGTCCATGCCACATCGGAACGAATTTTCTAGCACCTAATTTATCGTTAGCTTGATCATATAATAGCACTAGGTCTCCTTCCGAAAAATTACGAGGGGTCACGTTGCGATCATACTGAGCTTTCATTCTTTTTGCGTGAGTCTCGATTGCCAATGCAGCGTCACGTCGAGTCTCATCTAATTTAGCTAAGTATAATAGACGCTTCTCCTCTTCGGAAGTAGCTGGAAGTAATTCGATAGCCATTTGAAGTGATGGGATTTCGCATTCAATGGGCAACACTGCTTCCAAACCATAAACTAGTTGGAAAGGAGTGAACCCTGTTGATGTTTTCACTGAGGTTCGGTACGCCCAAAGTGCTGAAAATAACATGTTGTGCCAATTCGACCGATGAATACCAATGATTCGTCGGATCATGATAACTAGAACTTTGTTGATGGACTCAACCAAACCGTTTGCTTGGGGATAATAAGGAGTAGAACTATCATGACGCAAACCAAGCTGGCTTGTAAGTTCTGTCATCATAATGTTTCGAAAATGGCGCCCATGGTCAGTGATTATCGCTTGTGGGACACCAAACCTAGCAATAATATGATTGAATACGAAAATCGCAGCTGTCTTACCGTCTGCCTCGAATGTAGGCATCGCCTCGGCCCACTTAGTAAAATAATCAACCGCAAGGATGATATACGCATGCCCCCCGGCCGAGTGAGGGTTACATGTAATAAAGTCGATACCCCTTTTAGCAAAAGGACCAACGGCAATTATAGGGTGGAGAGGAGCAGGTGGTGCGCGCATCTTGCGATCAAACACTTGACAGTTGTGGCATTTTCGGACCGCAATGATACAATCTTTAAACATGGACGGCCAGAAGTAGCCAGCATGCAACACCTTCTGGGCTGTGGCATACCCAAACATATGACCGCCACACGCTCCAGAATGACAGTCATTCATAACCCTTCCTGCCTCTTCATGAGTTAAACAACGACGAAAAACCAAATCCGCCCCACGAAGATAAAGAGTATCTCCAATAATTTGGTACTGTTGGGACTGGAATCGAATTTTTCGGCGTTCCGACTTTGAAGCTTCGGGCCGAAAGGATTGGGTTTGGAGATAGACGATTATATCCCCATACCACGGATCTAAAGTGCTGATGAGAAACAGAGATTCGTCCGCAATGGGTTCCTCTGCCACAGTTTCTGTGTCAGCACGCGGGAAGTCACACATCAACTCTGCAAAAACTAAAGATTTCTTAGACTTAGATTTTTCAAACTCTAAGTCAAACTCTTGCAGGATAACTATCCATTTAGAGTACTTGCCCCCTAGCAACTGTTTAGTCAAAATATAGATCATAGGGTTGCAATCCGAAATGACTGTAGTTTTACGGAGAAGAATGTAATGACAAAAACGTTGGACAGCCTGAACAGCTGCCAGGGCCAATTTCTCCACATGCGAATATTTTAGCTCAGTGGGATTTAACGTCCTACTAAGATAATATATCACATGTTCCGTTTCGAATTCATCTTCCTGTACTAAGACCATTCCGATGGTGGAATGAGCGGCGACGAGGTACAAAAAGTAATCCTGGTTGTAGTTGGGAGGATGCAGCAACGGTGCATGGGTCAACGCGTGCTTTAGCGCATCAAAAGATTTCTGAGCTATCTCATCCCAAGAGAATTGAGCGTTTTGTTTCAACAACCGGGTAAAACCCTTGGTAATCTCGGCGTAGTTAGGAATGAATCGACGTAAAAAGTTTGCTTTCCCTTGCAAACTTTGGAGTTGGCGCAAACTCGAAGGAGGAGGCAATTTGATGATAGCTTCGACCTTCGAGGGATCGACGCGAATGCCGGCTTTTGAAACTACAAATCCCAGCAATTGTCCCACTTCTATGCAGAAGACACATTTGTGTGGGTTCAACCGTATACGATAATGCCTACACCTCATAAAAATTGCTCGTAAATGGACAAGGTGATCAGCTCGACGTAAGGAGTGAGCGGGCAAATCATCGAGATACGGTTGCACAATGTGTTTGATGTCATGAAATGCATAAGACATTGCCCTTTGGAAAGTGGCTCCGGCATTCTTAAGCCCAAAAGGTAGTTTGCAATAAGCAAATGTCCCCCATGGACAAATGAAAGCCGTTTTTGGTTGATCGGCAGGTAGAATATTGATTTGGTTGTAACCAGAAAAACCATCCATAAAGGAAAATATTTCGCTGCCGGCACAATCATCAATTATTTGATCGATATAGGGCGTGGGATAGTTGTCCTTGGGACAAGCACGATTGATATCCCTATAATCGATACATATTCTTATTGTTCCCTGCTTTTTGTTAACCGGAACAATATTTGATACCCAATCCGTTAACGGAATCAGATAAATGAAACCTGCTTTCAACAGCTTCTCAACTTCTGCTTTAATTGCAGCCGCTTTCCGAGGGTGGATCTGACGCAGATGTTGCCGAACGGGTTTAGCGTCTAGGTAAGTCTTGATCTCATGAACAACAATGGAGGGATCAATTCCTGGCATTTCCTCATAGGACCAGGCAAACACGTCGCGGAATTCTTGAAATAGGGCCTTGTATGTTTGAATTTCGTCATCATGGGAATAGTGCGAGAAACGTTTCCCAAATTTAGCTCTGAATCAGGATGTTTCATTGGACTCTGAGCATCTTTGACATATTCAGCTGTAAAGATTGATGAGAAATCGTTTTCAAAACGATCATCCTCAGGTAAAAACGAAGATCTATGATGGAGATCTTCCCATGGTAAATCGTCTACGCACAGGATTTCACAAAGTTATTCGTCAAATGACACAACTTCGGGAAACGTTATTAACTCCGAGGTTGATGTGAAAAGGGATTACTCACGGACCACATTCATTTGGTCGATTTGGGTTGAACTTGGGTCGGAGAAAGACTGCACGGCCTCATAAGCAATTTCATATGGACTCAAAGGCATTTCATCACCGAATGAGTCTATCTCAGATTTAGATGGGACAATCCAAGGATCGTCATAAATAATAGTGTCTGACTTAATCATATGAATGAATGCGAATGAAGGGTCTGCATTTATCGGAGGAAAAGGAAAAGTTCCCAGTAAACCGGAATCTTTAACTAATCCTACGCCAACATCCTTATAAGGGATAGTCGTTTTACCGACATGCTGGATGCTCTCTGAAGAGGCTGGGTCGGATGAAAAATAAGCCAGCTGGTCTATTGTCACGATCTTGCCATTATGTGGAAACTTTATGACTCTGAAGACCGATGAAACGACCGCTGTCATAGCGTAAGACCAACTTCGACCCAAAAGAAGGTTGTATTCTAGAGGGGCATCAACCACCTCCACATCTAGACTAACGGTTTTTCCTTCAACCCCTATAGGCAAATCCTGTAAAATGCCAAACGGATGGAACCCACAGCCATCAAAGGCCTTAAGAATTGTCGAGGATTGGTTCAGCGAAGGAAAACCAAGCGATCTCCAACACTGAATCGACATAATACACGTGGAATCTCCCTCATCAATTACAGTCCGATGAATAGGCCTGTTTTTGACTATCACTGGAATCTGGAAAGCCATCTGATGAGGGAGACGCGGCGTACTATTTTCTATATCAAAGATTATCAGGTTCGGGTCCTGAACATCAACAGCTCCTATAGCCGACAAAAGTAACTTTCGCTGTGCTGGGCATGATTGCAGCACTTCTAAAGCCGACATTGCTGAGGGTGAAACAGCTAAATCCTCAACAATGTTGTAATTCTGGGCCGCTCTCGCATGTGGATTGAAAGCAGACCTTCGAAGTACACCCTTGGCGGGCGGTTTTATTACTAAGTCAGGGTTAGGTTTCTCGATCTGTAGTGGATCGGAACCGGGAGCTGAGGTTGATGGATTTGAACGAGAAGATTCTGCTTCTTTCGATCCATCAACAGGACTTTTACTACCATAATCGTGAGATCGAGTCGCAATCCTTACATGAGACATCATCAATATGGGTTCTTCAGTGGCACTTGAGGAAGAACCTATCATTTTACTCTCCTGCTTTGGAAATGGATCTTTCAAAACAACAGGAGTTGAGGAATCTTTGACAATTTTCACAACCTCGGCCCGATGGGGGCAATCTCTCGTAAAATGATCCTCTTCACAAATTAGACAAGGATATCAAGGTTTGCGCTTTTCGTCATTGGTTTCCGAATTTTCTATTTTCTCCTTTGGAGTTTTGTCTGCTTTACCCTTCTTCTTACCCTTCTTCTTCCCACCGTTCTTTGATTTAGCCGTAGATGACCCTACAGCGTGAATATCGGCGGAAATCTCAGGAGAAGATTCTCCTGTCGGGGAATCTGGTAAGGCTATAATGGGCGAAGAATTCTTTGAAGATTTCTTCTTGCTTTTAGTATTTACCAAACCAATCATGCCATCAGCAACATGAGATCCCGAAGGAGCAGCAACGATTTGATTTGACTTTGGAAGATCTGGGATCTTTTCATGTAACGTACCTGACTGCGTGTAAACTAAGTCAAGGTACTGCGCTTGAGCAATTACTTGCTCCTCAGTAACTACTCCGACCTTAGCTACATCTTCAGTAATCTTCGGTAATAATGATTTAACAAACCATTCAGCTAAGATTTGGTCCGGGATAAAAACTTTCACTAATCGGCATCGAAGTCTCCATTCATGGATATGATCGGAAATATAAGTGGACGTCGACTGTTTTAGTGAAGTTAGTAGTTCCGTGCCGTTATCATATCTGATCGACAACTGAAAATGAGTTAGGAACGAGGTAGCTAACTGACTAAAATTGTAAAAAGAGGCCCGTGGTAACTCAATGTACCACTTGGCCGCGAGACCAATGAGTGTACATTGGAAAAGACGTAAGCAGATCGAATCATCCGAGATGGAATTTGAAGCACACCAGAGGTGGTAAGTCATCACATGATTAGACGGATCCTCTCTAGACTTACCTTCGAACTTGGGTATATCACTGGGCAACTTATTTGGCATTGGCGGCCAGAACGGAAGATATTGTATTGGATCGTTCGTTAGGCGCGTCAAGTCTGGTAAATCCAAAGTTGCGATAAACGGTAATTGCCGATTAGGATCCCTAAAACTCTGGGTCACAAGACCAGTCCCAGGAGGAGGATATCCAGGATAAATTGGAATAGGAATCGCATTCGGGATATTATATCCTCCTGGAAAACCAGGATTAACCGGACCATACTGGGGTTGCTGAGGTTGTTGATAAGTGTACCCAGGATACCGTTGATACTGGTAAACCGGCTGTTGGACAACAGGCCCGTATTGGTACTGTCCCTGGTATGGTTGATAAGTGAATTGTGGTTGACTAGTGACAACCGTACTTAAACCAGGTTGTCCTACAGGCATCTGAACCGTAGTTTGAATCGTAGATCCAGACAATGGTAAAGATGTCTGAGGAGTAGTTGCAGAGACAGTAGAAACCGGAGCTGTCGATACTCCAGAAGCAAGTGTGGTGGAAGGAGCAGATGTTGCGGTAGTTGTAGCAGCCGTTTGAGATGGAGTACTAGGTGAAATTGGCGGCTGAGTAACTACCGAAGGTACAGAAGTTTGAACATTAGACTAGACCGGTTGCTGGGATGGACCAGCAACTAAGGGTTGTCCAGCTTGAGATGACAACTGTACACTTGGCTGCAATACCTGTTGAACTTGCGATGGATCCCACACTATGTTCATTCCGGGGTATTGACCCATGACAGGTTGAGGATATTGAGATCCATAACCAGATTGAGGATAGGATTGATAACTAAAAGGCATAGTTCCCGTACCTTGAACATATGATTGACCTTGAGGCGGTTGATAACCTTGACTCAAGTATTGACCTTGAGGTTGATAACCTTGAGGTAAATACTGATACTGGGGTTGACCTTGACCTTGAGGTTGATACCCTTGAGGTAAATACTGATACTGAGGTTGACCCTGGGGTACATATTGAGGCTGGGGTTGACCTTGAGGAATGTATTGTACTATGGGTACATACTGTCCTTGAGGTTGCCCCCCAGACACAATTTGTGTACCTTGAGGTTGCCCCCCAGGCGTTAATTGAGGCTGCCCCCCAGGCGGTAATTGGCCACCTTGAGGTTGAGAACCAGGAACTGAACCTGACATCATGTAAATGTCTCCTACACCCAATGGTTTATTACCATTGTTTCCAGCTAATAACCCATGTTCAATGGGTTGAGGAGATGCTCCCGCAAAAGTACCAGAAAGTGACTGATACCCGGAGGGAACAGAAGGACCGCCATACAAGAAAGATTCAGGAGATTGAGTAAACACGGATGACTAACCAGACATATTTACAGGAGTATAAATACCTCCAGGTGGAAAAGGAGTTCGAGGTGGAGAAAAACTTATCCCTGAGTTGTCTAAATAATTGGTTAACGAAAGATACCAAGTAGTACTTCTAGGAGGACTGTAAAAGATAGATTCACGCTCCCTTAGATCAATAGTAGGTTGATCTTCAAGGATAGATACGCCTAATTCTTCCTCTGGAGCAAGTTCTTCAATAGCGATCAAATCAGCAGGAAGATTTTCGGTGATGACTCTTTCTACCCTAGGTGAATCAGGTGCACTAGAAGTTGGAGTAACAGGTTCAGATACTTCAGGTTCTTCGCCTATATCACTAGTAGATGAAAAACTACCAGCAAGCTCGGAAACTGCAACTGCTTCGGGATTATAACCTGTTTCTAGACCTTGGTAATCTGGATGGACTACCAATGACGATTCTCCTTCTTCAGGTGAACCTACTTTACTGCCACTAGGAGTTACAAGGACCTTCAAACCTTCGTAATGACTCGGGACCTCTTCAAGAGGTTCGCCCCGCAATCTACGGGACTTCCTCAACAAATCGGCCACGGTAAAAATCTCAGGAGACTTGCCCCGAAGTCTACGGGACTGTCTCGGTAATTCAGCCACAGTTAAAAACTTTTAACTACTGCACACGCAAACAAAGTAAAATCTCAAAGCAAACCACCTAAAGTCTCTAAAGAACCAAACAAATTTGAATCACACGCCTAAAGAATCTAGGGCGTCAAACCATGCACAAACAGTAGCCTTCCAGACCGAAAACACTAGTTGGAGATGAAACCCAACATCGCCGAATTCAGTACAGAAGTGGTGGGCGGAACAGTTACCCCGGCAACCTGCTTAATGAATAGACCGGCACAAGCTCCTCCACTTTAACCGTCTCGAGTGAAGTGAACCCCCCGGAAAATCCAAGTGAGTCTAGCCGACGTCTACTCCCGGTACAGTGGGATCTTCCCTCCACCGTCACCTCGGTAGAATCCTAAAGATAATGGTCACTAAGGTTTCCAACAGCAACAAATGCACCTGGGGGAACAGTCTACACTCCGATAGCACGCAAGGGCAGAGTATCAAGCTCAATCCCCTTGCCAGCTCCTTGACAATAATCCAAGGTTTACCGACAAGTGACCCCTGGCTCCTCGACAATGGTTAATCCGAGGTTTACCGTTTGTAATACGTGCGTGTCTGGCGTCATTCCCAACGAGGGAGGATTGATCCCCTCACTGGTTCAGACACGAGCTCGTGCTTCTCCTTTAAGAGGAGCTTTCCTAGAGTACAAATGAAATAGTTGGATTTATCCTACCACAAGATGAGCTACTTGTTTGGTTTTGCTGTCTTGGAGAGTTAATTACTCTCTTAGTCCAAGACACTAGCCTGATCTATATTGGTGTTTCAGAGCCCTAGTAAATAAAAGTTACTAAGTTGATTTTACTTTAAGCATTAATTTTTTATGGCTTTTCTTTAAGACAAAAGGTAGTGGAGATGAAACTGGTGGTGTGTAGACTCGACCGAAATCCACTAAAAAGATGCACTTAGGATGATTTATACTAATTTTTCTTTTTCAATAAATTCCCTAGCTAAGAGAGTTGGAGAATGCAAAATTGATATAAAAACAACTTTCTTGGCAATGAAAAACAAAGAAAAAAACTCTTTATCTTTTCAAAACATACGAAACATGACCACTAATCACTTCACGAAAATTCCTTTTTCTTTCAAAGACACAAATGCTACCAAAGCAAACTTTCCTTCAAAAGATATTTTTGTATTTTTTCCTAATTAATAAAGCATGTAAAACTTACTTTAACAAAAATCAAAGTTAAAAAAGCTATGGCAATCAAATCAACTGAATTGCACTCAAAAGCAAATCAAAGAGAAAAGCACCTAAAAATAAATCTAACGAGTCAAAAGCTTACTAAAGATGATTCCTGGATGTTTTACTCAGTCAAAATGTAACTAAGGACTAGTTAATGTAGAACCAAAAACGAGTCAAAACAAAAATAAATTTTTTTTGTTCTTTTCTCAAGAATAAAATTCAAAGTTCAAACAACAAACTTTTTCGAGATTCGCAAAGAGAAGACACAAAGGTAGGTCTCTCACAAGGGTGAATTCTATGACAGGCCTGAATGCTAAGAGGACTGAACAAAACCAAGGAGATCCAAAGTTTGACAACCTCTAACGCCAAAGTCACTACAGGACCAGTTAAAAATCAAACCCTAAGGCAAAATCCCTATGAATTTCACTAAAACCCTCGATACTGACGAAACAAGCTTAGGTGAATATTTATGGCAGAAAACCAGTGGATTTGGGCAGAAAAAACAAATTAAAAACTAAAACTAAAAGGCAAAAAGGAGAAAATTGAAATTTTCTTAATTTTGACAGGGGTACGCAGGCGACCTGTTTGCACAGGTGCGGGTATGCTCTGTGCACAAAGCGAAAGTGTGTACAGGTACGCACTGTGCTCAACTCAGAGGCTACGTACTTCTAGCAAAACAAAGAAAAACTAAAATCTAATTTAACCCTAAGCTAGCCCACCCAAATACATAGTCAGACAGCCAAAAACCAGAAAACAAATGACTTTTCTCAGACCAAAAGTTGATACAAAGGAAAAAACATTCACATCAATGGATTCCCCAGCGGAGTCGCCATTTTGTCATGCGGAAAGAGTCTATAGTGCGGACACAACCGACCTCCCTAGAAGCAAAAGCTTTCTAGTGACAAAAAAAACAAATAAATCCTACCTTTCTCTAAACATGCATTGCAAATACAAGTAATCAGGGGATCTTTAACATACCTTTAGTCCAACGCTTTGTAGTAGTCCAGCCTCGCCGATCCGGATGAGCTCCTCCTTCTCTTCGAAAGTTGCATTCACTAACAAGCCAAAAGATTAAATAGCCCCTGATAAACTCATAAAACAATACATATCTATCATATAGACCAAGGAGTATATGAAACAAATCATGAATAACAATCTGTTGAGAAAAATAAGTTCATTTGCATTAAAAGGTAACAAAAGGAACCATTACAACCTGAGCCTTGGTGTTGTGCAAGTCCCTCCTAGGGTCCAGCAAGAGTTTTCCTTTACTTTGATCAGCTCACCCACTCTCAAATAAGGCTAGGAAAGGATGGGAATCTATCCTCTCAAGCTTTACAAGGGAGTCCTAATTCCAGCAGCATCTACCCTTAGGAATGTTCAGCTTTCAACCTCCCTCCCTTTGGCCCAATGCCTGTATTTATAGTTCTCTAGAGGGAGTTATTCAGGTCCACCATCAATGGGATAAGCCCCTCTTTGGATGGGATAGCTCCCCTCTTGATGGGATAAGTTCCTCTTTGGTAGGGATACATGAACCATCTGGAGGCACTTCATACACGTCAAACAAGCTTCTAGAATACTCTAGAAATGACCACACGTAACATTTTTGGAGTGAAACTTGCGCCTTTTGACCTTTACAGGAGTACACACCCATTGCTTTACATACAGAGCGTACAAGTACGCAGGTATTGTGAACTTGGGGTGCGTACACGCAGGTAAGGCTAAGAGAAACTATGTACCCAGAGATATATAGATTTTTAATGACTTTCTCTCTTTCTTGGAGTTTGACATGGAGAGCAGAGGTATGAGGCTTTCCAAGGAGGATAGTATGACAGTTGATGGAGCCATACTAACTGTAAGTAGTCATGGTGACAAATTTTAGTGTAACAGGGACTATAAACTATTTGGTCCGGAAGCTGCGTGATATTGGGGATGCACGCAGAAGCAGAGCATCACAGGGTCCGCGACCGTGCATGGAGGGTTGCGCTACCACATGGATTGGATGGAAAGTGACCTTTGGTGTCACTATTCATGATGGGATGCTCGATTTGAGGCCAAATGCAGCGGTGACAGGCATTTAAGATGTGATTTATGGGCAAGATTTGCGAAAATTTTCTGCCAAGAAAGCATTAATGGCCCAAAATTGGGGGGAACGGTCGAATTCGAATTCAAAAGGTGCTATAAAACACAAAGGGCTGGCTAGAGAACAACACTTGGTCATTTGAGAATTGAGCGCTTGAGTAGGGCACTGAGAATTGAGAGCTGAGCGATAATTAAACCCCTAAGTTTGTGAGTGATAGAATACGGCCTAGATACGATGAGAGCCACTAAGGATGGTTTGGGAATTGAAGAGGTAACTACCAGCGAGGCCGTGCAGACCCCAATGGTGGAGGATGTTCCAAAAGGCATTGGCGTTGTGGCATAAATCCCCAAATCAGTGTGAACACCGAGGCCCAAGAAAGATAAACAAGCAATGGCCCTTGTATGTGTGTCCCCAAGGAACTCACTACGCAACAAGCTATCAATGGCAGAAAAAGGGAAAGATGCACGATCGACACAGATGAGGAAGAAGAATATCTGCAGGCCCTGACCATCACAACAGAAGAAGATGAAGATATGGAGGAGGGTATTCAACCTACATGCTCTGCAAAAAAATTACCCATGTATGTCCCTCCATGGAAAGGTAAGACCAAAGTGCCGAAGGACCTGGAAAAAACCAAGAGTTCACTCCAGACTCCTATCCTCCTAGATGGCATAGTGTTTGAAGGCACGCACCTAGGCCGCGTGCCAACCATGAAGTTTGAATATTGGGACCTCGCTGACCGCGAGAAGTTCCCTCACCTAGAGACCGGGAACCTTATGAAGCAGAACACTGAGCGGGTGGTGACAACGTTAGAGCCATGGAAATGGCTGCACGGTATGGAAAAGGCCGTGTTACTACACTTACTATGGATACTACATTTCCACCGTGCGCCCATCACCATTTTCACCATCAGGAAACTGCTCTGCCTGGTGCATGATGGGTATCTATGGCTGGAGGAGCCTATTCCCATCATGATAGACCTCATTCACCACATTTCTTGGCTCCCCTACAAAGGAAAGGACCCCGCAACCATAGCCAAATGAAAGGGCAATGATTTTGCCCTTGCAGAAGCCATGAAGACAAAATACAAGATGGAGAAGAAGAAGAGGGGCTATGCCATCTCCAACATCAAGGACAAAGGGGTATGCGTAGCAACCCAACTCCTGGCTAGAAAAGTCACGAGGAAGTGCTACACTGATGAGGTATCGACACTGGTGGTCGCACTGGCCGAGCAGTGCATGGAGGGGATCTAGTTCAACTGGTTCGAATTCCTCTGTGAGGAATTTTCGAAGAACTATCACGAAGCCCAGGAGCAGGGTAAAACCTTCCACTATGCGTGGTTGTTGTTATCCATAATGCTCAAAGCAGGGGAACTGCTGGGGAGTAGTTAATTCCTAGACATTGATAGAGAATTACCAGAGGCCGTGAAGTACGCTTCGCTCTGGGCCACAAAGGACGCGAAACAGATACGCGACACCAAAATCTTCTGGGTGCTCATGGAGATGAGCATCCAGATGTGGATCAATCAGCAACTGCGCCTATCGCCTACAGTGTACAATAGTCTATAGAGTTTTGCAGAATTCAAAGCCAACATGCATAATGTATACATCAGGGTGCGTAAGGATACAACGAAGTAGTGGAAAAAGCTCCCCTTTATAGCCACTGACGATGCCATCTTCACTGTCTTGGAGGCATGGCCTCTGGAATGGCGTGCCCTAGACCTGACAGAACTTAAGAAGGTGGCAGCACAGAAGACGAAGGATGATGCCAAGCTGTATGTCACACAATTGGCTGAGAAAAGGCAGAAGGAAACAACAACAGTTAAGGAAAGGGCAGTGCAGGAAGTGACACAGAAAGCCGCAAAGCAGAAAAAGGCTATAGAAGCAGCAGTAACAACACAGGTGGTAGAAGAAGCAACAACGAAGGTGGATGAGGAACAAGCAATGTCCTGACAGGGGCAGGAGGCAAAGGAAGCAAAAAAAACAGAAGGGAGCACGGACCCAGTGACCACATCCACACAACTGAAGCGCCCACACACGGCAGAGAGAACAGGACCGAGGAAGAAGGTCAAGGCCTCGAAGTTGGCCATTGACCTGATCACCTTAACCAAAGGTGACCTCCATGACATCGGTGAGACAGTTCGCGATGTCACAAATGAGGCCCTTTAGGACTTTATGCAAGAGAACCAGATTGTGTTGGGGGTCCTCAGGGCATAACTACAGGAATTACAGGTGCGGCCCCCTTAGGTAGGTACCCTTTCAACCCACCTCGTAGAAGGATCCTCGACAATAGAGCAGATGATGCACGCGTGGATGGAAAACACCATAGTGTTAATGGAAGGAGCCCTAGTAGTAGCGAATGAGATTGACAGATTCACGGTTAACATGATCAAAGGCCTTGGCCTTAAGTTGGTTGCCTTTTTGTGAGAGACATTATATCTACTACATGATGGGATAACGGTAGAGCTGCGTGCTAGGGAGAGACACAAAATCCAAGTTCTCAGCAAACAAAAGATCATCATGGAACAACTCAGTCTGTAGCGCGACAAATTGGTGTCACAGAAACAATAGTTGGCGCAGGTGGTAGATGATGCTTGCTGACGCATCTTGGAGCTGGCCATCCTAGCAGATCTACTAGTAGAGGTATAGATTCACAGGTTGGCAACCAAAGTTCTCGAGGCTAGAGAAGAAATGACTAAGGTTCAGATGGAGTTGAATCTTTAGATCGCTGAGCTGTGGTTAAAGGCGCAGCCTTCCACTCCCCCAGAGGTCCGAGAACAGCGTGCTAGCGCTATTGCAACGAGATTGGAATAAATTGGAGGTGCAGTGCAAGATTGTACCACTTTGTTGGAGGAAGCACTTGAGGTCCTCACAACTCTGCAGGGGGACTCGAACATCTAGCGCTTGGAGACAGAGGTGCAAGAACTGCAGTAGCAATATGATAGTGTCAGAGGAACTACACAAATAGTAGTCCTCACACAGTGGCTTGCAAGGATGCAACAAGCCAAGGCATTGAAGGAACAGGTGGACATGGCGCGACATAAGGAGGCAGTTCTCAAAGCACGCATCCAGCCGTGCATTGATGAGGCTTTCACTATCACAACAAACATCGAAGGAAAGCTAGTACACATGCAGGGGATGCACACATTAATGCAGAGAAGTGCCCTAGACATGGAGGTCTTAGAACAAAGGATGCAACAGATCCAACAAGCAACAACTCAGTGCGCTGCCGACATCAGCACAGTTTGAGGACAATTGGAGGAACTATGTGCCAAGATCGCTGTGCTGACAGAGTGACTCGATGGCGAGTCATGATGTTTGTGTTGGGGGCTTGTTGGGCATGGAATCCCCCTGAGGCATGTTTTTGGGCTCAAAGCCCATGTTTTGACCGAATGATGTTGTAAAGCCCCGCAAATTGTAGGCGCGGAAGTATGTTAGAGTCATAGGGTTGTCCGCCCTCGTTTGTAATGTAATGTTGGCCTACCCATGGTCCGCGGACCATGGGATTGTTTAAATAGAGTGAGGCTCTAAGTGTAAAAGATAGTGAGGGAGAGGGAAGTATGAGATAGATAAGTAGAAGCACAGATCAAGTATCTAAGTGTGTCTTTGGGTTGTAGAGTAGGATAAGGCTCTGCAGTTGAGTGCGTAGAGGCCTAGTTGTCCGCAGCGGAGTGTGCGGACCCCTGCAGCTGAGTGCGTAGGGTAGAGTTGAGTCTATAACTGAAGAAGAGAATAATAAAGAGAAGTTTTATCCAAATTCTGTGTATCTGTTCTTGATTTATTACATGTTTGATATCAATTGCAAATATATTGTTTCTTTACTGTGCTCAATTGTATGAATGAGTTATATTGCTAAAGTATACTGTACACATGCAAGTAAACTAAGTTAATTAACTAACAATGTAATACTAGTAAGGACTTGGGTAATAACAACGTTCGGCTCCCAAGTAGGGCTGCGCGAAGGCAACATCTCAGGCTGCGAGGTATGGGTAAGTGCGCATAGCGATGTGCGCGTAGGGTCAAACCGCAGACCACTTGAACTCATGAGACATCTCCAGGGTACGGAAACCTGGTTCTAGCACCCTCCCATGCTACTTCGGGTGAGACCTCAGTCCCCGCTCTGCAGACTATTGCCGAAAGGGCTAGTAGTACCGGGATTAGTTTGGTTAAATCACCTCCGAACTTGGGTCAGGCCCAACAAGCCAAAAAAACCCACTATATAAGAATGCACTGTAGAGACTCAAAATCAATTAGATTGGTTTGAAACTCAGTCCACCCTTGATATTGGGTATGCTAGAAGGTAGAAAGGAGGAAGAGGAAATAAAGTAGTGGGAGGAAATAGAGAAACATGCAGGGTTTTATCCACAAGAGGAAACTCCATCAATAGAGGCCTGGGATGTCAGAGAGGCCACAAGAGCTATGAAATATATGGGCATAGACTAAGTTGCTAAGAGGATGAGCAACAATTTCAGTAGGCGAGTGATGATGAGGCTCATTAATAGGTAAATTATATGGGCCTTAATGCCACTCTCCAACTTATTAAAATCAACTTTTCTCACATTTATTTACATATTTTATTATATTTTTCTTAGTGAGAAGGGTAAAGGTGAGATGTTATGTCATGTGGCCTAATGTGCATTAATTGTAGGATTTGGAGCAGTTTTGGGCTAATTTAAGTGCAGGAACTTGAAGTAGACAAGAAAGAGGGATTTTAGGAGATTGGGTCTCCCTCCTTAACTCCTTAATCAATCGAAGATTCCTCCACCATATCTCATCATCTTAGAGTTACAAGTAGCCAATCCCACCGAGTTCATTGGCAGTCAAGCCAGTGATAGTTGAAGACAAGTAAATCTCGAGTTTGGTAGCCAAGCCTCCCTAATTTTAAGGAAGTTGTTGGTAGCTTTAGTTGTATAAATAAGAAGACCTAGGGCATCATTAGGATTCAAATTTTTATTGTAGTCAAGAGGCAATTCCGAGCTAAGATATTGTCATTGTTATTCACATGTTATTTTTGAGATTTTGATGATAATGAAAAGGGTTTTTTTGATTTAGCACAGAGTTGACTTAGAGGGCTGAAGATCTTGGGTTAGGTCCCAGCCCTAGCAACAAATTTTCCTCATTTTATACGTGTATTCTTAGATTAGAATCATAGATTAGCTGCTGAAGTTATTTCTGCTTTGTTTAATTTACAAGTATTTGAATGATTTGTGAGTTTTTCTTCCATTAGTTGGAGAAGTAGATTAGTGTTACAGTAGTGAAAGAAAAGACTTCAGAAAATCTTGTGATAGTGGCCTCATCCTCATCTCCCTCATGGGATCATGGTTTGAGGGTCCCACTATCACAGCCCCAAAAACAAATTTATCTTTTGGTTATTACATAGCTTAGGATTTCTTGTTGAGGAGATCATTGTTGATGATTTCTTAGAAGTACCTAAAATTTTCATTTTGGTTTCTTGAGTTTGTTGTAGATTAGAAATAGTTCCATTGCATATATTTAATACATTAGCCATCAATAAACGAGTTTCTCAAATTCAACTCATCTTTTCCACTTTTACATAAAGTTGTGCATGAATGAAGACAATAATATATGTTGTTGTAGGAGTTTCTGATCTATAGGGAGGAACTCATTCCACCAACCTCATCTAAATATTCTCCACCCCTCACCAATCCTACAACCCACTAATTTAGATTTCTATTTCGTAGCCACAGTGGAAAACCACCTTGAGAAAATCCAA
The DNA here is from genome assembly GCA_031772625.1 of Pinus tabuliformis. Taxonomy (NCBI): domain Eukaryota; kingdom Viridiplantae; phylum Streptophyta; class Pinopsida; order Pinales; family Pinaceae; genus Pinus; species Pinus tabuliformis. Next base: position 48,848,509 of record CM062807.1, on the reverse strand, counting down.
CCATCCTGAAGAGTTGGGCTGATCATTGGGTAGTGTGCACCTTCCCCATACCTTATTCCACCATCATACATCTTCCCATCACTTCCTTTCACCTTCTCTACCTTCCTACAACTTTTAGCTATGTTTCCTGTATTAAACTAGGACATCCTGTAGTAACTACATGAAATCCTGTAGCAACTACAAGAAACCCTGTAGTGGCCTATTTTAGACTGTATTGGGCAGAAATCATGATCAAAGCCTAGGGTAGGCCTTCAACTTGACCTCCATACCCATCAATTCCATTTTGGACCAGCTTTTGCATACCTTCCTCACTTACAAAAGATCAGCTTGTTTATCTCAGAATTTACATTTCTAAATTGAAAACCAAAAGACTCTTTGCTGCAATATTTAGCTAGTGCATGCATACATAAGTCATAGAAATGTTAGGATAATTTCCATGTCTACTTATTCTAGATCACTAGATGATATAATGCATGGTTAAGTTAGGTTTCTTTTACAAAGTAATGTGCATTAATTCTTAGCTAGGTAATTTAATTTCATTTCATAGCACTTTCCATTCAACACTTTCATTTCCTTAAAATAGGTAAGCATTTAATTTTTGCATCAAAGATAACTTTACATTCACTATCAGTATCCAACCTCCTTCTAGTTAATAAAAGACAGGTTTGAAAAACCCTAATGGTCTATCACCCCAGTTGAGAAGTGAAAAGAGTAGACTGTTGCATCTGCTGTGCATATAGCACTGTCACCTCCGAGTTTGTATGGACCTCGGGTTGATAAAGTAAAGTTGGTTGCGCTAGGAGTTGCAACATCCTTGCTACAATACTGGGGCTCATCGGTGGCAGTCATTAAAAAATAACTCAAATTATTCTAAGGTTAAACAACGTCTAAGGATTGAGTCAATCCTGCGATGATATAAAGTATCACCAATGATAAGATAATCTTTAGCTAGGTGATGCAATTTTCGGCGTTCATCCTTAGAAAAGTACCGAGGGAACTTCAATTTTTGGAGATATATATAATGATATATCCATACCAAGGATCTTGTGAGGAGATAGGAAAGAGATGCTAACCTAGAAATGATTCTTCGCAAACAACATCCCCTTCACAAGGAAATTCCAAAATCAATTATGCAAAAACCACAAATTTATTCGACTTAGCTGACATAAAATTGATATCAAACTCTTGCAAAATGACAATCCATTTATTGTATTTACCCCCAATCACTCGCATACTGAGAACAAATTGAAATGGGTTGAGGTCAGCCAATACAAAGTTTTTTATGTGCAAAATGTAATGAAGAAGTTGTTGGACAACATGAATGTTGGCATTATGATACAATTGTTGTCCTTGATGGAAAATCACTCACAGGTCAGTTCAGTTTTGATGAAAGGCAACCCATAGTGTAACAAATCCATTCAGATGTAACAGGGCATTGGTACAGAAGAACAGGAAGATAGAACTAAAGTCTACTAATCATAATGAAGAAGTTGAAGGTAAAGGATGGTGAAAAGTAGTTTCAGATGTATACGTAGGTCCACTTAGTCAAATATGAGTATATATGCAGGCCCACAGAACAAAAAGCGTGTATACATATACACACACTCCTACAAGAGGAAAAGCTCATACAGGTTGGAAAATCAAGGAACTTCAAGAGTAGAGAATACTAGGGGTCAATACCATGGTATTAGCCCACAATATTGAGTGGAGTAATGACTATTTTATCCCACCCATGATTACCACGGGTCCTAAGTGGTTTTGGTCCGAGGTATTGAGAAAGTCCAAAAACTATATAAGGAGAAGAAGATCATTAGGCCAGTGTGTGAAAGTGAAAAGGGTTTCTAAGGAATACTTCTATCTAAAGTATATTTTATGTTACAGGGGCTATCTTTGTGATTTGATCTGAAATATTGTGTGCACCTTGAATTCAATGTTGGATTAGGATCATGAGACCTGAAATGACTTATTATTGAATGATCTGATATTGGTTGGGCCAAATCTGATGGTGTACACCTGTTTTATTCTTTAAATGTCATGATCTGGATTTGTCTAAAGTCCAGAATAGCAGCAAAGTTATGAGTTAATATTTACATATCTATACGCAGGTTCGTCTCGGTAAAAAAGCATGTACACGCAGGTTCTATTCTTCCAAGTAGCGTATACAAAGGAAAAGTCTATTCTTCAGATCTGACTGATCTATCTGATCAGTTCTGTTTTTTTACTATTGTCTGTCAATGAAGTATTCTTAGATCTGAATGTAAAACTGAATGCATAAGAAGTTTGATATCTAATTGATTGATTGTATAAGTGAGAAGGGTGATATTTGCTACTACCTGTGTAAAGCTCTGTAAATTGACAGTAGATGTTCAGTATATTGCTGGTTGGTACAGACTTGATTCAAAATTTTTATGTTTCAATAGTTTTGAAGGTATACACAGGTTTGATTAAAGGAAGTAGCATGTACACACAGGTTGGGTTCAACAAAGTAGCATATACATTCTGATGCATGATTTTTGAGGTTGCAGCTGGTTTTGAACGATAATGTAGGTTTCTGGGTTCAACACAGTGTTCTGATGACAGTGATCTGATTGTTCATATTAATTGATTATTGGTTGATTCAGCTTGAGTTTCAAAGTTTCTAATGGGTATAGTATGAAAATTTGATGAAACGAGGCCTTCATGTATATTTTTGTGTGCTAGGAGCATCTAGTCTGAAAATTTATGAAACATGGTCCCTGGAAGAAGAGAGAAGGTCGTAGCCTTCTGTAGGCTGACCCCTACGTACTAGTAAACACATAGGCTAGTACAAGAGCTAGGGGATTGCAGCACCCTTCCAGTAGAAGTTGGAAAACGAGAGAAGGTTGTAGCCTTCTCCAGGTGGATGCCTTCATACTGGTATGAGTTTGCACCAGTACAAGATTGTAAACATATTTTCTTATTATTAATAATAAGAGAGAGACGGCAATAGCATTTGGTTTTCACCCACATTGGTTTCCACCTTAAATCTTGGTGTTCATGTGTTTTCCTTATGTGTGATGGTTTATTCTGTTTTTACTGCATTGTTTAATAAGTTACTGATGCACTGGTTATAGATCAACACATGATAAACTAACTAAATCACAAGTTCTCTGGGTATACGCTGATTTCACTACTCACAGTAGCATGTACACACTAGTTCACTTCACATAAGTAGTGTATATAAATCTGTTTGGAAAATGAAAAATTATTGATTTGATAACACTGATTCACCCCCCTCTCAATATTATTTCCAACAATTGGTATTAGAGAAGGTCCTTCTGAAGAAGCTTGATCGCTTGAAGGAAGATCTTTCAAGATGAATAATCACGAAGGCATGGGATCCATCAGACCACCAATATTCAATGGGAGAAACTTAGTATATTGGAAAATAAGAATCAAAGGTTATCTATAATCGCTTGGAGCCAATGTTTGGGAAATTGTGGAAGGAGGATATCAATTTCTAGCAGCAATTCCTACAGACTCTGTCGGTAAGAAGTTATACGATACCAATGCCAAAGCTATTGATATGTTATTGGGAAGTTTGTCAGAATCAACATTTGTCAAAGTTATGCAGCTCAAGACAGCCAAAGATATATGGGACAAAATCATTCAGAGCTATGAAGGAGACTCTCAAGTAAAACATGCTAAGCTTCAAACTCTCAGAATTCAGTATGAAACTCTTAAGATGCACAATGATGAGAGTGTTTCTAGTTACTTTTTATGTATAGATGAGATTGTTAACTGTATGAATAATCTGGGTGAAGAGATAAAGGAAGCTAATTTAGTTGAGAAAATTTTGAGATTTTTGTCTTCTAAATTTGAGTCAAAAGTCTCTGCCATAGAAGAAAAATAGGATCTTCAAACTATTATTGTGACTCAACTCCATGGAATCATAACTGCCTTTGAAATGAGAAAATGAGGTCCATTAGATATGAGAGAACATGCTTTTAAAGTGTCAGCAAAGGGAAAATTAAAGGAAGAGCACAATGAATCAGAACACATTCCAAAAGAAGAAGATGAGGTAAATTTTGTCAAGAAGCTTCAACGGGGTTCCGGAAGATTTAGAGGTAAGCTACCTTTCAAATGCTTTACTTGTGGTAGAGTTGGCCATTATGCTACCAAATGTCCTCATAAAGATAAATATGAAAAAGGAAAGGAATATGCAAAAGGAAATAGAAAACAGGTTGTGAGTAGAAGGAGTTACTATACACATGAAGATAGTGATGGCATATCCAATAGTGATGAAGATGAAACTGACCAAGATTATAGACTACTCATGGCTTATGACAATGATGATTTTTTGGATTCCTTAGAAGAAGAAGAGTTTCTTGAATAAATCACTAAACTCAAAATCTATTTAGAAGAAAAGAATATGATCATCGATATGTTAACGCACCAACTCACTGAAAGAGAAAAACATAATGAAAATCTAGAATGTGAAATTGTGGGTCTAAGAAAAGAACTTGAGAAGACAAAATCTCTTAATATTATATTTTCTAAAGGATATGAAACTTTAAATGAAATCATCAAAGTTCAGCGTTCTCCTCTGATAAAGACAGGTCTTGGATATACTAAAGAATTATCTCAATCTCAGAAGTCATCAACCTCCACCAGAAGCTATCTTGATGTAGCAAAGACCAGTGAACAATATGTCAATCGTTAGCAAAGGCCTAAAATTACTTATCAGGTAAATCATACCCAATTTACTCCAAGCATGAATATGAGTAGAATATTCAACCAACAGGTAAAAAATGCTAAAATATTATGATCACATAAACTTCTTTAATAGGCAATGTTTTTCATGTCATAACTTTGGGAATAAGGCTTCTCAATGTGTTGCTTACAAAACCATCATGACTAGAGAAGCACGAAATCAAAAGAGTATAACAGGAATCAAGATAAGTTCCTATAATAACTTTTATCCTCTTGAAAATGAAGTAGAATGTTCGATTTGTAACAACTTTGGTCATGAAGAATATGAATGTAGGAGCAAATTTCGGCCATCACTTAAAAAGGGGAAAACATCATTAAATCCCAAGATATGGAGAAAGAAGGAATCTCAATAAGAAAGATGTGGCATAGCTCTATATGTATAAGGACAAGCAAATCATTAGTACATCGACATCAGATGCTCCAAACACATGACATGTGATAAAGAGAAACTTCATTCATATAATGCATTAGAAAAGGAAAAGAATGTCTCATTTGGAAATGACACTCCACCGTCATTAAAGGTAAAGGTTCTATCTTCTTGAAAGAAAAGGTTAAAGCTGGAAATGTCATGTATGTAGATGGTTTAAAGCATAACCTATTGAGTGTCAGTCAAATGTGTGATCAAGGAAATGAAGTTGTGTTTCGATAAAATGAATGTGTGGTTCATGAGCTTGATATAGGAAATACCATGATCAAAGGAACAAGAACTCCAAACAACTTATACATACTCAAAGGAGGATAGCAATAATGCTATCTAAGAAAAATAGATGAAAATTCGATATGGCATAGAAGATTGGGACATCTAAGCTTTTCTCAAATAAGAAAAGCATGCAGGCTCAAGGCAGTTCATGATCTTCCAGATATCAGCATACCAGAAAATACCATATGCAAACCATGTCAAGTCGGTAAGCAAAATAAAGTTCACTTCAATGAAAAGGAAGGATCAACAAGTAAGCCTCTTGAACTCATCCATACTAATTTATGTGGACCAACAAGGAAAAAGTCACCTTGTGGAGAAGAACCAGCGTATAGGCCTACTAAAGCATAAATATGAAGCATTTGAAAATATTAAATCCTTCAAAGGTTTAGTTGAAAATGAATCAGATCAAAAAATCAAATGTCTTAGATTTGATTGAGGGGGAGAATTCATATCAGATGAATTCTTTGACTTTTGTGAACAACATGGAATAATGAGGCAATTATTCATCGCAAGATCTCCTCAGAAAAATGGCGTGGTGGAAAGAATGAACATAATAGTTCAATAAATGGCTTGAGCAATGCTTGATGAATCTGGATCTCCTGCAACCTTCTGGGTAGAAGCTGCATTTGTTGCCATAACTATTCTTAACAAAGCGAATGTTCAGGTAAATAGCAATAAAACTCCATATGAACTTTGGTATGGTAAGCCTCCTACTGTAAAACACTTTAGAGTGTTTGGAAGAAAATGTTTCATCAAAAGGATTGATGAAAAACTTGGTAAGTTCAAACCTAGAGTAGGCGAAGGAATTCTTCTTGGTTATTCATCTAGAAGTAAAGGATACAAATTTTATAACAAAAGACTTTGGAAAATTGTTGAAAGCATTGATTTTGTAATTGATGAAGCATGCAGAAATCTGGAACAAATGAAATCAATAGAGGAATATGACAATGAGGAAGATGGGGAATGCTTTCCTGCATCAAATCAAAATGATATAGAAGAAGAAACCAATGAAGAACTAGAAGAAGATACAACATACAAGGAAAAGACTCCATCTAGGTATGTTCAGAAGAATCATCGAGAATCTCAAATTCTAGGAGAAAAAGGGGCTGGTGTACAGACAAGAAGAACTCTTATAGGGACCTCAAGTTATCTAGCGTTACTATTCGCCAAAGAACCTCAAAATGTAAATGAAGCCTGCAAAGATGAATGTTGGGTCAAGGACATGGATGAAGAACTGGACTAGATTGAAAAGAATGATACTTGGGAATTAGTTCCTAGACCTCATGATTAAAATGTTATATGAACAAATGGATATTTAAGAATAAGATGAATGAAAATGGAGAACTTATTAGAAACAAGGCAAGACTTGTTTGTTAAGGGTATGCTCAACAAGAAGGTATAGATTTTGAAGAAATTTTTGCACCTATTTCCAAACTTGAAGCCATAAGGATGTTTCTTTCTCTTTCTAGTTTTAGAAAATTCAAAGTATATCAGATGGATGTAAAATCAACTTTTATTAATGGAGATTTAGAAGAAGAAGTTTATATTGAAAAACTAGAAGGATTCATCCTTGGAAATGATGCAAAACTCGTATGCAGGCTCAAAAAGGCTCTCTATGGTCTAAAACAGGCTCCAAGGGTTTGGTATTACCACCTTGACAAATATCTACAACAACAAGGTTTCACAAAAGGCTCTGCAGATACTAATTTATACATAAAGGTTGAAAATGATAAACTACTAATTATTGTTGTTTATGTTGATGATATCATCTTTGGTAGCAATGAAGAATCCATGAGTCAGAATTTTGCTTCATAATGCAGCAAGAATTTGAAATGTCCTTACTTGGTGAACTTACTTATTTTCTTGGTCTACAATTACAACAAACAAAAGACGGTATATTTCTTTCAAAAACCAAATATCTCAAGTAGATATTGAAGAAGTACGGAATGGAAGATTATAACCAATATGTACTCCAATGGTAACAGGATGCAGTCTTAGTTCTAACAATGAATCACCAACAGTAAACCAACCAACTTACAGATCTATGATTGGAATTTTTATCTATCTAATAGGTACTAGACCTGATATCATGCATGTAGTAGGAATCACATCTCTAAAGGAATCACAAATCCAAAGGAATCACATCTCCAAGAAGTCAAAATAATTTTCAAATATCTTCAAGGAACTCAGGACTTTGGTCTATGGTATCCTAAAGATACAGATCTTACTCTTCATGCTTATATAGATGTTGATTAGGCAGGAAATGTGGATAATCAAAAGAGTACTAGTGGAGGAGCATTCTATATGGGTTCATGGTTGGTGTCTTGGTTCAACAAGAAACAAAGTTCGATTTCCTTATCTATAGTTGAACAAAATATGTGGTTGTTGCATCTTGCTGCACACAACTACTTTTGATGATGCAAACATTGCAAGACGTTCAGATCACATGTACTCCACCCATCTCCATTCTATGTGATAATACAAATGCCATCAGTATTTTGAAAAATCCAGTCATGCACTCCAAGACCAAGAACATACCCATTAAGTACCATTTTCTACGAGAACAAGTACTTGAACAAAAGGTTAAATTGGAGTATGTTCCCTCCAAAGAATAGGTTGCTAATATATTCACTAAACCGCTTTCCAGATAAACATTTGAATATCTCAGATAAAAGCTGGGAGTAGTTGCTACATCATCCTGCTGTTAAATCTAGTTTTCAGAGGAAGGTTATTATACGTGAGTTTCATGAAGTATAGTCGCGTATATACATGGGTTTCTGTGGCTGAAGGAGCACATATTTTTTTCTGACATAAAAACAGTGGGTTAGACTTGATATGGGTGCTCTGTATGATATTGATGATTGCAATTTGACAATATGCTTTGTTCATTGATTTTTATCTGACTGACAAAGATGCCTTGATGAATGACTTGTTGACAATGCACAAGTAGCATAGGTTTAGGGGGAGCATTAGCCTTCACACACATTCTGCATTGTTGGCATCATGGTTTCTGAGTTCATCTATGGCTTTAGATAATTATATCATTTGTTGCATAAGTCATGTAAACATCTAGGTGTGATATGACTTCTTCTGTCATGGTCTATATTTCAATGAGTCCTATTAGACATATGATGTAATTTGTATCCCCACTTTGCATGGGATGGATGATGTAATAATTGTTGTATTTCTGTCATGTATAAACAATTGGTATATTCCCACTTGGTTGGGTGGATGAGTCAAATATGGTGTATCCCCACTTGGTTGGGTGATTGATGTATGTATGAGTCATTGGTCATAGGGAGGTCATACTCACTTAGTTGAGTTATAGAGTCATGTTATTCTTTTGAAACATATCTTTGCAGACTCGGCATGTACTCAGTGGGAGCATGGACAACATAATGTATATCAAAGGGGGAGAATAACTTGGTACACTCTTTTCCCTTGATGTCAAAGGGGGAAAGTATTTTGGTGTTGCTTGTTATCTCTATCAGTTTCTACATCTTGTAGTAATCTACACCAACATGGTTTCCATCAAGTCCAAAGGGGGAGATTGTTGGCATTATGATACAAGTGTTGTCCTTGATGGAAATTCACTCACAGGTTAGTTCAGTTTTGATGAAAGGAAACCCACAGTGTAACAGATCCATTCAGATGTAATAGGGAATTGGTACAGAAGAACATGAAGATGGAACTAAAGTATACTAATCAGAATGAAGAAGTTGAAGGTAAAGGATGGTGAAAATCAGTTTAAGATGTATACGCAGGTCCACTTAGTCAAAAAGCATATACATGTAGGTCCACAAAACAAAAAGCGTGTATACGTATACACAAACTCCCGCAAGAGGAAAAGCTTGTACATGTTGGAAAATCAAGGAATTTCAAGAGTAGAGAATACCAAGGATCAATACCATGATATTAGCTCACAATATTGAGTGGAGTAACGACTATTGGATCCTGCCCAAGAATACCATGGGTCCTAAGTGGTTTTGATCAGAGGTGTTGACAAAGGCAAAAAACTATATAAGCAGGAGAAGATCATTAGGCCAGTGTGTGCAAGTGAAAAGGGTTTCTAAGGAATACTTCTATCTGAAGTATATTTTATGTTACAGGAGCTATCTTTGTGATTTGATCTGAAATATTTTGTGCACCTTGAATTCAATGTTGGATTAGGATCATGAGACCTAAAATGACTTATCATTGAATGATCTGATATTGGTTGGGCTAGATTTGATTGTGTACTCCTGTTTTATTCTTTAAATGTCATGATATGGATTTGTCTAAAGTCCATAATAGAAGCGAAGTTATGAGTTAATATTTACAGATCTATACACTGGTTCGTCTAAGTAAAAGCACATGTACATGCATGTTCTATTCTTCCAAGTAGTGTATACAGAGCAAAAGTCTATTCTTTAGATCTGAGTGATCTATCTAATCAGTTCTGTTGTTTTACCACTGTCTGTCAATGAAGTCTTCTTAGATTTGAATGTAAAACTGAATGGATAAGGAGTTTGATATCTGATTGATTGATTGTGTAAGTGAGAAGGGTGATCTCTACTACTTCCTGTGTAAAGATCTATAAATTGACAATAGATATTCAGTATATTGCTTGTTGGTACAAACTTGATTCAAAAGTTTTATGTTTCAGTCATTTTGAAGGTATACACAGGTTTTATTAAAGGAAGTAGTGTATACACATAGGTTGGGTTCAGTAAAGTTTCGTATACATTCTGATGCATGCTTTTTGAGGTTGCAGCTAGTTCTGAATGATGATGCAGGTTTCTTGGTTCAACACAATGTTTTGGTGACAATGATATGATTGTTCAGATTAACTGATTGTTGGTTGATGTAGTTTGAGTTTCAAAGTTTCTGATGGGTCCAGTATGAAAATTTGATGAAACGAGGCCTTCATGTATATTGTTGTGTGCCAGGAGCATCCAGCTTGAAAATTTATGAAACGTGGTCCCTAGAAGAAGAGAGAAGGTCATAGCCTTCTGTAGGCCGGTGCCTACGTACTAGTAAACAAATTGGCTAGTACAAGAGCTAGGGGGTTGTAGCTCCCTTCCAGTAGAAGCTAGAAAACGAGAGAAGGTTGTAGCCTTCTACAGGTGGGTGCATGTGTACTAGTATGAGTCTGCACCAATACAATATTGTAAACATATTTTCTTATTATTAAAAGAATACAGAGAAGACAGTAGCAGGTGGCTTTCACCCACATTGGGTTTCCACCTTAAATCTTGGTGTTCACGTGTGTTGCTTATGTGTGATGGTTTATTCTATTTTTATTGCATTGTTTAATAAGTTACTGATGCACTAGTTATAGATCAACACATGATAAATTAACTAAATCACAAGTTCTTTGGGTATACACTGGTTTCACTACTTACAGTAGCGTCTACACGCTAGTTCACTTCACAGAAGTAGTGTATATAAATATGTTTGTGAAATGAAAAATTATTGATCTAATAATACTGATTCACCCCCCTCTTATTATTATTTCCAATAATTAACAACTGCCAAAGCCAATTTCTTAACATGAGAATACCTAAGTTCAGGACCAACTAAGCCACAACTTAGAGAATAAATCACATGATCCCTAAGGGAATTATCTTCCTGAACCAGAACCATACCAATAGCTGATTCTACTGCTGCGATGTAAAAGAGGAAATATCTTTTATAATCAAGTGGACTCAGAAGAGGATCATAGGTCAATGACTTTATCAAATCATTGAACGAGCATTGAGCGAAGTCGTCCCAAACAAATGGAACTCCTTTCTTGAGTAAACACATAAATCCTTTTGTGATCTCAGCATAATTTACAATAAATCTCCTTAAAATTTTGGCTTTTCCTTGGAGACTTTGAAGTTGGTGGACACTCGACGGGGGAGGCAATTGAATTGCCTCAACCTTGAAGTGGTCTAAATGAATCCCTTCATTAAACACAATGAATCTCAATAACTGACCATATGTAACTAAGAAAACACACTTATTAGGGCTCAACTAGATTTTGTAGTAACGACGTCTCTCAAAAACTGAAGGAAGGTGTTTTAGATGTTCCGTTCTCTAGCGAGTGTGAGAACCTACATCATCCAAATATGCTTGATGTCATGGAAATCATAGGAAATAGCCCGCTGAAAAGTAGCCCCAACATTTTTAAGGTCAAAATAAATTTTCATGTATGCAAATGTACCCAGGGGAAAATTAATGTTGTCTTATGCTAATCTTCAGGATGAATAGTTATTTGATTATATCTAGAAAATTCATCCATGAAGGAAAATATTTTATTTCCAACACACTCATCGATAATTTGATTAATAAATAGAGTGGGGAAATTGTCTTTTAGACAAGCTTTATTTAAATCCCTAAAATCGGTGCATACCCGGATTGTTCCTTGCTTTTTAGCAACATGGACTAAATTTAAAACCCATTAAGTCAAAGGAACAAGGTAGATGAAACCTGCCCTAAGTGGCTTCTCTACTTCAACCTTAATGCTCGTAGCTTTCCTAGGATTAACTGATTGAATATTTTTCCGTAAATTCTTTTCATTTTCGTAGGTCTTAATCTAATGCCAAACTATCAAAGGATCAATTCCAAGCATTTCTTCATAAGACCAAGTGAATACATATCGAAACTATTTAAAGAGATCGGTGTAGGTTTTGATTTCTTCAGGGGAAAACTCAGCTCCAATGAAGATATTCTCAATAAAATTGGGATTCTGAGAAATGTTCACTAGAATGGTTTCCAAAGTATTAGACATGTTCCCTTTGGCATAAATATGTGATGGAGTGAAAGGGTTTAAAATGTCATGAACATTTTCACCAGAGGAAGGAATAGATAAATTTGACTCAACTTCACACAAATTAGGGAGAAAATAAGACCGATGATGCAAATCATCCCTCGGTCTTTCTACACAAGTCATAGCTTCTAGAATTGCCTCGTCTAATGGTAAAACAATATCAAGGCAATCCATAGCCAAAGTGGAATTAACTGTCCAGACTGGAGCCACATCCCCATCTACATCCTCTGATGGGAGAGGGATGGGCTAAGAATCTACAAAATTCATAATAGATTGATACACAATTTTCACTTTAGATATTGGATAAGCCATTCCACCTACTTTACCCTCTTATAATGTGTCAGTAGGATGGGGCAAGGGCCAAGGATAAAAAAAATAATGAATTTGAAATAACATTGCCGAGGGATGATCCTGGAGGATGAAATGGAATTAACATGAGAAATAAGAGATGGAATATTAAAAGTACCCATCAAAGAAGAATGCATCCGAACTCCTAAATTCTCGACAGGCTTCTTGGTATTTTTTACCAAGGGAATAATGGAGTCAACAGATGCCTTGGGGTCAGAAGGAGAATAAGCTAACTAATCAAGCATAACAATTATCCCTTCATGAGGAAAGCATAAGATGCGAAATAAAGATGAAACAATGGAATCCATTGTGTAAACCCAATTGGAACCCAAAAAAATATTATAATAGATATTAGCATCAACTATCTCTACTTCCACATTAGCGACCTTGCCCCCTACACAAATAGGGAAGCTAGGTATAATCTCATGAGAACTATGAGAATGGCCATCAAATGTAGTTAAAAGAGTAGGAGATGGAACAAATTTAGGTGACCCAATATCCTTCCAAAATGACATAGACATGACGCATGTGGAAGCCCCTTCATCAACTACGATTTGAAAGATGGTCTTCTTTCGATACGTAGATTTAATTTGAAAAGCCATGTGATGAGGGAGTCTAGTCTTAACATTTGACATATCAAATGTAATTACCAGAGAATCTTTTGGGTCTACGGCTCTGATCGTAGTGAGAAAAACACTCCTTTGTGTAGGACACGATTGGAGTACCTCTAATGCCAACATGGCACACAGGATGTGAGCTAAATATTCAACAATAGAGTAGTTCTAAGTAACCCTCACATTGGGATTATAAGTCAAACGTTTTCAGGATCCTTTCAGCATCCTAGGTATAGGATATACTGTGGGTCTCTCAATATGAAGAGGTCCTGGATATCCGAAGCAATTTTAGCTTTAGAAGGCACTGCCTCTCCATAATCATGATCTCTTGTTGAAATATCAACATGTGAGTTAACCATATATACATTCGATAATTCTCCATCCTGGTTTCCCCCTACAGGGGTTCCAGTACAAGCATTCATGCCAACAAGTAGTTGTTTCCCTTGGGGAAAAGGGTTGGTAAACACAACTTTGGAACTAGAATAAATTTTTTGAGCAAACATGTGCTGAGCATCCTGAATCTTGGGTAAAAGATGGGTAAGGTGATCCTTGATGCATAACTTGCATGGGAACTTAAACTTCTTCTTAGATTCCTTTTTTACCTCACCAATGTCATCACTAGGTTTATTAGCATTTCCCTTCCATCCATGATCTTTTTTATTCTCACATCCCTTCTTCTTCTAATCAGATTGTTGATTTTGTTTGGGATTTGAGGATTGGACAACATTAACCACTAAAGGTTGAGAAGGAACATACATAGATGACATAATTTGTGTGTAGAAGAAGATTGTAATGACAATTATTGTAATTGATTCAACAAGCTATTCATATTACTATGTGTTGGCTTGTTGGAGCCTAACCCGGGTTCAGAGTTAGTTAGCCAAACAAATCCCGGTACTACTAGCCGTTTCGGCAATAGTCCGCGGAGTGCGGATTAAGGTCTCACTCGAAGTAGTATGAGAGGGTGCTAGAAACAGGTTTCCACACCTTGGAGATGTCTGATGAGTTCTTCTGGTCCGCAGTTTCTCCTTGCGCGTAGGTTGCTTCGTGCACCTTCCCATTCCTCATGACCTGATACACTGCCTTCACGTAGCCCTATCTAGGGGTTGTGCTACATTTTGCACTATTACCCAAGACCTTGGTTATATTCCAATGTTAGTTAATTATCTTTGTCTACTTGAGTGATTTGAGTTATACTTAACAACATAAAACATTCATACAGGTGTGTGTAGTAAATAAACAGTATATTTGCAAGTTATATAAATCATGCATTAACCTAAGAATAGATACATAGAATTATAACCAAAATTCTCTTTATTGATTCTTTCCATGGTTACAGACTTGACTTTCCCTGTGCACTCAGCTGAAGGGGTCTGTGCACTTAGCCGCGGATTACTAGGCCTTTGCGCACTCAGCTGCAGAACCTTCTCCTACTCTACGACCCAAAGACACACTTCACACTGTGACTCAATCACTTAGACTTCTCATGCTATATTCTCATTTTTTCCTTATTGTCTCCTTCTTACACTTAGAGCCTCTCTCTATTTATTCAATCCCATGGTCTTCTAACCATGGGTAGGTCTATCTAGCCGACATTACATTACAAAACTAGGGCGGACAACCTTGTGATTCTATCATACTTTCATGCCCCTCGCCTACAATTTGCAGAGCTTTACAACAAGATTTGGTCAAAACTTGGGCTTTTGAGCCCCAAAACATGCCTTGGGGGTATTCCATTCCCAACAGGCCCCCAACACAAACATCGCGGCTCGCCCTCGAGTCAATCTGTCAGCACGACGATCTTTGCATGGAGTCCCTCCAATTGTTCTCGAACTATGCGGAGGCCAGCAATGCACTGAGCTGCTACTTGCTGGATCTGGTGCATAAGATGTTCCGAGACTTCTGTGTCCGAACTACTTCTCTGCATCTGTGCCAGTATCCCTTGCATTTGTTTATAGTCTCACGTGGTTATCTAGATCCTTGGAGCACGAAGACTGTGCTTCTGCTGGCTAGTTAGATAGCCATGTCACTTGTGTAGGGCTTCAAGTGGCTGCCATTCACTTTGCCTGGGAAAGGTTCTCCATTTAGTTTGACTAGCTATACTGCGCCTCCATCTATGACCTATTTAACAACATATGGTCCTAGCCAATGCATTTTGAACTTTCCCTGGAATTTATCAAACTTACTATCATACAACAGCACTGAGTCATTTATATTGAAGGTGTGCAACTTAATATGATGATCATGCTAGGCCTTCTTACTCTGCTTTTGCACCTGTTGATGAAAGTCATCCACGAACCATTCCTCCTCAAGTTCTTCCAACTACGCGAGCCTTTCTTCGAGGGCTTCGTAGTTTGTCATACCTGTGAGCATTGCTATGCGCAGGCTAGGTATAATATACTCCATTGGCATGACAATTTCCACACCATAAACTAATTGGAAAGGTGTTTGTCTTGTCAGTTTCTTACACATTGTCTTATAAGCGCATAGTACTTCAGGTACGTGCATGTCCCAATCGCTTCGCTGTGTGTTGCATACTTTGGTTAGCACCATCTCCCATATTTTTTTGAATGCTTCTACTATCCCATTGGCTTTTGAATCCTGATGAAGGGTTGGCCACCACAACCCCGTGCAGAGAATATTTTATGCAGTCACTCGTCCTGCATAGTGTCCTCCTGCAGCACCCCCATGTGCTTCCACGAGAATCTGACTTCGTTCAAATTTAGGTACGTACCTTCATAGTATCTCATCATTTCCCATTTTGTATAGGTGCCTCGTGATGATAGAAAAATCCACCACACGCACCACTAATTCCTTCTTTTGTTGGACAGAGTATTCCTTTGACGTAGTCACTATTGTTAGAAAGTGGATTATATCTTCAAAGTGTCTGTCCATGACACACACAGAAAAGAGATGTGTGTTAGGTAATCCTTCCTCCAAACTAGTAGGTTCCTCACCCGTCTCAATGAACGACAAGTGATCTGGTCTCGCGTTTAGGCGACAGGGCTTTACCATGACCTCAAAATCATATTCTTGGAACAATAAGAGCCACCTGCATATGCGCCCCCCCAACATAGGCTTATTGACCAAGTATTTTAGCGCGGAATGGTCTGTATACATATTGAAATGTCCTCCTAGCAAATAGTGCTGGTATTTTTGGAGTGCGTATACCATAGCCAACCCCTCGCGCTTGGTTGTGGAGCAATTATTTTCCACTTTGGACAACCTGCAACTTGCAAACGCGATAGGGTGATCCAAGCCCTCTCCGCCTTCTTCTGTGAGCACTGTTCCTAGCGCTATACATGACGCATCAACATGGACATGAAACTCCACATCCCATTTTGGGAAGACCAAGATTAAAGTGGAGGCCAATTTCTCTTTTATTACATCTAGGCTCTTTATGTAATCATCATTCTAGTAGAACGTGACATCCTTTTTCAATAGTTTCTCCATTGGCACGGTGATTTGGGCTTAGCTTTTGATGCACTTCCTGTAGGTAGCGCGCAACTGTTTAACACTTCGCGGGGTCTACCATTAGTCCCTATTTGCAAACCACATGTCCCAGTAGGTTCCCAAAGGGAATGAGGAATGTACACTTCTTAAGGTTCAGCGCAATTTGGTGTCATCGGCAAGTATCCAACATCAAGCGTAAGCTCGCTACGTGGTGCTTAACCAATCTAAATACAGTCCAATCATCTAGATAGACTTCCAAGAATTTATGGATATATTCTTTGAATGCTACAACAACTATGCACAAAAAGATGGCCAGTTCATTTTTTAACCCAAATGGCATAACCGTGTATTTAAAGAAGCCCCACGCAGTCACAGAGGTGGTCTTGCTCCTATATTCCGGTGCGATTTTGATCTGGTGTTACCCTGAGAACCCATCAGTAAACAAATAGGCTTCTTGTCTGCTAACATTTTCCAATACTTCGTCTATGAACAGAGTCGGGAATGGGTCGTGCACACAGGCGTCATTCAATTTCCTAAGGTTCACACATATTCTTATCTCACCCTTCTGCTTCTTCTCTTGTAATACCATAGGGCTTACCCAATCAGATTCTTCCACTGGCTCAATGATTCCGGCTATGAGCATTTTGTCTAGTTCTACATGGACCTTTTCCTTGTACTTCGGATTCAAGCGGTAAGGCCTCTGCTTAACTGGCTTCACGTCGGGTTTTAGGGTGATCTTCATCATCCCTAAATCGCCAACGATCCCCTTTAGGTCTGTGATCTTGGTTGGGAATAAGTCTTGGTACTCGTGGAGTAACTCAGCGACCTTATCCATCGTGGCATCATCCCAGTAGTCACTGAGTGTTGCATACTTCAGTTGCACCTCCATACCAATGTTTACCTGCTTTGTTTTTACCAGCGCGATAATGTCAAGTTCTTCAGTCAATGGCCCTTGAAACTTGCGATAACCTTTAGTTTCTGGAATGTTAACGTTGCGTGGATATTTGTCGTCTTCTTCAATGTTTATATTGTAACACTCCAGTGCGCAGCTCAGCTAGGTCGCCCATTCAGGATGAAGCACTTCCATTGGCTCCTGGGGTATTTTAAAGATAGCTGCTTTTATTGCTTGCAGTGCATCATCAATAGTATCCGACCAATGATCTTCAAATGTGAAGGTTAACAGGAATCCTTCACACAAGATATCACATTCATTCGTGCCATGGTGGAGCTCTATTTCTGTATACCAATTCATGGGTATAATATCCAGGGTATGACAAAACATGTGCACCTACTCAGGTTGGGGTTCCTCCCCATAGACCTTTGTCCATTTCGTGAGGTGTGCTCATGGATCATCCCATCCATCATACTTGTCCTTTAACCTCATCTGAGGCTTCCCAAATCGTAGGCGCATCATCCTTCTATATTCGTGCCAATCCTCAAAACTCTGCTGATGCGTACCCACCATCTTGTGGGCGTATTGCACAATACCCATTTTAGAGCGTCGAAACACTGTTCTTCTGGTGCTTCTTTTTCAAAAATTTTCACGAACTCCTCCACCTCGCTTAAACTGTCACGTAGGTAGGTCTCTTGTTTCTGTTGCTACACAGTGCAGTGGCCTTATCATCATGTTACAATTGAGCGTGGTTACCTCGTGTAACCAGTTCTTCCATCATTCTATCTCTTCGTCAGAATCTGATGTGCAAGAGCTTTCGTGCTCCCACGAGACTCAACGATCCGCAATGGGATTTACCCAGTCTTGATCCCACGTGGTTATCTTGTAGATGTAGTCTAGATTGTCGTCGCTGTCATTATCGCACACTGGTTCTGTGTAGCACAATCCTTATGCAGGGTCTAAAGGTACCACTATGTGTAATGAATTTTTCTCAAAAATCATCTTGCACTTCTTTATATTTATCACTCCATTCATGTCAGTGGCCCAATCTATTCCTAGTAATGCGAGATATGGATTGCTATCATCAACAATCTCTATCACTTTGAAATCTACTAGCGTGCTTGCTCTTTCGATGTCTAGTGTAATTCCCTGCAATCTTCCCATAAGTAGGATCTTTTGCTGGTTCTCCATTCACAGTTGGATAGGAGACCTTGCAGCATAGGCCTGCCCATGCGCTCCCATGTCCACTTTTTTAGGACGTTCGCATCTGATCCTAGATCCATAATCACTTGGTCCATCTCATATTCCTTGATCTGCATAATCAATCTCATCTCCCTTCTTGTTCACGTTGTGTGCTTCCTGAGCTTCCAGACTACGCACAGTTCTCCTAGTGCGGTACTAGCACATATAGTTATGAATTCTTGCAACCCCTTCATAGCCTTGCTGTTGTGTAGCAGTTTCATGCATGTCTCTAAGAATGTAGTGAGCATCGATGGGTCCATTTCCGGTTCCAGTCTATCCTTACTTCCTGAAGTGGAGGCATCCACGAAGCTCCTCTTAGCTTCCATGAATGTCTCTTTAGTGTGCTCCAAATCAAATTTAGGTTCCTTCATCAGAGCCTTGCAAACCCAAGTACTTTCTTCGGGCTACTTGCCCTTGTCATCCTCCATCATAATACTGCTTTGGAGCATGATATATACATTATGTTCTTCCTTGCGTGGCTCAGACCTCATCATTTGTAGGTTCTGAGTCGGGGGAGGTTGGAGTGCTCCTTTATCACACAACCTCGCTATCAGTATGGGACAATCCTCTGTCACATGATCGAACAATTTGCAATACAAGCATGATGGTCGCGTTGGATTCATACAGTCACGGGCATAATGCCCTCACCCTTTGAAATTGTAACATATCAGTTGGCCGTGACCTCTTCCTAGTCCCATTCCTCCTCAGCCTCGTCCGCGTCCCTGAAATACGGTGCGTGCCATTCCCGTGTTTTGATCAAGGGCCCATGTTTCAACCTGAACTTTGTAGGTAGGAGTCTGATCCATCATTAGTTCATAGCTTCTACAAGTGCGCTCATCATGGCTTACTGACCTGCAAAAATTACAAAACAACTGCTGGGAATTCTACGTATACTTTTGTAATAGATGGTAGTTATCTGTAGCATGCTTCCCTCCTATCTGACAAATTGTGCACCACAATGTAGGCACCACGCTTGGTCCTGCTTGTGCCTCTGGTCTCAATGGCATTGGTCCTCCCCCCACAAGGTAATTCGCGAACACCGGGCAGTGGTACTTGTCGTGCCCCTGGCCCTTGCATTTTACGCACCATACCTCGTTGCGCACTTCTAGATGAGCCGTCTTGTCTTGTTTCAAACTTTGCATCTCAAGGCATAAGTTTTTCAGCTACACATGAATCTGCTAGACTCCCAGGTTTGGATCTTGTATCGGAGTCTCGTGCAATCTCATCGCGACCTCCAAAGCTTCAGCCTGAGTTGTTACCCTTTGTTGCGACAACACGTTTCATAAATATGCTGTTAATGATGCTACAAACCATTCATGATGTTGTCCATCTATTAGTGTCATGTTTGCTTCGCGAATTGTGCACTTCAATCTTTGATCTAGCTCCCACGGGGTTTCGCCTAGTAGCATTATGATTTCCTTGAATCTAATGATCGTTTATGCCTCTAATTTTGGTCTGCTAAATTCCTTGTTTAGCGCAGCTTGGATATCCGCTATCCCTAAATTCAGATTGTCATTGGAATGCTTAATGTACCAGGTTAGTGCGCAATCCTGCAGAGCACTGACCAACGTTTCCTTCTTTATATTGTCATCCGTGACACCCCGTGCTTCCCATACTGCTTTTACCATGAACCAAAATTGGTCTGGATCTTCATTCCCTACTCCCTTGAACACTGGTAGCTTTATCACGCTGGCCATACTGCTTTGCGGTGGTGGCGGAGGTGGTATGGGCAAAGTCGGGGGTGAAGATGGTGAAATTGGTGGTGGTATGGGTGGGGGTGGTATGCGTGGAATTCTCTGCTTTATCAGATTGATCACACTTCTTGGTGAAACCTTCACGAGTTCTTCTTCACCTTCGCAAGGAGGTTAAATCAAGGGGATAATTTCTAGTTTTGTGATACCTTTGTTTCTATGAATCCTCCCACTCCATGTAGCCCCAAACATCAATCTATTCACATAACCTGCTTTTCACATAATAGCATTTTAATCGAGGTGTTCAAGGATTTAACATACTTACCTCATGGTCCCTTGAGGAAGCTTCATTATTCCTCGCTATAGCTAACTGAAGTATCTATCGCAAATTCAGTGATGAATCCTCCGATGATTTGATCCAGCTAGTGATCGATAACACGCACAATCCTATCTTCCGATGCTTCCAGTCTGTGCACCAACTTTGGAGTCCACACAATAGGTTTGTCGAGCTTACACCTTCCTTGGCTATCTGCTAGCTTCGTGATCCACTCGTACAACTCAGTGGGTAAGGATGCAAAGAAAATTTCGTGGATCTCCATATACAAGTAGCAATCTAACCACTATTCCTTTGATAATCGCGAGTTCTTGTTTTCCTGCGCCGCGAACTCATGAATATTTTTGTCCAACCACTCAATTCATTTATTTGTCAGATTCCAGTGGTACGACATCAAACATCTTTATGTAGATCTCGGTCCCAGCAACAAAACCATTTGTTGGCTTGTTGGGGCCTGACCCAGGTTCAGAGTTAGTTAGCTAAAGAAATCTCAGTACTGCTGGCCCTTTCGGCAACAGTCCGCAGAGCGTGGACTGAGGTCTCACCCGAAGTAGTATGGGAGAGTGTTAGAACTAGGTTTCCACACCCTGGAGATGTCTGATGAGTTCGACTGGTCCACGGTTTCTCCTTGTGCGCAGGTTGCTTTGCGCACCTTCCCATTCCTCGCGGCCTGATACACTGCCTTCGCGCAGCCCTATCCAAGGGTTGTGCCATGTTTTTCACTATTACCCAAGATCTTGCTTATATTACAATGTTAGTTAATTATATTTGTCTACTTGAGTTCTTTGAGTTATACTTAACAACATAAAACATTCATACAGGTGTGCGCAGTAAATAAACAGTATATTTGCAAGTTATACCAATCATGCATTAACCCAAGAACAGATACACAAAATTATAACCAAACTTCTCTTTATTGATTCTTTCCACAGTTACAGACTCGACTTGCCTTGCGCACTTAGTTGTAGGGGTCCGCACACTCAATTGCGGACTACTAGGCCTCTGCACGCTCAACTGTAGATCCTTCTCCTACTCTACGACCCAAAGACACACTTCACACTGCGACTCAATCACTTAGAATTCTCATGCTCTATTCTCCTTTTTTCCTTATTTTCTCCTTCTTATACTTAGAGCCTCACTCTATTTATACAATCCCATGGTCTGTGGACCATGGGTAGGTCTATCCAGCCAACATTACATTACAAAACTAGGGTGGACAACCCTGTGACTCTACCATACTTTCGCGCCCTGCGCTCGCAATTCGCGGAGCTTTACAACAAGATTCGGTCAAAACTTGGGCTTTTGAGCCCAAAAACATGCCTTGGGGGGATTCCATGCCCAACACTATCGATCAATCCTATAACTCCATCGACATGGGGGCCCGCTTTCGGCTTGGTGAGATCGATTTTCGATCTAGGAGCATCAAGAAAAATCTTATAGAGAATTCTCAACTAGGAATAGATGAGATCTAATTGATTGGCTCTGAATATAGAATTTTATTCAATGAACACCCCATAAAGTGACACATCTATTGGCTTGAGGGATCTTGGACCTAGGTTCAGAGTTAGTTACGCTAAACAACAAAACCCTGCACAACCAGCCCTTTAGTCAACAACCCGTGTAGCACAGGCTGCAGTATCACCCGAGGAAGTATTGGGGGATGCTAGAACTAGGTTTCTACATCCAGAGGGATATGTGATGTGTTTCTGCCAAACTTAGGGCTCTATTTTGACCTTCACGAACCCTAACCCTTGCAACCTGGATTTTATAGTAATTAACAATTAACAGATTTATGTGCATTGCCTATTGTGCTAAACATGAATAACATCCTATAAATAAATAGATCTATGTATTCGCAAATATATTATGTAATTTTCCTGATTAAATGCATTCAACAGATCAAAAATACAATAAATTCATAGATAAAACAATAATACACAGATGCACAGATATATATTCAAAATAAGCTTTTATTATGCTTCAAAACTTCAATTGCAACTCTTCCCAACCTTGTGCACATAGCTGCAGGGGCCCACGCACTCTACTGTGGACTTACCAAGGTCTCCACGCACATAGCTGAAGGAGCCTTCCCCTTCGCCCAAGTACATAATAGATAAAATCAGACCCAAATCCTGCACTATTCTTACTTAGCTCTGCTATCTTATGACTCTTCTAGGAATTCTTTTTATATTCTTCTCCATTACAATACCATGGTCTGTGAACCATGGGTGGGTCTCAAAACAACTAAAATTTAACAAACTAAGGGGATATGGTCTTCCTAAAGCCTGTTTGACTCATATCGACCTTTCCTACTCGCATTCCACTCCTCAAAATGTGGAGACTTTACAATATTTAATAAAACTTAACAAAAATTGACCCAGGGGATGCCATCCCAATAGGCCCCCAATAAAAATTCGTGACTCATCCTAGGTCACTCTTCTGGTGTTGCCTCAACCTTTGCTTGTAGGCCACTGAATTCTATCTTCAATGCTTGAAGATCTGCTATTCCCTGTGTGGCGGCCTGACAAACTTCTTCAACCGGTTTCTCCATCATTGGACCTTCAACTGTAAGGCCCATGGTTCTTTGTGTTTGCTGAATAGATTTTAGCTTGCTCTGAATGGTCTATGATAGTTGGCTTGCCTTGTCATCCAATGGTTGTTTCTGTGAGGAAATAATAGAGGCCTTTTGGCACAACTCATCAATTTGGGTCTGTATGAATTTCCCTTCTTGGAGTTGGTGAACCTTTGCACAGGTGTTAAGGTCCATGCTGTCACCCTGATCTCATCAAACTACAGTTGATTTTCATGGATGTCATATTTGAACATCAGCAAGTGTGGGTCCTCCTGCAGTGAGGTCCATATTTCCATAGTTTGCTAAGATAATTGGCTATAGTCCGTGACTGCAACAACTAGAGTTGTCATATCTACTTTAATGGTAGATTTGCGCTACTCTCTGACCTCCGGAGGAGTGGTTGGCTGCAGCTTAAATTGAAGCTATGAAATCTGCAACTTCAAATCAAACCATACCTTTCCAATTTCCTCCTTGGGTGAATTCATTGTAGCAACTAACTTGTGAATTTTCTTTGCTGAGGCCACCTCTGCTAGAATTTAGAGCTTAGGGAACTCTTTGCACACTTGGGTAAGGGATGCCTCTGGTTGCTGATTCCACTGCATCACCTTGTGATGTAGGAAAGTGTTCCCTCTACGGACAGAGGCAACCCCTCTAGCCCTAGAGTGGTTCTAGTCACAAACAAGGACAGATCAACAATAGCTTTCCTTAAACAGTCATAGTTGGAGGCCTACCTCAACCGGTGGTCGATGGAGTTCCGTTGCACTACTCCAGCTTCCACTTCCTTCTCCTAATGAGTAATCAACCTGAAACAATGCAAAGGAAATACAACAAAGCACGTAACTAGAACAACAATGATCTATTTACTCACAAAGTCAAGAAGTCATGAGCTATCAAGTACATTACATACAAGACATAGGAAAACATCATTGATTACATTAATAATGAAATAAGAGTAAGCTTACAACCAAAGTCTTGACGTCGCAAGCCTTCTCAGAAGGGTCCAGCCAGCATGTTCCTCAAGCATTCACTCTTTGAAGATGGATCTCCTAACATACAAGTCTCTCTCACTCACAAGTTTTACACAAGATTAAGGGCAGTTCACAACCTTCCACAAGCTACCAACAATCCCACACTTGTCACACTCACACCAGCTATCTAGCAAACTCACCAACACTAATAGCACTACTCCACTAGCCAACTATCAGCAACCATTCCAAAAAATAGCAGTGCATAACAATGATGAGAGTTTAAATAGGAGAAGGAGTCTCCATGAAGGGTGGAAGAGTGAGCTTATCTCCCAGGAAGGTAGCACAAATGACGGAACAACCACGCCAGAGAAAGGAGGGCGATACAAACTATGCCAAAAACCAGGTCTGAAGTCATCTGAAAGGCCGACTGTTGGAACAAATTCGCCCAATCTTCATCGCGGGTACATAACTGATCTTCCGCACTGACATCTCTATTGAATAACGTAGCTAGTCAGGTCATCGTTGAAGATTACAAGCAACCTCGTGATGGCACATAAAATTAGACCATCAGGGAATCAGGTGTACTTCCGTGATGGCAGTGCTTTCGAACTGTTCAGGAGCACCCTTTAGTGCGTTTATTTAGCCAAAAGACGCGATGAGGGAGATAACTTAGGAAAAGTGGGTCATTTGGCAACATCAGAGAGCATTTGTCTAATATGAGCATGTATGACTTGGACACATGACACAGTAGGAATACTGAAATGAAGACAGTGAAAAATTACTATGTGACAGATGCCCCATAAAGTATGAAGCCCGAGAGAGAGGGAGGGGTGAAATGCTTTACGAAATTGGCTGAGCTGTAACACCATCTAGAAGAACCTGCATGCAAGTACAACTGATATCTCTGATAATGAAGTACATGTAGTCTAGGCATGGGTGCAACCATCCAAAAGACATACGAAATAGGTCTGTGACATGGACGCAGCCATCCAGCTAATGAGACCATGATAATGATAAAGGTATGGTTGCAGCCATCCATGAAGACTCAGGTATGGTCGCAACCATCCATCAATGAATCATGTAATCATAAACCAATCCACACAGCCCGAACACATGTAATCTGAGTTTGAGGTCTTGAACCCATCCGATCATAGTACAAATTCTAGCATGCAAATAGATGTGTTGAGGTCGAGCATGATAGAAAGTTGCTTGATTATCGGCCAATGTTGAAAACCGTTAACAAGCACGAGAGAAACCACCAATAATGCCAATGGTTCTCAAGGTACTAGCTAGCACAATCCACGAAGTGTGAAAAAGGAGCTGAAGTCGAACACTTGTGGAATCAACCAATCGATGACCAATGATGAAATTCAACCGTCAGGTGCGAAGAACTTGCCATTGAGGCATGCAAGCTCTAAGGTACCAAAGTGGATCTCTAGATCAATCTCCTAGATAATGAGCTGATGTCAACATGAGATGACCCATCGCAGGAGGGCCATAATGTTCCCCCCCATCAACGACATGAGATAAGGAACAAGTGGTAGACGGTGAAACTAAGTATGAGAGGAGAAGGCGAGGGTGTAAACTACAGAAGGATTATACTCTTGAACATGTCGGTGACACGATTCCGGAGGGTGGCAGCATTCAGGTACCAAGGGATCAAAGGCTCGATGGAAACGGCATGAATCAAATGGAACGAGGCTAAATGGTATCCCAACCCACGGAAGGCCAAATGACGATGTGTGGATGTCCCAACCCAACAAGAAGCAAAAGTGTCGATGTTCAAGAGTGACTAGCCGCCATAGACAATCAATGATAAACCTGTTGTTGAGTCCAACCTAGTAATATTTTAACAAGCCCGAGGAAGGAGAAGCTTGAGTCTCGTCATGGTGAAGAGTCCAATGCCGTCAGGGTTTAATGATTCTGACATAGGTAAAACTCGGAGTCTTTTTCATATTTAGAGAGTTTTAAAAAGACACGGAAAAGAAAACTCTAGGGGGGTCCTTTTTCGTAAATTTGTGTCTCTCGGGCCCAAAAAAGAATAAAACGATACTCAAAAGAACCGCCCGACCATTACGATCGAGGATTACTTTTCATTACTAGTGACTTCGACCCGAAAAAGTAGAAAAGTGGTCGGAATCACGTCGTTTCAGAACCAATAACGAGCTTGAAACGACAAAGGCCCGACAATATTTTTGTGTTTAAACGGTCGGAAAAGAGCTTAAATTGACCGCCCCTTACTTCTTTTTAACGAGTCAAGAGGAAAACTCGGCTATCTTTTCTTTTTCAAGTCGGAAAAAAGCGTTAAAGACGACTTGTTTGGATTAAGTGCACACGAAGCTGACATAATTCCACTACCTGTAGCTCTGCACAAACAATAATCGTAAAAACATAGTTAAAAAACCACATTTTGACTCACCATGAGAAAAAACCCACATTTAAAAAATATAATTTTTAAATTTCCAAAAATTACTATAAAAAGGGGTTAATTCAACCATTTTTACCATAGTTACTGTTTATTGCACTGTGGAGCATTTTGGAGCACCAAAGTTGGCGAGCTAAATTCAACTTTGTTCGTTCATCATTCACCTGAAACTTGTTCCAGGTAATTAGTCCTTGTCCTGCGCTTCAATTCCATACCTTTTTCATGCATTTTGAATGTTAAATGTGTTAGTTTAGGCGGGTTTTTGAATCGAGCTCTGCTACTCGGTCATCGCAGGTATAGCCTTCGGGTCCGCGATGACCGAGAAAAATTGACACATAGCATGCTCCGATCATCACGGAAAAGTGGTGTATTTCCATGATGACCACGAAAAAATACAACTAGCGACCTCGTGTCATCGCGTCTGTTTTAAAAACAGACGCGATGACGACACGAACTTATTTTTTTATGCAAATTACATGTTGAATCTAGTAAATGAAGTGATAATTCGATTTTTCTCGTCATGCAAGTGATAATGGAGTTTGTATGGCAAGAACGGATGCATGATGACAACGACATAGAAGCTTTCACCGATGTGGGGTGCTGAAATGCATTACGAGCATGCGGTTTGCTCAAGTTCTTCCTAACTCCGCATCTTCGATCACAACCTGATTTGCTGGAGCTGCTGATCCGGGCCTGGAATCCCACAGATGGGAAATTCATCATCAGGGGCCGGGATATCAAGTTTGACACTACAGACATATATTTTTTGACTCGGCTGTCCCATTGTGGTGAGAGGCCCATCCTGGAAGGGCAGCGACCCATGGGTGATTCCTTAGAGATGCTAATGGCTCAAGTGTGCCCACGGGCACACAAGATGAGGAGTGGGAAGGTGGAAATCCCAACAATGGATGACGTGGTCCTTCGTGCTATGCTTTTCATGGTGACACGGGCAACGGGCTCCCAAGCCCAACACGAGGCTTTGAAGACCCATCTCCAGCTGGCTCTCGAATGTCTCAATCCAACCATGTTTAACTGGGCAGAAATGGTGACGATGAACATGAAGAGGCAACTCACCAACTGCCGTCGAGGAGAGACGAAGCAATTTGGTTATGGATCCATCTTAGTCCCACTCATGCTGGAGCGGGTGCCGGCACTGCAGTTACAGGACATGGATTTGGATTTGCCCAGACCACGTGAGACTAGGGCCACACGGTGGGCACATGTCATGCCATGAGGAGGTGGCGGACGACCAGTGGTGTGGGGACATTGTTCTGAGAGTGGCTGGAGCACCAGACGATCTTCGTGGAGGATTGGCCATATGTCGGCATGGACTTCCGTGAAGATCCTGACATGTAGCTGCCCACTGGAGAGCAGTGGGATGATGGTGGTAAGACACTTGATCACATTTTTTGCATTATTATTTTTATGATGTTTTTTGAATTTTTCATGTATATGTCCTAATGAAGAACTCTATGGTATGCATATGTAGGACCAGCGAGACTTGTCGGGCTGGCTCCAGAGGCGCGGAGGGATGCGCAGGGCATTGCAGCACTAGCCTTGGCTCCTCCAACTAATGATATGGTGGAGACAGTGGCCCAGAACCTCGAGGGCCTGACAGCAGGGATTCCAGATTACATGGGGATCGAGGAGGTCCCCATAGCGTTCCAGATCCACATAGTAGGAGTGGAACCCAGGGTACATCACCTGTTGAGGTGGGTGGCATGAGTGGTGGTGTGCTACAGAGAGCACAACCCACCTCAGTAGTTGCCTAGGTTTTTATTTCCTACTGGTGATTTTTTTGAGAGACATGTGTCTCAGATGTATGGAGAACACAAACTCTATTTGGACATGTACACTTATTTTTGAGTGCCTCGGTGCGTGTTATAGACATTTTTGTGCCTTGCAGCATGAAGCATGAAATGTCAATAATCTAAGGGATCCAAAGTCCTTAAACATGTTGTTCCTACCCCTAGAGGAACAAGGTCAGCAAACCACAGCACCGAATATCAGTTCTCCACCTGAAAACACTCAAAAACAAGCTAATTCTGGATCATGTCAACTGCTCCACTGAGCATCTACGCTGAATGTCAACTGCTCCACTATGTACCTGCGCTGAATGTCAACTGCAAAGAAGGCTACCTGCGCTGGGCGAGTTTGGCCAAGTGGCATAGTCATTCCTCAAGGTGTCAATGCCCAGGAAGCTTCCAAAATGACACTTGGATCAGGGAATTCGACTTGTGATGAGTAAGAGGATCTAGATCTCCAAGTGAAAGCAAGAACCTCCAAGTGGACTCAAGAACTGAAGAATAACTGAAGTGGGAGAGGACACTAGTCAGCTTCATGCCAGCCTCTAGCTGACTCATCCTTTCTCCAAAACTCCTATATATAGAGCTCTCTCATGAGGTCTAAGGAGGCTGGAATCTTGTGAATGTAAGGAAGTGCTGTTGGTTTGAGTATAGAACTATTGGGTGATTTGCTTTGAAGGAGGTGAAGAGGAGATTTCTTTCTGCTAGGAAGGTGATGCTGGATTGGGCCTCTTATGGTTGTATCACTTCCTGAACTTTACTTCTTCCATTAATAAAGCATTTGAGGTTCTTCTATATGCATGTGTTTCAATGGTGTATTGTTATACTTGTGTATTTGATTTATTCTAATCCTTGAATCAATTATGAATGTATGCTTCTTGTAGTTTCCCTCTCTTGCCATTTTGTAGGATCTTGGTGTAGCTGGCCCAGTGAAAGAGCAAGGAGCTGGGAGCAAGCAGCAAGGAGAGAAGATTGGATCAACCATTAGCGAAAGACATCGGTTAGTGGACCTCTTTCTCCCCTATTTTACTTTCATAAAGAAGAAATCTTAGATAGCTTTGCTTTGATTGTTGCTGAGGTACTATCACCCTTAGAGTGGGATAGGGTCATTCCGTATTGGATACTTTTCCCAACAACAAATTGGCGACTCCGCTGGGGACGTATCTTGTTGGTTGTTTGTGTTTTTACTATTCATTTCATAAACACAGGGAGTACCGAATCGAACTGCATTTGGATATTTCAAATGCAAAGTAGAGGGCAGCGACTCTAGCTCAGTTTCTGGGCATGTTTATGATTTGAAGAGCTGATCCACAAGGACTCTGAACAGCTCTTAGTGATAGCTTTTCATCCTCCTTTTCATCCCTTAGTGTGTACTTGATTGATAGCTTCTGATTTGGCCAAAAACTGTGAATTTTTGAGCAATCTGTGACTCGGAAACTGAGAAAAATGAAAGTTTATCTCTTCAGTGCAGGCACTGTGAAGGCAGTCTGCATTTCAGCGCAGATCCCGAAGGGGCTACCTATGCTGAATGTCAAACTGACAGTGTACCACCTGCGTTGAACTAGTTTTGCCTTGTGCTACTGGGGTTCCCTGCTGTTTATTGCCCTGTTTTCATCCTTGTTTTTGCAGCCTGTTATCAGTCAATGTACCTATCTGAAACCAACTTTCCTTGCCACTATTCCGCCTCGGTTGTATAAAGAAACTGTGTTTGTTCTTTGTGTATTTCTTATATCATTTGCAGTTTCCCATAACAAAAGTGAACTAGTCTTGCTGTGGCCTCTTAGATCTAGACTTGTGATAAAGTGTCGTTTTGATCTTGAGAGTTAGTTTGTTTGTTGTTCATAGCTGATTGAGCTTTTGCTTTCGTCATATGGTTTGAATTTATATATTTCTAGTGTCGAAACAAGTAAATCTTAAGGTGTCTTTTGATTTTGGACAAGCTTGTTTGCTTTCACTTGAAATTGAATTCAAAGTTATACAACAGCTTTCTTTTTGTATTACATCAACATTAAGAAAGAGAAAAGAAATACCTGCATTGTGCATGTGCATTTTGACAGTTTGCATGTTGATTTAGGAAAAAGTGCATTAGTGTGTGCTCTATGATCTGTATGAAAAGATGATGTCTTTATTTTCCCTCAGTAGTTAAGATTTTCAAAGTTGAAAGATTGAAAAGCTTGCTTATCATCTTAGACTACATTTAGGAGTGTTATCATACATCTCGTGGTGATCCATAAAGGCAAACTGCTAAACAAGATCAACCTTAAAATAAATTGAATTTACATAGCAACGCATTGAAACATAACGCAAACACATAGAGGTCTAAGCTAGAGATGTGTTCCGGTGTCGTTAAACGTGATATCTTAGCGTTGAGTGGTTGGGTGATTCCTCCACGGTGAAGCGATAAGTATCAATACGGACTTGTGCTCCCACGTACCGTCGCGTATATATTGGGATATCCCTATAGGAACAAAGCCTTTATCCATAGGAAACCGTGTCGGCCGCCCTACTGATCGCAATGCAGTGAACACAGCATTCACGGAGATCGACCACTCGTACCGTAAAACGTATTCTGTGGTTTTGCGAAAAGTTTGGCACACTCTCTGCCTAGATCTCCAGAGCAGTTTCTTTTGGCCTTTTTCAAACTCTATAACTGAAAAAGTCCATCCGAGCATTTGTCACTTCGGGCTTGTTAAAACATCGAAGGAGACTAGAGTCATCTTTAGCTTTTTCTCGACTCTTAAAAAGTGAAAAAGCAAGTTGTGTCTAAAGCGTCGTTATAAAATTTATTTTAAACGGAACATAATCACCTCCTATTCCTGCGTTGATCTGTAGGTTGAGAACATGGAACGCCCCAACCAAGGAATTCCACATGATGGAAATCCTAGTCCTTTCTCCTCTTGGGGAGAAGTTGGTGCGCCCCACATGGCCACATTGTCGCTTCCAGGACTGACAATTGGCCTGCCAATTTGGCTATTCTCAACCAATGTAGTTCAGAACACCATGGTTCCTGAACAGTCGAGTCAACAGTTAGATCAGTCTAGAGCTGCCCACCAGCCTTCTACTTCCTATAACTCTTCCTCCAATCCTTCATCTTCGCAAGGTAGAGCTGGCAAAAGCCAAGCTCCCATGGAGAAGAAGGAGAAGAAGAAGAGAGAGAAGAAGAAGAAGGAGCCTAAGGCGACTGGGGGCAAGCAAAAGACATCTGACAAAAATCCACACACAGCACAGACTAGGCCTAAATCACCATGTGTCATATGTAGAGGAGACCACTTCCATAGAGATTGTCCCTGTATTCCCCGGATACTAAGGGACTGGTCCCCTCGTTTGCACAATTCGGGAGCATCAACCTCTGATAGCCATGTTGAATGCTTACCGTCAACCAGCGAAAGTGAAGGTTCAAGACAAAGAGGGGGAGCAAGATCCCCCTGCAGACTGTGTGAAGGCGTTCACGCCATCCACCGTTGTCCCTTCTTAGACGAAGCGAAGAAAGTTTTGGAAGATCGCCCGGTTTCACCATTGAGACTTCCTCCTGGATACAAAAAACTTGTGCCAAGTCCTTCGTTGGTTGAAAATACAGCTGACCCGCTCAAGTGGTCAGCTGAAGTGTCAGTCATTGAAAATGAACCTACTGAATCCAGACCAGACGAAAGTCTAAAGGTCGAAACGGCAGTTGACCCGGTTCCGCCTTCAGAGGTTTCATCTTCAAATGACACCGTCACTGAAGATTCATCTTCAAATGACACCCTCACTGAAGAGAATAAGGATGACACCATCCAGATTCTTTTCATCAACACAGACTCTGATGAGCATCAGGGCAATGCGCCCATTCCTTTATCGCAGGAAGGAACATCGTCAGGGTCACATCCGGCCGTATATTCGGTCCCACCACCAAGCAACCTGGTTGTGTCCTTTGATTGGAACCAACTAGGCAGACCCCGGTTGCCAGCCAGTATACCATTCAGAATCATAGTCCAAATTTATAGAATGGTAATGGCTGGCACTATCATTGATGAAGGGGCATCTGTGAGTATCCTTTCCTCTATTGCTTGGAAAGCACTGGGTTCCCCGGCGCTTTTGCCTGAGATAAGAAATCTCTCGGGTTTTGATAAAGGAACCAGTCGACCATTAGGGATCCTCCCCAATGTATCTGTTACATTGAAAGGGAAGACCGTTCAATTGAACGTGATGGTCATTCAAGGACCCTTGGATTATAACCTACTCCTTGGATGAGACTATATATATTGCATGGGAGCTATAGTCTCCTCACTCTTTAGAGTAATGTGTTTTCCACACGAAGGAAGAATGGTCAAACTCGTAGACCAACTTTCATTTCCGGGATCCCGCATCGTAAATAGTCACATACCAACCCTGAATGGTCTATTCAATCAAGAAATGTCTCCACCCCCAGTCCTCCTTCCCGATGAGTGCGAGTGATTCGGAAAGATGGGACTGGAACCCAGGGGGCATGCATCCTGGTCTGCTTTGGGCAGAAAGAACCCTGGGTATAAGGTAGAATTTCCGCGAGAGAATATGACCAGTCCGTACCCCATCCGTGGATGGAAGAGGGGTTGTTCTGGAATAAGATTCTGTTGTCAAGGTCACTTGTTTGACAAAGGTCATTCACCATTTTCTATTTCGGTAGACAGTGCCGAAGAAATGTTTTAGTTTGATGGTGTTAACGAAACAATCTTTGGGTAACCAGAAAGAGGCAAGCCTCACCCTTTAAAACAAATGTTTTATCGGATAAGTAGGGGCAGCCTTGAAATTGTACTTTATACCCGGGGGCATGCAAACCTTTTGGAGTGCAAGCCAAGAGCGGTTATTTATCTGTTTTTTGGATTAGTCATTTCCGAACTTGCATAAAGAAAGGATATGGAGTAAAGCTTAGTGAAGATGAAACTCCTTAAAAAATAGAGATCTCACAGGAGACATTTCTTATCTTATGACTGGTATATCGAGCAGTTTTACCGCGGAATTTATGCTCGTTAAAAAATAAAAAAGCGAGATCCGAACAGTTTTAGCACATAGTTCATGCTCGTTAAAAAATAAACATAAGATTGAGCAGTGTTTTGGTGCATTCAAGCTCGTTAAATAAAAAATGAACCTATCCCGGTAAATAACCATTGTGATCGTAAATTTATTAGCCATAAAAAGCCTTGGTCGTGTTTGCACCTACCACCTCCATTTCATTTGGCTGATCGTTCACCTCCATATGATTGTTTACCCATTTTGAGGAACAGCTGCGAAGAGTGATTTCACCTAGCCATCCTTGTGACACTGCCGTGATTGGAAAATTCCAACCTGTACCTGGAATCTGTTGCTATCCCTGTTTATCACTCGTTCCTCAAAAGACGAGTCTTCTTTGAGCTCTTTTCTCTTGACTCGTAAAATATGAAAAGTTTGCCGAGTTTTGGCCTTCCAGCTCGTTAAAGTGACCGGAAGAGCTATCCCTCCTCTAGATTTTAATCTTTTTGGACCTGAGGGATTATTGCACAAAAAGGTCGAGCGCTTGTTTTATTCGGCTCGTTAAAGTTATCGAAAACTCATCCCTTCTGTATTGTTTTATACTTTTTCGGACTTAAGGGATTAGATGACGAAAAAGGAATTTTGGAGTTAACTTTCTGTACCTTTTCAGACTCTCTAAAAATGAAAAGGACCGAGTTTTCCTTGTCGTTAGACTCGTTAAAATGATTAAATAGCGACAAACTTGTCTTTAGACGAGAACGAGTTTCCCTATCGCTAGGATCGTTAAAACATAGTGATGGGCTTGCCCGAAGGGCAGGTTATAGAACAAGCATATGTTATCCTCCTCAAGCTTGACAAAAATAAAGAGGTACTGGTCAGAAATGACTGGGGAAAAATTGGGAGAACCTCAAAGCTTTAATGGTAGCAAGTCGCTCTTGAACATGACACTTTTCCTCCGTATCACATCGGGTTGGGTTGTTTCATTCACCGGTCTCATCACCATGGTCTTCGCCAAACCATCCACATTTGGGGTAATGCTACCGATCCATCGCATCAGTGTCGTTATATGTTCAAGAGATGTTGTTCAGGAAGAGTCAACCGTGTCCCATCCACTGCCATACATTATCCTTCATCCACCCATGATCGCCACCCTGAATCATATGTCACAGATTGTTTTCACCTCCACTAAAATCATTAGCTCCGTTCCGCGTCACTGATGTGGGATTCATTAAGGCCCTCCTTTGACAGATCTCTTCTTGTCGACTTCAGCTCATTATCCAAGAAGTTGATCTAGGAACAACCCCCTCAGTACTTTGAAGCTTGCATGCCTCAATGGCAAGTTTCTCACTTCCGGCGACAGGTATACATCAATGACCTTCGACCGAAAGATTTTGCGTGGTGTTCGACGCCAAGTCCTTTATTCACACCACGTGAATTGTACTGCAGTACCTTAAGGATCATTATCATTATCGGTGATTCCTCTCGCACTTGTTAACGGTTTACATCATTGACCGGTAATCAAGCGATGTCTTTCCATGTTCGACTTCAGCGCAATTCTCACATGGATCGACTTGTACTTAGAGTGAAGATCGAACGAGTTTGAAGACCCCGGATCTAGTTTCATCCATCCGGGCTGCGATATATATTCAGGAAATATAAAGACATTTGACATATACATCATTACAGCAGATGATCATCCTACTCAAAGGATGATAATTTCAGCAGAGAATTATCAGTCTACCATCAGACGATCGTCTGTTCTATGTACCCAAATGAATTTATAAAGCTGAGCATGGGAATGCCCGCCTCAGCTAGATCATGAAAGCATAATGAAAAATAATGTATTGTATTGTATTTTATTACAGGTCACCTTTCAGCGATTGAATGAACTTCGGATCCTCCTGATAAAGCATTTCACCCGATAAACGACCTCATACTTTAGGGGGCAACTGTTATAGAAATTTTTGTGCCTTACAGCATGAAGCATGAAATGTCAATAATCTAAGGGATCCAAAGTCCCTAAACATGTTGTTCCTACCCCTAGAGGAACAAGGTCAGCAAACCACAGCACTGAATATCAGTTCTCCACCTGAAAACACTCAAAAACAAGCTAATTCTGGATCATGTCAACTGCTCCACTGAGCATCTGCGCTGAATGTCAACTGCTCCACTATGTACCTGTGCTGAATGTCAACTGCAAAGAAGGCTACCTGCACTGGGCGAGTTTGGCCAAGTGGCACAGTCATTCCTCAAGGTGTCAATGCCCAGGAAGCTTCCAAAATGACACTTGGATCAGGGAATTCGACTTGTGATGAGTAAGAGGATCTAGATCTCCAAGTGGAAGCAAGAACCTCCAAGTGGACTCAAGAACTGAAGAATAACTGAAGTGGGAGAGGACACTAGTCAGCTTCATGCCAACCTCAAGCTGACTCATCCTTTCTCCAAAACTCCTATATATAGAGCTCTCTCATGAGGTCTAAGGAGGCTGGAATCTTGTGAATGTAAGGAAGTGTTGTTGGTTTGAGTATAGAACTATTGGGTGATTTGCTTTGAAGGAGGTGAAGAGGAGATTTCTTTCTGCTAGGAAGGTGATGTTGGATTGGGCCTCTTATGGTTGTATCACTTCCTGAACTTTACTTCTTCCATTAATAAAGCATTTGAGGTTCTTCTATATGCATGTGTTTCAATGGTGTATTGTTATACTTGTGTATTTGATTTATTCTAATCCTTGAATCAATTATGAATGTATGCTTCTTGTAGTTTCCCTCTCTTTCCATTTTGCAGGATCTTGGTGTAGCTGGGCCAGTGAAAGAGCAAGGAGCTGGGAGCAAGCAGCAAGGAGAGAAGATTGGATCAACCATTAGCGAAAGACATCGGTTAGTGGACCTCTTTCTCCCCTATTTTACTTTCATAAAGAAGAAATCTTAGATAGCTTTGCTTTGATTGTTGCTGAGGTACTATCACCCTTAGAGTGGGATAGGGTCATTCCGTATTGGATACTTTTCCCAACAACAGTGCGCCACACGATATATATATATATATATATATATATATATATATATATATATATATATATATATATATATATATATATATAGATATATATATACATATTTCTATGGTTCATTATTATGTTTTTCCTGCTTCTTGTATATCGTTTTAATCACATGTTACGCAAATGTCTGTCTAATACATGATTAGCCATTGCATCAGTTAGCGTGTTTAACCATCGTGGAATATGCTGATATGTAATGAAATCAAAATTCCTCTCTAACAATTTAACACGTAAGTACAACCTTAAAATCCGATGGTCTCTGACGGAATATTGCCCATTGAGCTGGTGGACGACAAGCTGAGAGGCCAGGTTCACAACCAATGTACGAATACCGAGATTAATTGCCTCAGCCAGTAACTCAATAACAACACTATATTCAGCGACATTGTTCGTGGTACAACCTAAACAAACACCTTGAAGATCTATCAACTCACCATGAGGATCGTAGATCACCCATGCCGCAGAGGAGAAGTTGTGGGTATTGCAGCAGGCACCATCAGCGAAACCAATGTAAGGTGCACCAGACATATGCACAAGAAGCGAGAGACACAATAAGCGGTAATCATGCCTACACACCACGCCAAAACATGAAAACACACACACAACACACCTACTAAAAACACACTTATGTACAAATCAAAGTGCATGAAATTCACGCATAATACTTTTTCAAGTAAAGCCCATTTTGGGGCTTATTGAGAGGATTCCCTTCATAATCAATTAACTCGTAGGCCCCTTTTTGCAAAACTCTCTTTACAATATAAGGCCCGTGCCACATGGGCTCGAATTTGCCTGCCCCCAGCTTATCATTCGCTTGATCGTAGAGCAGGACTAAATTTCCTTCAACAAAAGAACGAGGGTGGACAGTATGATCGAAGTGAGTTTTCACTCTCTTCTTCTATGCTTCAATAGCTAGAGAGGCTAGCTAACAGGTCTCGTCCAGCCGTTCTAGGTAAAGAAGGCGTTCTTCTACCGGAGTATTGTTGGGGAGTAATTTGACGGCTAATTTCAGAGAAGGGATCTCTCACTCGATGGGAAGGGTAGCCTCCAATCCGTAAACTAATTGAAATGGAGTGAAACCAGTGGCATCCTTCACAGAAGTTCGGTAAGCCCACAAGGCGGAGAACAACATCAAGTGCCAGTTCGACTCGTGCATTGTTATAGGGAAAAGTGTCTATATAGAACTGCTCTATCCCACTAAGGTGTGACAGTTGCCTTAGAAACAAACAGAAAAAAACTACTTTTGTTTTTCCTTTATGAATTATAGATAGAGAGGAACAGAAAGACCAACCTCTGTCTTGCGCTAATCCTTCGATTTGATCCCTCTCTTCTTTGATAGTCCTCAGCTACCTGCTCCCTTGTACGCCCAGCTTCACAAAGTACCTGTAAGATCACAGAAGCATAGCACTATACAAAGACATGGATCTATATTCATAAACAATCTAGGATCAGATGTAAATTGACCATACGAATGTAACAAGCATCAATGATACAAAAGCATGGAGGAAAACTCAAATATTTTTTATTGATAAAAAAGAAAATATCCAGGAGGAGTTACAACCAGTTGTTCCGACCCAGCATCAACCTCCCAGCAAAGAAGCCCCTCTTCACCTCAAGCAAAGCTTAGATCACCCAACAATCTGATGTTTGTCTCTAGAAACCAACAACAATTCCTTACAATATGCAAAATTCTAGCCCCCTGGATCTCTGGGATGAGGGATCCATATATAGATATCTGTAAGGGGGATGAGTCAGCTTGTGATTTGATTAGTGTCTTCTCTCTGATAGTTCTTGCTTCCACTTGGAGACTGAAGGCCTCTTACTCATCCTTGGTCGAATTCAGTGAGGCAAGTGTCACAGGAGAAGATTCTGGAAGCTTCCATTGTCTTTCCACCTCGCGGAATGACACTGCCATTTTTCATTTCTCGCCCATCGCACCCCACAAAAGGGACTTTTGAAATGCAATGCACCCTCACAGTGTATTTAGGTGAGATGCAACACACTTAGCCAGTGGAGCAGCTGCAATGATCCTGTTTTGACCAATTCTGAGCAGTTTCTCATGGAGAACTTCTGGGAGAAGTTGTAATCTGTTGACCTTGTTCCTTTAGGGGTTAGAAAAACACTTCTAGGGACATAGGAGCCCTTGGTTTATGGACATTTCATGCTTGGGGTTGTAGGGCACAAAATTGTCTATAACAGTTGCCCCCTAAAGTATGAGGCCGTTAACCTTTTGGTGTTGGGTGAAATGCTTTATTATGAGGATCCGAAGTTCTTTCAATGCTGGGAGGAGACCTGTAATAAGATACAATACAATACATTATCTTCATACTATTTTCATGATCTAGCTGAGGCGGGCATTCCCATGCTCAACTTTATAAATTCATTTTCATGTACATAGGACAGACAATCGTCTGAGTGTAGACTGATGATTCTGATAGAGCCATCATCCTTTTGAGTGGATGATTATCTGTGCAGCAATGATGTACATTTAATGTCTTTATTTCCCTGAATATATATCGCAGCCCGGATGGATGAAACTAGATCCGAGGTCTTCAATCTCGTCTGATCTTCACTCGAAGTACAAGTCGATCCATGTGAGAAATGTTCTGAAGTCGAACATGGAAAGACATCGCTTGATTACCAGTCAATGATGTAAACTGTTAACAAGCGCGAGAGGAATCACCGATAATGATAATGACCCTCAAGGTACTGCAGTACAATTCGCGTGGTGTGAATAAAGGAATTGGCATCGAACACCACGCAAAATCTTTCAGTCGAAGGCCATTGATGTAAACCTGTCGCCAAAAGTGAGAAACTTGCCATTGAGGCATGCAAGCTTCAAAGTACTGAATGGGGTGTTCCTAGATCAAATTCTTGGATAATGAGCTGATGTCGACAAGAAGTAATCCATCACAGGAGGGCCTTAATGAATCCCATATCAATGACACAGAACGGAGCAAATGATTTTAATGGAGGTGAAAACGATCTGGTGATATAAGGTTCAGGGTGGCGGTCATGAAAGAATGGAGTATAATGTATGGTAGTGGTGAGACACAGGTGAATTCTCTGAATGACTTCTCTTGAACATATCGGCGACACTGATGTGATGGATTGGTAGCATTAACCCCAAATGTGGATGGTATGGCGTGACCATGGTGATGTGACCGGTGAATGAAACAACCCAACCCGACTCAGACACGGAGTGGAAGTGTCATGTTCAAGAGCGACTTGCTACCAATAAAGTTTCTTTGAGTTTTCTTCCCAATTTTCCCCAGTCATTGCTGACCTATACCTCTTTATTTTTTTCAAGCTTGAGGAGGATAACATATGCTTATTCTATAATTTTCCCTTCGGGCAAACCCATCGCTATGTTTTAACGAGCCTAGCGATAGTGAAACTCGTTCTCGTCTATAGACAAGTTTGTCACTATTAATCCTTTTAACGAGTTTAACGACAAAGATAACTCGGTCCTTTTCAATTTTAGAGAGTCTGAAAAGGAATGTAAAGGTAACTCCAAAATTCCTTTTTCGTCATCTAATCCCTTAAGTTCGAAAAAGTATAAAACAATACAGAAGGGATGAATTTTCGATACTTTTAATGAGCCGAACAAAACAAGCGCTCGATCTTTTTGTGTAATAATCCCCCAGGTCCAAAAAGATTAAAATCTAGAGGAGGGATAGCACTTCCTATCCCTTTAACGAGCTGGAGAGGCCAATGGCTCGGCAATCTTTTCATATTTTACGAGTCAGTTGAAAAGAGCTTAAAGGAGACTCGTCTTTTGAGGAACGAGTGATAAAACGGGTAGCAGCTGATTCCAGGTAAGGTTTGGAATTTTCCAATCACGGCAGTGTCACAAGGATGGCTAGTGAAATCACTCTTCGTAGTTGTTCCTCAAAATGGGTAAACAATCAAATGGAGGTGAATGATTGGCCAATGAAAAAGTGGAGGTGACGGTGCAAACACGACCAAGGATTTAATGGCTGAAGTACTACATTCACGATGGTTATTTACCGGGGAATAGTTCATTTTTTAACGAGCTTAAACGCGGGTGGAAACATTTGCTCATGTCTTATGTTTATTTTTTAATGAGCTTGAACTATGTGCTAAAACTGCTCGATTAATCCAGTCGTGTGATAAGAATGTCTCATATAAAACATAAATTTTTTAGATTTTTTGCCCCACATCCTTTCTTTATGCAAGTTAGGAAACGACCAATCCTACGAGTTTAAAGGGTTAGAGGACCTACAAATTTAAAAAATAAATAGTCGCTCTTCGCTTGCACTCCAAAATGTTTGCATGCCCCCAGGTATAAAACAGAATTTCAAGGTTACCACTTCTTTAGTCCGATAAAACATTTGTTTTACCGAGAGAGGCCTACCTCTTACGGGTTATCCAAAGATTGTTCTATTCACAGCGCAAACAAAACACTTCTTCGGCGATGTCTATCGAAATAAACAAAGGTGAGCGGCGATGCCCGCCAACCCACATAACTTTGACAAGAGGATCTTGTTCTAGAATAACCCCCTCTTCCAATCATGGACGGGGGTACAGACTAGTCATATTCTCTCGTGGAAACCTACCCTATACCCGAAGTTTTCCTGCTGAAGCAGACCAGGGTGAATGCCCCCTGGGATTCAGTCATGTCCCCCCGAATCACTCGCGCTCATCGAGTGGACGGACTGGAGATTGAGACATTTCTTGCGTGAAAAGACCATTTAGGGATGGTATATGACTATTTGCTATGTGTGATCCGGGAAATGAAAGTTGGTCCACGAGCTTGACCACTCTTCCTTCGTGCGGAAAACACATCACTCTAAAGAGTGATGAGACAATGGCTCTCATGCAATAAATATAGTCTCGTCCAAGGAGTAGATTGTAATCCAGGGGTCCTTGAACCACCATCATGTTCATGTGAACGTTTTTCCCTCTCAATGTTATGGGCACATTGGGAAGGATCCCTAACGGTCGACTGGTTCCTTTATCAAAGCCTGTCAGATTTCTCATCTCAGGCAAAAGCGATGGCGAACCAAGCGCTTTCCAAGCAGTTGAGGAAAGGATACTCACAGAAGCCCCTTCATCTATGATGGTACCAGACATAACCATTCTATATATTTGAACAATAATTTGGAATGGTATACTAGCTGGTAAACGGGGTCTGCCTAGTTGATTCCAGTCGAAGGAGACAACTAGGTTGCTTGGAGGTGGGACCGAATAGACGGCCGGGTATGACCCTGACGAACTTCCTTCCTGCGGTAAAGGAACGGGTAAATTGCCCTCATGTTCATTGGAGTCTGTGCTTATGAAGAGAATTTGGATGATGTCATCCTTGTTCTCTTCAGTGACTGTATCATCTGAAGATGGAACCTCTGAAGGCAAGACCGGGTCAACTGCTGCCTCGACCTTTTGACTTTCATTTGGTATGGATTCATATGGTTTATCTTCAATGATAGATGCTTCGGCCGACCACCTGAGCGGGCCAGCTGGATTTTCAACTAGTGACGGACTCGGCAAGAGTTTTTTATATCCAGGAGGAAGTCGTAATGGTGAAACCAGATGATCATCTAAAACTCTTTTAGCTTCATCTAAGAAGGGACAACGGTGGACGGCGTGATTGCCTTCGCACAGTTTACAAGGAAATCTATATTTTCCTTTTTGTCCTAGGGCTTCACTTTCACTAGTTGATGGTGTGTTTTCAACATGATCATTAGAGGTTGACGACACTGGGTTGTGCAAACGGGGAGACCAGTCCCTTAAGATCCGAGGGATGCAAGGACAATCTATGTGATAGTGGTCTCCCTTGCAAATGACACATGGTGATTTAGGCTTGGTCAGTGTAGTGTGTGGATTTTCGTTAGACGACACT
This sequence comes from Pinus tabuliformis, assembly GCA_031772625.1. Taxonomy (NCBI): domain Eukaryota; kingdom Viridiplantae; phylum Streptophyta; class Pinopsida; order Pinales; family Pinaceae; genus Pinus; species Pinus tabuliformis. Next base: position 48,806,058 of record CM062807.1, on the reverse strand, counting down.
CGTTTGCCCCCATTTGCTTTTGGCTCCTTCTTCTTCTTTTCCTTCTTCTCCTTAGGTACTTGAATTTTGGCTTTACCAGCCCCATCAAGCGAAGAGGAAGGGGGAGAGGAAGAATTAGAGGAAGTAGAAGGTTGGTGGGTAACTGTGGACTCGTCTATTTACTGATTTGATTGTTCAGGAATAGTGGTGTTCTGAACGACAGAGGTTGAGAAGAGCCATACAGGCAAACCAATTGTCAGTCCTGGAAGCGACAATGTGGCCATATGGGGTGCACCAACATCTCCCCAAGAGGAGAAGGGACTAGGATTTACTCCAAGGGGAATTCCTTGGTTGGTGGACTCCATTTTCTCAACCCAAGATCAACGTAGGAAAGGGGTAATGAATATTCCGTTTAAAATAAATTTTAGATGCTTTGACACAACTTGTTTTTTCAGTTTTTAAGAGTCGAGAAAAAATAAAAGATGACTCTAGTCTCCTTCGATTTTTAATGAGCCTGAAGTGACAAGTGCTCAGATGGACCTTTTCCGTTAAGGAGTCTCAAAAGGAACGAAAGGGACTGCTTTAGAAGTCTAGGTAGAGGGAGTACCAAACCAATCGCAAAACTGCAGAATACTTTTTACGGTACGGCAGTCAATCTTCCCGAATGCTGTGTTCAGTGCATTGTAATCGATAGGGCGGCAGACACGGCTTCCTATGGATAAAGGATTTAAGCCTATAGGGGTCTCCCAAAATATACTTGACGTTACGTGGGAGCACAAGTCCGTACTGGCACTTATCGTCTCAAAGTGGAGGAATCACCCAAACATCAGTGAGAACAACAGTTACTAGGCTTTACGACGCCGGAATACGTCTCTAGCCTAGACCTCTAAATGTTGTGCGTTGAGTTCCAAAGCATTGTTAGATTCATTGAATTTATTTTAAGTTGATCTTGCTTATGAAGTTTGCCTTTCGGGTTCACCACGAGATGTAGATGTAATTCCTAAAATGCAATCTAAAGATGATAAACAAACTTTTTATCTCTTTTATGCAATGAAAATCCTAGCTACTAGGGAAAAGAAAGACAGAACCTTTTCACAAAGAGCAAAGAGCACACTGTAAATGCACTTTCCTAAATCAAGCCAAACAGACTGTCTATATGCAAATGCACATGCATGTATTTGTTTTCGACTTTCTTAGTATATGGATGCTAAAAAGAAAGTTGATGCACAAATCTGAATTTCTTTTCAAGCGACAAACATAAACAAGTTTCTTTTCGAAATCAAAAAATGGAGACGCTTACAACACCTTATGATTTTGAAATGAATACTTGTTCTTGACACTAGAAAATTACAAATTCAGACCAAAAGAAATAGTAATAGGATAATCGAACATCAACAGCAATCAAACTCTTTCCTACGATTGAAATCGACAGTTGCGACAGATTCAAATCAAAGGACGACAGTACGACTATGCTACTTTTGCAAAGGAGAACTGTAAATGACTCAACAAACACACAAAAACATCTACAGTTCTTTTGTACAAAGGAGGTGGAATAACAGCAAGGAAAAGGAGTTTCAAACAGACATATACTGATCACAGGTAGCAAAATTCAGGAATTCAGGAATAGAACTGGAAAGAATGAAGCACAGAAGCCACAGCTGCACAGAGCTAGTCTGATCAGCGCACCTGTAACACAGAGAATCTGAAATGCAGTGCAGGTTGTCCACTCGGGAAGTGCGCTGAAATTAAGAATCTCTGAACAGTACCTGCGCTGGGCCAGAAACGAGACTCTGTTCGGGTTCCGGGTCATAGTTTGCAGTTCAGTTCTTGGTTTTTGGTCGAGTAAAAAGCAATCAGTAATGCAACAATCAGGGGTAGATCTAAGGAGGATCTAAGAGCTATCATAAGGGCAATCAGATAGTTTGTGAATCAATTGTTTAAATCATAAATAGATCCAGTGGATGGATTGAAGCAGCAGTTATCTACTTTGCATTTGTTATGGCAAATGCAGTTCGAATGCTACTTGTAAGTTTATGAAACAAACAACAAAGAATGATAAACAAACAAACTAATTAGTTCCCCAGCGGAGTCGCCATTTTGTTACAGGGAAAAGTGTCTATATAGAACTACTCTATCCCACTAAGGTGTGACAGCTGCCTTAGAAACAAACAGAAAAAAACTACTTTTGTTTTTCCTTTATGAATTATAGATAGAGAGGAACAGAAAGACCAACCTCTGTCTTGCGCTAATCCTTCAATTCGATCCCTCTCTTCTTTGATAGTCCTCAGCTACCTGCTCCCTTGCACGCCCAGCTTCACAAAGTACTTGTAAGATCACAGAAGCATAGAACTATACAAAGACATGGATCTATATTCATAAACAATCTAGGATCAGATGTAAATTGACCATACGAATGTAACAAGCATCAATGATACAAAAGCATGGAGGAAAACTCAAATAGTTTTTATTGATAAACAAGAAAAGATCCAAGAGGAGTTACAACCAGCTGTTCTGACCCAGCATCAACCTCCCAGCAAAGAAGCCCCTCTTCACCTCAAACAAAGCTTAGATCACCCAACAATCTGATGTTTGTCTCTAGAAACCAACAACAATTCCTTACAATATGCAAAATTCCAGCCCCCTGGATCTCTGGGATGAGGGATCCATATATAGATATCTGTAAGGGGGATGAGTTAGCTTGTGATTTGATTAGTGTCTTCTCTTTGATAGTTCTTTCTTCCACTTGGAGACTGAAGGCCTCTTACTCATCCTTGGTCGAATTCAGTGAGGCAAGTGTCACAGGAGAAGATTCTGGAAGCTTCCATTGTCTTTCCACCTCGCGGAATGACACTGCCATTTTTCATTTCTCACCCATCGCACCCCACAGAAGGGACTTTTGAAATGCAACGCACCCTCATAGTGTATTTAGGTGATATGCAACGCACTTAGCCAGTGGAGCAACTGCAATGATCCTGTTTTGACCAATTCTGAGCAGTTTCTCATGGAGAACTTCTGGGAGAAGCTATAATCTATTGACCTTGTTCCTTTAGGGGTTAGAACAACACTTCTAGGGACATAGGAGCCCTTGGTTTATGGACATTTCATGCTTGGGGTTGTAGGGCACAAAAATGTCTATAACATGCATGCCAATGGTACATTGAAGCATGGTAACTAGAACCTTGTTGATGGCTTCTACTTGGCCATTGGCCTGAGGATAGTATGGACTTGAGCTATCATTCTTCAAGCCTAACTGGGTTGTTAGCTCAGTCATCATGTGATTATGGAAAGGCTTTCTGTGATCAGTGACTATAGCCTAAGGGACTCCAAACCGTCAAATAACATGATTAAACAAAAATTGCGCTGCTGTGTGACCATCTTCAGATAGTGTGGGCATCGCCTCGGCCCATTTTGTGAAGTAATCAATGGCAACGATGATATACCTATGCCCCCCCGGCCGAGTGAGGGTTACAGGTCATATAATCAATGCCCCATTTTGCAAAAGGGCCAACAGTAACAACAGGGCGCAATGGAGTAGGGGGCGAACGCATCTTCCGCTGGTAGATCTAGCACTTGTGACAGGAACGGACGACGAGGATTCAATCCTTGAAGATGGAGGGCCAAAAATAACCAGCGCGGAGGATTTTTTGAGTAGTGGCATATCCGAACATGTGACCACCACAGGCGCCAGAATGGCAGTCATTCAAAACTCACTCAGCTTCCTCGAATGTTAAGCATCGGCAGAGAATAGCGTCGACGTCGAGACGGTATAGGATGTCCCCAATAATAAGATAGGGTTGAGATTGATGACGAATCCACCATCGAGCATCCTTAGACACATCGGGACGAAAAGAGGACGTCTGTAGATAGACAATGATATCCCCATACTAGGGATTGAGGGTGCTAATTAGGAACAGAGTTTCATCCAGGATATCGTCCTCTGACCGAGAGGGTGCGGTAGGAGATGGAAAAGAGCAAAGTAACTCAACAAAGACAAGGGATTTCTTAGAATTGGCGGTGGTGAATTCCAAGTTGAACTCTTGGAGGATAAGGATCCACTTCGAGTACTTGCCCCCCAACAGCTGATGTGACAGGATGTACGTCATCGGGTTGCAATTAGAAACCACTGTCGTAGTACACAACAAGATATAATGGTAGAAACGTTGGACAGCACAAACGGCAGCTAATGCCAACTTCTTGATGTAAGCGTATCAAGTTTCCGTATCTAGAAGGTTGTGACTGAGATAATAAATGACATGCTCAGTGTCATCATCATCATCTTGAACGAGAACCATGCCAATAGTGGTATCGACAACGGCCAAATACAGAGTGTAGTCACGATGATAATTCGGAGGATGCAACAACGGAGCCAAAATAAGGAGAACCTTGAGACGCTCAATTGACTCTTGAGAAATGACATCCCAATGAAAAGGGGTATCCCGCTTTAATAACTGCGTGAAACCTTTAGCCACTTCGGCATAGTTGGGGATGAATTGTTGTAAAAAAATAGCTTTGTCCTGCAAACTCTGCAATTTCTGCAAAGAGGCAGGGGAGAAAGATTCAGAATAGCCTCAACTTTAAGGGGATCCAAGCGGATGCCCTCTCGGGAGACGATAAACCCGAGAAGTCTGCCTGACTCAACGCAGAAGACACACTTATGAGGATTAAGCCTGATACGGTAGTGTTGACAGCAGAGAAATATTTCACGAAGATGAGAGGGATGGTCCTAGTGTTTAGCTGAATGAGCTGGTAGATCATCCAGGTACAGTTGCACAATGTGTCGAATATCATGGAATGCATAAGACATTGCACGTTGGAAGGTTGCACCGGCGTTTTTCAAACCGAAAGGGAGCTTTTTGTAGGTGAAAGTGCCCCACGGACAAATAAATGCAGTCTTGTGTTGATCTGCGGGCGCAATATTAATCTGGTTGTATCTAGAAAAACTGTCCATGAATGAATACATTTTTCTCCCAGAAAACTCATCAATGAGCTGGTTAATGAAGGGTGTGGGGAAATTATCCTTGGGACAAGCCCAGTTAATATCATGGTAATCAACTCAGACTTGAATAGTACCCTGTTTTTTAATCACAGGGATGATATTGGAGACCCAATCTGTGCGTGGGATGGGGTAAATAAATCCAGCCTTAAGAAGCTTTTCAACTTCCACTTTAATAGTCACAGCCTTTTAGGGGTGCACGGGGCATAGACATTGGCGAACAGGCTTAGCACCCGGATACGTAGGTATCTCATGCACCACGATGCTAGGATTGATGTCGAGAATTTCTTCGTAAGACCAAGCAAAGACATCACGAAACTCGCGAAAAAGATCGGTATAGAGCTAAATCTCCTCCAGAGTACAAGTGACTCCGACATGGATATGCTCGACAATCCCTGGTTTCACAGAGATATCGATGGGCTGGGTCTGCGTGATGTTTCCCATGTTTCCTTCAGAAGACACTTGGTAAACTTGAACAGGTGTCTGAAGGGATTGTGATGGGAGACGAGGAGCAAACCGCTCGAGACAGGTAAGCATTTCTCGGTGGGCAGGGAGAAACGAGGAACGATGGTGATGATTGGACCAAGGGGGTTCCTCGAGAGACATGGTCTCAATAATGGCTTCACCAGAAGGAAATATTTCCTTTAAAGGATTTGAAGAAGTGTTGTCTCCAAGCCAAGGGGAATGAGTGTACAAGTCAAGAGCTCTGCTCGAAGGAGTAGGTTCAAAAGGTGGAGCCGATGCAGTAACAATTTTGACGTAGTTGAGCTCAGTAGGACTCAACGACATCTCATCGCCCCATGAGTCCATCTGATCGGCGGGGGGAAGAACCAAAGGATCAAAATGAATAGAAATCATGTTAATAGGAGCGACGTTAGGAGGTGGGAGTGAAAAAACACCCATAAGGGCAGGATCTTTAAAAATTCCAGCTCCCACACTCTCACATGGGATAGAGGTATTCTCCACAAAGGGCATGTTGCCTTCGGAAGAGGAGGCGAAGAAAGATAGCTGGTCTACTGTGACGATATTCCCCTGATGAGGAAAACGAATGACATGAAATAGAGATGAAGCCATGGCTCGCATGGCATATGTCTAGTTGCGTCCCAGAAGGAGGTTGTAAGTAAGATTAGCATCAACAACTTCAACTTCCACTTCGATCGTCTTCCCTTCCAAAGTAATGGGAAAATGTTGGAGGATACCATAAGGGCGAGACTCTCTCCCATCAAAGGCTTCCAAAGTTGTAGGAGACTGGCTCAAAGTTGGAGAACCAATAGCCTTCCAACAGGGAAAAGACATGATGCAAGTTGAAGTGCCTTCACCAATGACTGTGCGATGAATTTTTTTGGAATTGATGATGACTTGAATAAGGAAGGCAATTTGGTGAGGCAGTCTTGGTATATGGCTCTCTAGGTCAAAAGTAATCAAATTCGAGTCGGCCGGGTCTATGCCGCCGATGGCCGATAGCAAGGACTTCCTCTGAGAGGGGCAACTCTGGAGAACTTCTAGAGCAGATATAGCGGATGGAGCCTGGGCTAAGTCCTCAATGATGCTATAGTGCTGGGTAGCATGAGCATTAGGGTTGTAAGAAGATTTTTGGAGTACACCTTTAGGAGGGGGTCAAATGGGCGTCTCAGTGCTAGGTCTCTCGATATGGGGCGGACCAGAACTGGGTAGAGGAGCACTAGAGGGAACCTCAGGCTCTTTCCTGGCAGGCAACATATACTCTTTTGCCCCAGTACTAATGTGGACAGGAATCATCCCAGCCATAAACACTTGAGAACGAAAGGGAGAAGAGGATTGGGATGGATCAACCACCATTTACGTTTGTTGTGAGGGAAAAGGCTCTTTGAGCACAACAGGATTCCCGGGATCACCTTTCAACAAACGACTAACTTCAGACCACCTTGGGTAGTCTTTGGTATAGTGATCCTTGTCACAGATAAGACAAGGATACTTGGGCTTGAGTTTGGCACCTTCCTTGGGTGGAGGTTTAGGGGAATCCTGCTTAGGGTGATCAACTTTATTCTTTCCTTTTCCCTTCTTCTTTCCTTTCGAGGCTTTGTCTGCCGTGGTGGACTCAACGACATTAACCTCGGAAGTACTACTAGAATTGGATACAGCCTGAGAAGTATTTTCATTTGGAGCATTCGACTTTTGCTTCCCAGGATTCACAGAAGTTTTCTTCGAAGGCGGATTAATAGAACGAATGACACCATCAACAGATGGGGTTGGCGGGGCTTTGGAAGTTCCGAGTCTCAGGGTATCAGGAAAATAATCATATAGCATACCAGACTGGGAGTAAACCAAGTCAAGGTACTGAGCGCACGCAATAACTTGCTCTTTAGTTACACATGCCCCCATAGCAATGTCCCGTGCTATCGGACCGACGAATGAGGTTGTGAACGAGTCGGTGAGAAGCTAATCGGGAATCCAAAACTTAATCAAACGACGACACTGTCTCCATTCATGGATATGATCGGAGATATGTGTAGCCATTGTTTGTTTTAAGGATGTTAGGAGGTGTGTTCCCGTTTCATATCGAATCAACAACTGAAAATGAGTTAAAAATTCCATCGCCAATGAGTTAAAATCTTGAAAAGATCTGCGAGATAACTCAATATACCATTTAGCAGCAGAGCCAATGAGGGTCCTTTGAAAAAGGTGGAGTCGGATTGAATCATCAAGCCACGAATTCGACGAACACCATAGATGATAAGTCATGACGTGAGCTTGGGGATCTTCTCCAGCTCTACCATCGAATTTAAGACAATCATAGGGAATCTTAGTCGGAACCGGGGGCCAATACGGGTTATAAAGAATAGGATCATTTTTCAGTTTGGACACATCTGGTAATTCCAACATTGCTAAAAAGGGTAACTGAGGGTTAAAGGACATCTTAGGCCGTGGGTAAGAGGTAGTACCAGAGTTCCAGCCAGCTTTTTGTTGCCCCCACTGATTTTGTCCAGACGGATTTGGCCCTGGAGGGTTTTGTCTGTAGGGATTTTGTCCATAGGGGTTATAGGATGGCTGACCCTGGATTTTCCCCCCAGCATTCCATTGATTACCAACTTGGCCTATAGGAGCAACATATGGTTGCTGGTAATTCTGATAAGGACTCACTTGCAGTTGTTGATAATTTTGATATGGGGCAAATTGAGTTTGCCCATGGGATTGCTGGAAAGCATAAGGTGGCTGGGATCCAAACTAAGACTGGGAGCCAGGCTGTGTTTGATAGGCAGGTTGAGATTGGGACCCAACTTGAATTTGAAGACCAGATTGGGTCTGAAGCCCGGCCTGGGGTTGAAAACCAGGTGGAGCTTGAGAAGCAACAATCATTTGAGTACTCGGTTGAGCAGGTCCAGATGGATGTCCTTGGGATGATTGAGGCTGAGCCATCTGGCCAGAAGGTTGACCTAGTTGAGATTGAGATTGACCCACTTGCCCAGAAAGTTGAGCTTGCTGGGTATTGGGTTGTCCTTGCACAACTGAGGGCTGTCCTGATAGACCGGATGGCTAAGCAGACTGGGCAGTTGGTTGACCTAACTGGATTTGAGGCTGAACAACTTGTCCAGATGGTTGACCAGACTGGACAGTGGGTTGGCCTTACTGAATGTAAGGTTGACTGACTTGCATAGAAGGGTAGCCTTGCTAGACACCAGGTTGGCCTTGTTGCATGTAAGGTTGTCCCGGATTACCAGAAGATTGCACGAAATAGGTAAAAGACGGACCACCAGAGGCCAAAGGTTGTCCCTCGAAGGGTTGTCCTTGTGGGCCTCCAAGTTGCCCTGGATAAGACTGTCCGTAATATTGCTGCCCATAAGAGGGCTGCGCATAAGACGACTACCCTTGATAAGGTGGTCCTTGAAAATTCTCAGGAGATACTTGTCCATCGTCGTAACCAGTGGTGGTCCAAGCAATGGATAACAGGACCGTGACCTCAACCGCAGGCTGAGGTGGCAAAGGTCCGTGGTGATAGATATGAGCCCCTCTAGAATCATAATAATGAAACAGATTTTGAAGATTTGGATTCTGAAGAGCATAAAAATATGTCCCCCTGCTGGAATGGAACTAGAAGAAGGTGGGGCACTTAGTGTAGGATCAACAACTCCGAATATAGATGCCGATGGGCCACTATTTGCCGACCCGGAAGAAGGTCCAGCAACAGAGGTCACAACTGAGGATGCAGTAATGGCACCAACAATAGGGGTTTAAGAAGCCTGATGTGGGGAAAAATGCCTATGCAAGACGATCCTATCCACCTAAGGTGTGACAGTGCCTTAACAACAAACGAGTACAGCTATACTGGTTTCTTCCTTTATGAAATGTGAAAGAAGAGAGATCAATAGACTTACCAGTGTCTTCCGTTTGTCCCTTGATCCAGATCCTCTCGCCTTTGGGTGTTCACAGCTACTTGCCTCCTCGCTCGCCCAAGAGAACAGCTACTTGATTCCTGTGAGATCACAAGAGAACAGCTACTTGCGACAAGAGAAGAACACAACACAAAGGCAAATATACATATTCATAAATGATTCAGGATTAGAAACAAATCAAATACACTAATGCAATCATACATCAAGAAAACATCAGCATATAGGAGAAACCAAGATAGCTTTATTGATGAATAACAAGGTTCAGGAAGAGATACAACCCAGAGGGCTCCAATCCAGCATCTCCTTCCCAGCAAATGGAATTCCTATCTTCAGCCCCTTCAAAGCATTAAGCACCCAATAGTTCCAGTCTCAAACCAACAACAATTCTTTGCAATAACAAAATTCCAGCCTCCAGATCTCATGGAAGAGAGATCCATATATAGATGTTTGGAGAGAGGATGAGTCAGCTTGAGATGTGACTAGTGTCCTCTCCTTCTGTCAGTTCTTGAGTCCACTTGGAGGTTCTTGCTTCCACTTGGAGATTTGGAACCTCTTACTCATCACCAGTCGAATTCCCTGAGGCAAGTGTCATTTTGGAAGCTTCCTGGGTTTTGACACCTTGAGAAATGAGCCTGCCACTTGTCCACTCTCGTTCAGCGCAGGTAGCCAGTGTTCCAGTTGACATTCAACGCAGGTAGCCAGTGTTGGCTTTGACATTCAGCGCAGACAGCTAGTGTAGCCACTGAAATGATCCTGAATTGACTTGTTTTGAGCAGTTTTCAGGTGGAGAACTTCTGTGAATTGTTGTGGTTTGTTAGCCTTGTTCCTCTAGGGGTAGGAACAACATGTTTAGGGACTTTGGATCCCTTAGATTATGGACATTTCATGCTCAATGCTGTAAGGCACAAAAATCTCTACAACAGTTGCCCCCTAAAGTATGAGGCTGTTTATCGGGTGAAATGCTTTATCAGGGGGATCCGAAGTTCATCCAATGCTAGGAGGAGACCTGTAATACAATACAATACAATACATTATTTTTCATGCTGCTTTCATGATCTAGCTGAGGCGGGCATTCCCATGCTCAGCTTTATAAATTCATTTTTCTGTATATAGAACAGACAATCGTCTGATGGTAGACTGATAATTTTGATGAAATTATCATCCTTTGAGTAGGATGACTATCTGCTGCAATGATGTACATGTCAATGTCTTTATCTTTCCTGAATATATATCATAGCCCGGATGGATGAAACTAGATCCGGGGTCTTCAAACTCATTCGATCTTCACTCTAAGTACAAGTCGATCCATGTGAGAAATGTTCTGAAGTCGAACATGGAAAGACATCGCTTGATTACCGGTCAATGATGTAAACCGTTAACAAGCGCGAGAGGAATCACCGATAATGAAAATGACCCTCAAGGTACTGCAGTACAATTCACGTGGTGTGAATAGAGGACTTGGTGTCGAACACCACGCAAAATCTTTCGGTCGAAGGTCATTGATGTATACCTGTCGCCGGAAGTGAGAAACTTGCCATTTTGGCATGCAAGCTTCAAAGTACTGAAGGGGTTGTTCCTAGATCAACTTCCTGGATAATGAGCTGATGTTGACAAGAAGCGATCCATCAAAGGAGGGCCTTAATGAATCTCACATCAGTGACACGGAACGGAGCTAATGATTTTAATGGAGGTGAAAACGATCTGTGACATATGATTCAGGGTGGCGGTCATGAAAGGATGAAGGATAATGTATGGCAGTGGATGGGACATGGTTGACTTTTCTGAACGACTTCTCTTGAACATATGGCGACACTGATGCGATGGATTGGTAGCATTACCCCAAATATGGATGGTATGGCGAGACCATGGACGTGACCGGTGAATGAAACAACCCAACCCGATTGTGGTACGGAGGAAAAGTGTCATGTTCAGGAGTGACTTGCTACCATCAAAGTTTTCTTTAGTTTCTCCCAATTTTTCCCCAGTCATTGCTGACCAGTACCTCTTTATTTTTGTCAAGCTTGAGGAGGATAACATATGCTTGTTCTATAACCTGCCCTTCGGGCAAGCCCATCGCTATGTTTTAACGAGCCTAGCGATAGTGAAACTCGTTCTCGTCTAAAGACAAGTTTGTCGCTATTTAATAATTTTAACGAGTCTAACGACAAGGATAACTCGGTCCTTTTCATTTTTAAAGAGTCTGAAAAGGCACATAAAGTTAACTCCAAAAGTCCTTTTTCGTTATCTAATCCCTTAAGTCCGAAAAAGTATAAAACAATACAGAAGGGATGAGTGTTCGATAGTTTTAACGAGCCGAATAAAACAAGCGCTCGATCTTTTTGTGTAATAATCCCTCCGGTCCAAAAAGATTAAAATCTAGAGGAGGGATAGCTCTTCCGGTCGCTTTAACGAGCTGAAAGGCCAAAACTCGGAAATCTTTTCATATTTTACGAGTCAGATGAAAAGAGCTTAAAGAAGACTCGTCTTTTGAGGAACGAGTGATAAACAGGGTTAGCAGCTGATTCCAGGTACAGGTTGGAATTTTCCAATCACGGCAGTGTCACAAGGATGGCTAGGTGAAATCACTCTTCGCAGCTGTTCCTCAAAATGGGTAAACAATCATATGGAGGTGAACGATCGGCCAAATGAAAAGTGGAGGTGACGGTGCAAACATGACCAAGGCTTTAATGGCTGATGGTATAACATTCACAGCGGTTATTTACCAGGATAGTTCATTTTTTAACGAGCTTAAACGCGGGTGGAAACATTTGCTCGATCTTATGTTTATTTTTTAACGAGCATGAACTATGTGCTAAAACTGCTCGGATCTTGCGTTTATTTTTTAACGAGCATGAACTTTGTGCTAAAACTGCTCGATTCTTGCGTTTATTTTTTAACGAGCATGAACTATGTGCTAAAACTGCTCGATAATTTTTTGTGCCCCCAGCATAATAACTCAAATCAGGGTGCATGCCCCCCCAAGCTTAATTGCATTCAACTTGGTGGTTGGAATGAAGGTTTACCTTTGAGATTTGGAAAGGGGATTTGTTTCATTTTTTAATGAGGTTGACAGAGTAAAAGAACTATCCTCATGACTCCTTGTTTCATTTTTTAACGAGGTTGACACGAGATAAGAAACGTCCTCGGAGTCCAAATCCATTAGATATAGAAGGTTTCATATTCTACTGTGGCCACTTCCGCCAGATTACTCGGAGGCGGTAGGACAAAAGTACCCATTAAGGCAGGGTCTTTTAGGAGACCTACTCCGACATTTTGGAGCGAATGATTGCTTCCATGGATCATTGGAATGCTTCCAGTAACTTGAGGACCATTGGGGAGAAATGTTTGTTGGTCGACGATTGTAATTCCTCCTTGAAAGGGAAATGCAATCTTTCTAAAATAGGTCGACACAATAGCTGCCATGGCATATATCCATGGTCGTCCCAGTAGGATGTTGTAATCAAGATTCCCATCGATGACTTCAGCATCTATTTCTACTGTTTTGCCCCCTAGTTCAACTTTCAAGTTATTTAGGATACCGTATGGGGTATATGTCCTTCCGTCAAATGCTTTTAATGTTGTCGCAGATCGTGACAAGCTTGGAGATCCTAAAGTTTTCCAGCAACTCATCGACATAATACATGTAGATGCCCCCTCATCAATAATCGTTCGGTGAATAGTTTTGTTGAGGGCTTTCACTTGAACAAGGAAATTTAATTGAGCTGGTAACTGAGGATCGTATCCTTTGTGGTCAAAGGATACAAGATTGGAATCCATTGGGTCAACTCCACCTATTGCTGATAATAAAGCTTGCTCTTGGGAGAAGCAATTTTGCGGTACCTCAAGTGTCGACATAGTGGACGGCGATTGGGCCAGGTCCTCCATCTGTGCTATTTTCGCACAAGGATTAAATGTCGATTTGTGTACTGCTCCCTTTTGCGACTTTATCATTGGCTCAAGAACGATGGATGGCACAACTTCGGTCAAAGTTGTTTTCGAACTACTAGGTTGTTCATTAGCCTTGTTGTTCGACAGCTTTGGATTCCTGTAATCTTTATTCCTCGTCAAAGCATCATTTTGCTGCTTTGATATAGACAACATAAGCACTTGGGATCGGGAAGCATTTTGATTAGCAACCAGTTTGGTTCCCGGGCTTGGAAACGGATCAGTCAACACAGCTGAGGTTTTCGAACTCTTAAAGAATCTTTTAAGCTCAGCTTTGTATGGACAATCTGTTGTCCAATGATCCTCATCGCATATATGACACCCCGCAGGGGGTTTCCTTTTTCTCCCTTTCTTTTTCTTCTTGCCCCCTGGTTGCTTCAGTTGTTTGCCCTTATCGTCTGACACGACACTTACTTCCGAGGCAAGAAGTTCCTCATTTTCATTTTTACCGGAAATCTTACGGGCCTTTTTAGATATAGCCTTTGTCGATTTCATGTCTATTGCGCCAATCACGCCATCGTCGGCATGAGAGTCATTGGTTGATTTAGGAGGAGGAGGAATTGAGAATTCCGGTCTAGGGGCATCAGGTATTTTGTCGTAAAGCGTGCCGGACTGAGTGTAAACCAAGTCCAGATATTGCGCACGAGCGATGACTTGCTCTTCCGTTACGACTCCCTCCTTTGCCACATCTTTCGTGATGGCAGGAAGTAATGACTTGATAAACCATTCAGCTAATAGCTGATCGGGAACTTACGTTTTTACCATCCTACGACGACGTCGCCACTCATGTATATGATCAGATATGTGAGTGGCCGTTGTCTGTTTGAAGTTGGTTAGGAGTTCCGTTCCCGTTTCATACCTTATCGGTAATTGAAAATGGTTTAAGAAAGTCGTGGCTAAGGTACCGAAGTTGTCGAACGAAGCTCTAGGCAATTCAATATACCATTTTTCCACTGGACCAGTTAACGTCCTCTGAAAAAGGCGAAGCCTAATCGAATCATCGTTTAGGGTGTTTGATGAACACCACAGATGAAATGTCATCACATGATTCGACAGATCTTCACCCGGATTTCCATTAAATTTAGGAATATCTGATGAAAGTTTATGCGGAATCGCTGGCCACCAAGGGGCATAAGCAATTGGATCATTCTTCAGTCGGTTTAGATCTAGTAATTCTAGAGTTGCTACAAAGGGCAACTGTTGATTCAGGTTAGGCGAAGCATACCCAGGATAAGATGGAATCGCCTGAGCAGTGGGTCTTTGCATACCAGCATAATGCTGGAAATTTTGACAAGGTTGATGGGAATAACCACTATAATATGGTTGCCCATTACTTACAAAGACTTGTTGGTTAGGTCCTTGATATGATTGCTGGAATGGCGATTGTTGAGATTGAACCAGCCCTGGTTGTTGGACCATTTGCTGTTGTCCAATACTGGATGATTGACCAAGATGAGGAGTCATAGTACTTGTTTGACCCTGAGTCGCTCCAAATAGGGAGGCACTAACCGGAGGTTGTGATTGAGTTGTCGAGACAAGAGGCTGTTGTATGGCAACCTGAGAAACTTGGGGTTGACACACAACAGGTAGCGCTTGTACTTGCGACGCAATCACTATACCAGGTATAGTGGCAACATTCTACACAGGGTGGACTGGTTGCATTGAATATGCAACCCTTGGTTGCTGAGGCAGTATTGGTACCCAACCGCTGGATGTAATTCTAGTTTGACCTGAACTTTGTTGTAAACTCTCATATGGTTGTTCTCTGGGAGGGAACAATGAAAAGGCATACTGCCCTCCATATGGTTGCAATCCAGTACTTAAAGGGTAGATTGGCCTTTGAAGACACATTGGATCAATTTGTTGAGTTTCAACATAAGAAATACCAGATGATAATCTGGCTGAAGAAATAGGAACTAACCATGTCGTCGAAACAGTCTCTGATTGGACTCCAGCTTGTTGTTGACAATTTGCCGGGACAGATGGTATACCAGCGAACATCGTTGGAGTAGCAGTAGGAGGCTCTGCCGCTGCTGCGTCGGATGACACAGTCCTGGATGTCGACGGTTGTTCAGACATATTTAGTCTATCCAAAAGATTTCCTAGTGATTCTACAAGAACTTTGTGATGAAGGTAGACTAACTTCGAAGATCAACGAGGGAAAGGTGATGATTATTCCGTTTAAAATAAATTGTTAACGACGCTTTAGACACAACTTGCTTTTTCACTTTTAAAGAGTCGAGAAAAAGCTAAAGATGACTCTAGTCTCCTTCGATGTTTTAACGAGCCCGAAGTGACAAATGCTCGGATGGACTTTTTCTGTTATAGAGTCTGAAAAAGGCCAAAAGAAACTGCTCTGGAGTTCTAGGTAGAGGGTGTGCCAAACTTTTCGCAAAACCGCAGAATACTTTTTAAGGTACGGGCGGTCGATCTTCCTGAATGCTGTGTTCAGTGCATTGCGATCAGTAGGGCGGCCGACACAGCTTCCTAAGGATAAAGGTTTTATGCCTATAGGGGTCTCCCAATATATACGCGACGGTACGTGGGAGCACAATCCGTACTGGCGCTATCGTCCCTCAGGAGGAATCACCCACCATCCACGAGATCGATAGTCACCAGGCTTAACGACGCCGGAACACGTCTCTAGCCTAGACCTCTATGTTGTGCGTTATGTTACAAAGCGTTGTTAAGTTCATTCAATTTATTTTAGGTTGATCTTTTTAAAGTTTGCCTTTCAAGGTTCACCACGAGATGTATGATACAAATTCCTAAATGCAGTCTAAAGATGATAAGCAAGCTTTTTATCTTTTCAACTTTTAAAATCCTAGCTACTAAGGGAAAAGAAAGACACCATCTTTTCTCAAAGAGCAATCAGCACACTCTAATGCACTTTTCCTAAATCCAACATGCAAACTTATCAAATGCAAATGCACAATGCAGGTGTTTGTTTTCCGCTTTCTTAGTATTGATGCCTACAAAAGAAAGCTTTTTGCACAACTTTGAATTTGCTTTTAAATGACCAATACAAACAAGTTTACTTTTTCGAAATCAGAAAGGGTAGAAGAGATTACAACACTTAACGATTTTCGAAATAAACTTTTGATTCGACACTTTAAAAGAGACAAACTCAAACCAATAAGCAAAAGCAAATGTATAATCAACTGTAAACAGCCAATGAACTCTCTCCTAAGACCACAATCAACAGATCTGAATCAAGGGCTACAGGATGATTACTTCACTCATGCCAAGGAAGACTGTAAATGACGCCACAAACACATAAAAACACTCACAGTCTTTTTGTACAAAAGGAGGCGGAATTTAAGCAGAGAAAAGGAGTTATCAGACTGGTACCTATGCTGGTTACAGGCCGCAAAAACAGAGATCAAAACAGGGCAACAGAGAGCAGAGAACCCCAGCTGCACAAGGCCAAACTGGTTCAGCGCAACCTCACCACTGTGGTTTTGGCATTCAGCGTAGGTAGCCTTCACGGGACCTGCGTTGAAATGCAGAATGCCTTCACAGTGGTCGCGCTGAAGGAGAAACTCTCGTTTCTCACTGGGTTCTGGGTCACAGTTTGCTAAATAATCAACGGTTTCAGGCCAAATCAAAAACACAAGAAAGGTACAATCAAAGGGATTCTTTGAGGGGGTACTAAGATCTATCACAAAGGATCATCAAATCATTTGTGATTCCATTGTTCAGATCATAGACAAATCCAGTGATTGGATCAAGGCAGCAACTGTCTACTTTGCAACTGAGGATAGCAGAAGCAGTTCGATTGTTGCTGTTGAGTCTATGAGGCAAACAATGATAGAAACATAAATAAAATGACTAAAACAAATGTCCCCAGCGGAGTCGCCAATTTGTTGTGGGGAAAAATGCCTATGCAGGACGATCCTATCCACCTATGGTGTGACAGTGCCTTAGCAACAAACGAGTACAACTATACTGGTTTCTTCCTTTATGAAATGTGAAAGAAGAGAGATCAATAGACTTACCGGTGTCTTCCGTTTGTCCCTTGATCCAGATCCTCTCCCCTTTGGGTGTTCACAGCTACTTGCCTCCTCGCTCGCCCAAGAGAACAACTACTTGATTCCTGCAAGATCACAAGAGAACAGCTACTTGCGACAAGAGAAGAACACAACACAAAGGCAAATATACATATTCATAAATGATTTAGGATTAGAAACAAATCAAATACACTAATGCAATCATACATCAAGAAAACATCAGCATATAGGAGAAACCAAGATAGCTTTATTGATGAATAACAAGGTTCAGGAAGAGATACAACCCAGAGGGCTCCAATCCAGCATCTCCTTCCCAGTAAATGGAATTCCTATCTTCAGCCCCTTCAAAGCATTAAGCACCCAATAGTTCCAGTCTCAAACCAACAGCAATTCTTTGCAATAACAAAATTCCAGCCTCCAGATCTCATGGAAGAGAGATCCATATATAGATGTTTGGAGAGAGGATGAGTCAGCTTGAGATGTGACTAGTGTCCTCTCCCTCTGTCAGTTCTTGAGTCCACTTGGAGGTTCTTGCTTCCACTTGGAGATTTGGAACCTCTTACTCATCACCAGTCGAATTCCCTGAGGCAAGTGTCATTTTGGAAGCTTCCTGGGTTTTGACACCTTGAGAAATGAGCCTGCCACTTGTCCACTCTCGTTCAGCGCAAGTAGCCAGTGTTCCAGTTGACATTCAACGCAGGTAGCTAGTGTTGGCTTTGACATTCAGCGCAGACAGCTAGTGTAGCCACTGAAATGATCCTGAATTGACTTGTTTTGAGCAGTTTTCAGGTGGAGAACTTCTGTGAATTGCTGTGGTTTGTTAGCCTTGTTCCTCTAGGGGTAGGAACAACATGTTTAGGGACTTTGGATCCCTTAGATTATGGACATTTCATGTTCAATGCTGTAAGGCACAAAAATGTCTATAACAAAGCCACACAGACAGTTGGATTAATCGGGACAGAAGTGACAGACACATTGTGAATCTGAGGAATAAAAGATTCTGAGGTCGAAGTGACAGTGTGAGACCACATAGAACTCCTAAGGGGGGTCCTAGAACCCATAACATCTCTTAAAGCCTTATAGCGTAAAGGCAACGTAACACCAAGAGGGGTGATACAAAAAGGTGTAGTTTCCGTTGAGACGGGAGTTTCATCGCTCGTCGCAATAGATTCTTCACTTATGACAGGTGATGTATCCTCCATATCAGAAGAAGACATTGGGACCGAAACACTAGGAGGAGTAGCGGGAATATCTTCTTCGGAAGGTTCCCAAACAGGGTTCCAGTGAATATCGTAAGACTCATCCTCTGGAGTGCGAGAGTTAATCAGTTGGATACTTGGAATAATAGGGAGAGTATCACTGACAACCGGTAGCTCAAGAGCAACAGAAGAAGGAGACCCTTGGTCACTTGGAACGGGAGACGGGATCGATGATTCCGCTAGGATGATGATTCATAAAACCATAGGAAAAGTAACGAGAAATGAACCTACTCAAGCTAATGCAAACAAGATCTAATAGGGTAAATGTGAATCGTGGCTGAATAAATTTTAAGACACAGGAACAAAACTTGACCTTTTCATCTTTAAAGAGTCGAGAAAAGGACAAAAAGATGACTCTAGTCACCTTTGAATATTTAATGAGCCTGAAGTGACAAGTGCTCAGATGGACCTTTTCTTTTAGGGAGTCCGAAAAGGAATGAAAGTGACTATGGAGAACTAGGAAAAAGGTTTACCAGACAAATCCGTAAAACTACATATACACATTGGTAGTCATATGAAAACCAAGGACTTTCCGTACGACAATCAATCTTCCCGAATGCTGTGTTCGGTGCGTTATGGCTTGTAAGGCGGCAGACATGGCTTCCTATGGATAAAGGATGATAACCTAGTGGGGTCTCCCAGCATATACTCGACGGTACATGGGAGCACAATTCCGTGCTAGACCACTATTGAGTCACAGAAGGAGGAATCACCCAACCTTGAGTGGAAACAAAAGTGACTAGGTTTAATGATGCCGAAGCACGTCTCTAGCCTAGACCTCTAAATAGCGTACGTTATGTTCCAATGCGTTGTTAGATTTATTCAGTTCATTTTAGAGTTGATCTTGGATTATGTTTCAGTTTTCAGGCCTTACCGTATGTATATAAAAAATCCTAGGATGCAGCTAGAATGAATGAAATATCCTTTTTCTTCGATGAACACCTACCTATGGGAGGGTAGAGAGATCATTCACAAACCAAGAAAACCAAGATAACAAAGGTAGTCACTTAATGCAAGCAGACATCAATTCCTAAAATGCATGGATACTACTAATGAGAGATTTAAACATTCTCTTTCCAATATGTAAACTCGAAATGCAAATTCACATTCACTTTCGTGTGCTAAATGAATGCAATTCTTTTGATTTTGATGTCTTTTAAGTCTAGAAGAAACAAATAAGCAACAAGCAAGCGTGGAAAAACAGTTGATCCAAACAATTGTGATCTATGTTCGGGTAGTGAAGAGAAATTGAATCAATGCTAGAGATTGGTTCAATAACAATCACTAAATAGTCAACCAAAAACAAGCAAAGGGGAAGGCTCAATCAAACCAACATCAAGCTGCAAATGAATCTTTGTGCAAACAAGCAACCAAGCGAAACCGGTCCAAGAGACTTGAAACAATGAAACTAGGTCACATAAGCGAGAAAGGAAGATTCATTCAACAGATCTCACAAAAGAGTTCCTCAAACATAAACAGTGAAAAAATGTTATCAAACAAGTGAGAACAGCAAGGGACTAGTAGGACTGATGGATTCAGGAGGCGGAATTGAGAAAATCAATTCTACAACAATCAGCGTGGGTAATACACAAGCAACAAGCGTTGATAAAGAACACGCCGCAGCAACAGAGCGATGTCAGCGCGGAAGTACACGACTTTTCTGTGATGGTCCAATTTACAGAACCGTCGTGACTATTAGGTGTAATCACGCGATGAACAAGATATAACAAAAGGTTGGATGTGATGACATTGTGACTGTTAAATTTAAAGCCGCGATGATGCTCAAAATAGTAACAGGTGAAGCAAAACTTCCGAATCAAAAACAGTCAAATCTTCAATCCAATAAGGACATTTCCTAGATCAGGGCAGGAAACTCAGAAGATAGATAACTAATCCCCAAACCTCAAAGGAGACCAAATCAAAAAATCAAGGCAAGAGTAAACATAAAACAAAGGCCAAAGCTCCCCAGCGGAGTCGCCAATTTGTGATGCAGGAAAGTGTTCCCTCTACGGACAGAGGCAACCACTCTAGCCCTAGAGTGGGTCTAGTCACAAACAAGGACAGATCAACAATAGCTTTCCTTAAACAGTCATAGTTGGAGGCCTACCTCAACCGGTGGTCGATGGAGTTCCGTTGCACTGCTCCAGCTTCCGCTTCCTTCTCCTAATGAGTAATCAACCTGAAACAATGCAAAGGAAATACAACAAAGCACGTAACTGGAACAACAATGATCTATTTACTCACAAAGTCAAGAAGTCATGAGCTATCAAGTACATTACATACAAGACATATGAAAACATCATTGATTGCATAAATAATGAAATAAGAGTAAGCTTACAACCAAAGTCTTGACATCGCAAGCCTTCTCAGAAGGGTCCAGCCATCATGTTCCTCAAGCATTCACTCTTTGAAGATGGATCTCCTAACATACAAGTCTCTCTCACTCACAAGTTTTACACAAGATTAAGGGCACTTCACAACCTTCCACAAGCTACCAACAATCCCACACTTGTCACACTCACACCAACTATCTAGCAAACTCACAAACACTAACAACACTACTCCACTAGCCAACTATCAGCAACCGTTCAAAAAACTAGCAGTGCATAGCAATGGTGAGAGTTTAAATAGGAGAAGGAGTCTCCATGAAGGGTGGAAGAGTGAGATTATCTCCAAGGAAGGTAGCACAAATTACGAAACAGCCACACCAGAGAAAGGAGGGCGATACAAACTATGCCAACAAACAAGTCTGGAGTCATTTGGAAGGCCGACTGTTGGAACAAATTCGCCCAATCTGGATCATCGCGGGTACATAACTGATCTTCCACGCTGACATTTCTATTGAATAATGTAGCTAGTCAGGTCATCGCTGAAGATTAAAAGCAACCTCACGTTGGCACATAAAATCGGACCAACGCGGGAATCAGGTGTACTTCCGTGATGACAGTGCTTTTGAACTGTTCAGGAGCACCCTTCAGCACGTTTATTTAGCCAACAGACGCGATGAGGCAGATAACTTAGGAAAAGTGGGTCATTTGGCAACATCAGAGAGCATTTGTCTAATATGAGCATGTATTACTTGGACACATGACACAGTAGGAAGATTGAATTGAAGACAATGACAAATTAATGTGTAACACATCTTATCGCAGCCCTACAAGGCCTGCACCTTTTATGCAAAAATATGTTGATTGTTAGTTTTTACCTCGTTGATAATCAACATGGCTCTTTTTTCCCAGAGGCAGAGCTCATCTGAAACTCCTTGGTGCAACTCGTGCAAGGTATGTATAGGCAGTGTTGCAAGGTTGATACTTAGATTTTTCCAATATTGCACGCGCTCCTGGTCTTTGATTATCTCAAAATGGAGAGAGCCCCCTGGTAGTTGCACTGCTTGGAGCTCGGATGTGATTTCTGTAGTGGTACTAATTTTAGGCAAGCTTGATTGATCTGTGCTCGCTTGCACCACACTCGCATGGATCACTTCTGTATGGACCTGTAATTATTTTAGGCCCTATTGTACTTTTTCCAATACCTGGTGGTATTGGTCCTTAATGTGTCCCCATATATTTTTAGTGGTGGAGCAGAAAACATCACCTATCTCATCAAGGTCCCCCTCCGTGAGGACCAATGGTTTCGTACTCGTAGACTTATCGGACTTCTGCTTCTTGCGAGGTCCCGTCGAACTTCACTTCTACCTCTTACTGATCTTGAAGGGAAACTCTAAGTCCTCCGATCTGAGATAGGGGTCTACGCCCCCTTCCTCTTCATCTATGGTTTCAACCTCAACATCGGTGCACTTTGTCTTAGGTTCTTCGAGGCCAATGGTTACCTGCGATGTTGTTGCTTGCATAGCCTTTTCCTTATGCACCGCATTCTCTGTTGTAGAATCCTTTTCCTTCTGGGATTCTTTCTCTTTCTTAGAAGCCTTCTATGCTTCTATCTTCTTACCTTTAATGACCTCTATTGTAGCTGTTATTTTCCCCGTTTATCCCTCTACGACCTTACTTGTTCCTGTGGATTCACTAGATGGGGTGAGCCAATCACTTGGCCATTTGCTGATGATCCCCATAATTTCATCTTCCGTGACTAAATATGAGAACTTGTGCCATGTTCCTATGACATCCTTCTTCGCGCGTATGGACATATTATGAAAATCTTCTTTGAAATCTGTGATATTTTTGTACTGTGCATGTAGACTAGGTGAGGTAGGCTAGAAATGCGATCGATAGCAGTAACCACACGTAGTGGAATTCCTTTCCATCCTCCTGGGCTTCATGAAAATCCTCCAAGAATTCATGGCAGAGGTATTTTGTCCAATTAAATTGGACCCCTTACTGCATTGCATAGCTAAAGATACCATAGGTGCCGACACTTCATCGACAAGACACTTATGCATTATTTTTCTTGTCAAAATCTGTGTAGCAAATTGCACAGCTACATCTGATATAGAGCTAATGGTGTAGCCTTGCTACTTATTTACCAACCCCAAGGTTGGGTTTTTGTGTGACGATTGCCAAACTGGGGCTTTCTATGGCTTCTTTTGCTTCTTCTCTCCTGTTGCAGAGGCATTAGGTTTTGGCCTCAGCGACCTATGCGCTATGGTAAAGACTGGTGGTGTTGCAGTCATTTTGTCAATGCTCTCCTAGAATATTTTCTTCTACCACTTAGACAAATCTGCCTCAAACCCAAGCCCCTTCTGCAAAAACTCCCTCTCTATCTCTTGCCACTCTTGTCCAGACATGTAGCAATCATCTCTACTCAAACTTAGGCGCAAAATCTCAAGGCAAGCTCTCTAGAAGAAAAGTGTTCGAATGTGGAGTGGGATGCTGTATTTATAGCCCTTTTTGAATTCAAATCCATTGATTCCCTCCGTATCTCGTTCATTAATTCTCTTAGGCAACAAATTTCCAAAGATATTCTCCTTAAATTCTTTCCCCCCATTCTCTTTAACGGAAAAATATCCATCCAATCATCTACAGTGCTTTCAACAGGCACTTTCTGTCCAGGCTCTGCGGGACCCACCTTGCTAGTGCAGCTCCTTCGTCGCAGCTCCCATCTGTGCCTTTCTCCTAATCGTCATGCAACCCAATATTTTTACCAATTTTTTCTCCTAGTAGCATAGTTTATAGTCCCACACTTCCTTGCAACTTCCTGAAGTACTAATACTGTCCTGCTTCCATATAGTCATTGCACAGGGGTAGGATCACCCCTGTATAACTTCAACTGGCTCCCATTAATTCTTCTTGGAAATAGCTTTCCATTTAGCTTCGTGAGTTGAACTGCACCCCCATCCGTAATCTCCTTAATAATGTATGGTCCTAGCCAATGCATCTGAAACTTTCCAGGGAACTTAGTAAAATTTCTATCATACCTCAACACTAAATCTCCATTGTTAAAGGTGCATTGCTTAATGTGGTGATCATGCCATGCCTTTTCTCAAGCCTTCTGCACCTGCTGATGAAAGCCTGCAAAGCAACGATCTTCTTCTAACTCAAGAATCTGCACGATGCATTATTCCATTATATCCTAATATTCCATCTCTATGACTGCAACAATCCTCAAACTGGGCATTATGTACTCCATTGGCATCATTTCTTCTTATCCATAAACCAGTCGAAATGGTGTCTGTCTAGTCAACTTCTTATAGGCAGTTCTATATGCCCAAAGAGTAGCTGGCATGCGCACATCCCAATCATTCCTATTCACATTATAGATCTTCATCAAAGAATTCTCAAAGATATTATTGGAGGCTTCAACTGTTCCATTTTCTTGAGGATGGTATGGTGTGCTTTTTTGGTGATACATCTTGAATTCTTCTAGAAGAACAACAATCATGTGATTTAGGAAATGCGAACCCATGTCACTCATCAAAATCTTAGGACAACCAACCCTAGACAGAATGTACTCAAATATAAACTTCGCAGTTGTAACTGCACTACAATCCTTCACGGGCTACACCTCAGCCCACCTGGTCAAGTATTCTATTGCCGTGATGATGTAGCACACTCCTGTCTTCTTTCCTAGTGGCTGAATAGGTCCCACAAAATATATTTCCCATTTGTTGAATGCCTGTAACGAGAATTGTGGGTTCAGAGGTAATTCATCCCTTCACGATGACTTCCTAATCCTTTGAGTGACATCACATGCCCTACAATACTCCTTGGAATCTTTGTGCACAGTTGGCCACCACAACCCAACGCATAGGATCTTTTGTGTAGTTTCTCTTCCAGCATAATGTCCTACAACAAATCCTCCATGTGCTTCAGCGAGGATACTTTTTCTTTCATAATCTGGTACATACTTGTGCAAAACTTCATCCATCTCCATTTTATACAAGTTCCCTGCAATTACAGAGAAATCCGTAGCCCAGACCACCAATTTCTTCTTCTGTTGCGTCATATATCCTTCAAGAGCTACACCCATAGATAAGAATTATATTATATCCCCAAAATGTTCATCTACAATGCACACAACAAAGAGCTACGCATCAAGAAATCCTTCATCAAGACTTGTAGGTTCTTCACCATTCTCAATCCGCGAAAGGTGATCGAGTCCAGCATTTAATATTCCTGGCTTCACAATTACGTCGAAGTCTTACTCCTAAAATAGAAGTAGCCACCTATAATTCTCCCCCCCACCCAACACAGACTTGTTGACTAGGTACTTCAAAGTTGAATGTTGTGTATACATTTTGAAGTGTGCACCCAAGAGATAGTGCCTAAATTTTTGGAGCACATATGCCATTGCTAATCCTTCGCACTCCGTGGTTGAATAATTCTTCTTTGCCTTAGACAATTTTTATGCTCACAAATGAAATCATATGGTCGATATCCCCTGTGCCTAGTTGGGTTAAAACTGCTCCTAACGCTATGCAGGATGCATCCACATGTACATGGAATTCTTTCTTCCAATCGGGGAACACTAGAATAGGTGTTGTAACCATCTTTTCCTTCAAAACATCTAAGCTTTTCTGGAAATCATCATCCCAACAAAATGTCGCATCTTTCTTCAATAATTTCTCCATGGGCACAATGATCTACACATATGCCTTAATGAACTTTCTATAGTATCTTGTATGGCCCAAGGTTTCACATAATGGTTTTACATTCCTCGGTGGCTCCAAATTGATAATTAATGCAATTTTAGCAAGGTCCACCATCAACCCTTTCTTACAAACAATGTGGCCCAAAAGTATCCCATATGACATGAAAAATATACACTTCTTTAGATTTAGGGAGATCTGATACTTCCTACAAGTATCCAACATTAGGTGAAGACTTGAAACATGCTTTTTAACTAACCCAAACACTGTCCAATCATCAAAGTAGACCTCCAAAAACTTGTGAATAAATTCCTTAAAGGCTATGACTACCACCCTAGAAAAGATAGCATGGGAATTCTTAAGTCCAAAGGGCATAACTATATACTGAAAAGAGCCCCATTATGTGGCGAAGGTAGTATTACTTCAATCTTCTGGAAAAATCTTAATCTGGTGATATCTTGAGAATCCATCTGTAAAAGTGTAGGCTTCTTAACCACTAAGGTTATCTAAGACTTCATTCATGAATAACGTAGGGAATGGATCATGTACACATGCATCATTCAACTTCCTGAGATCTACGCAGATCTTGATTTCACCCTTTGTCTTCTTACCTTGAACCACCATAGGACTAACCCAATCCAATTATTCTACAGGCTCAATAATTCCTGCTACAAGCATCTTATCTAGCACTTTGCGTACATTTTATTTGTATTTAGGATTCAATTGGTATGGGTACTACTTTACTCGCTTCACATCTAGCTTCAAATTGATCTTCATAACACCTAGATCACCTACTATGCCCTTTAGATCAGAGAACTTTGTTGGGAACAAGTCCTGACATTCCCGCAATAACTCTGTGACCTTTTCAACTGTGTCCTCATTGCAGTAATCACCTATATTCGTGAACTTCAGTTGCGCTTCTGACCCAATTTTCACTTGCTTGGTCTTCAATGGTTTTGAAATGTCAGGAATCTCTACCTTAGGCTTAGTGACTTCATGTTGTCCCTCTAACTCAAGGATACTTATATTCTTGGGATCTTCCTCGCCTTCTTCTGTGGTAACATTGTAGCACTCTAGAGCATGGCAAAGTCGCGTACTCCTGTCAGGTTGTACCCACGTGATAGGCTCTACAAGAATTCTAAATATTGTAGCCTTGATTTCCTATAATTCTTCATCAATACATTCTTATCCATCCTCAAAACTGAATGTTAGTAGAAGTCTCTCCTTCAGAACGTCCCACTCCATGGTTCCATGTCACAACACTGTCTCTAAATACCAATTCATCAGAATAGTATCCAAGGTATGGAAAAATATATGTACCCATTCAGGCTATGGTTCCTCTCCTCATGCTTTTGTCCAACGAGATAAATGCTCACGTGGATCATCCTTCCCTATATACTTTTCAGTAATGTAGGTATTTATGTAGCCAAATCACAACTCCATCATACTTTGGTACTCCTTCCAGTATTCAAAACTGTTCTTATGTGTACCCCACCATTTGGTAGGCGTAGATCTCAACGCAATGTACAATGCCTAGAACCGATGCTCCTTTGGTACATCCCTTTCAAATTTATCAAGAAACAAATTTACATCTTCTAAGCCATCATAATATGGTAAATTGCGTACCTCAGTGGATATACACCAGAGTGATTTAGTAAGTCTATTACATCGCAGCGTTGACACTTCATGTAATCTATTCTGCCAATGCTCGAGCTCCTCATCCAAATTTGAGTTGTAGGAGCTATCCTTTTCCCAAGTAATTCTTCCATCCACTATAGGGTTTATCCAATCCTCCTTCAGCATAGTAATCTTATAGATCTTCTCAATATCATCCTCCTCATAGTAATCCCAGACTGGTTTAGTATACCGCGCACCCTCGGCTAGATCCAAAGGAACAATGACTCTTAGTTCCTTCTTCTCAAACATCATGTTGCACTTCTTCAGGTTGATGATTGCATTCATATAAAGCACCCAATAAATTCCAAGCAGCGCCGGGTAGGGATTACTATCATCCACTATTTTGATTACCTCAAAATCAACTATAGTGCATGCCCCTTCAATGTCTACCATTACTCCATGTAGGTTCCCCTTAGGAATAATCTTCTGTTGGTTCGCCATTCGCAGATGAATTGGGGACCACTGTAGCATTGAATTTCCCATTCTTTCCCAGGTCTGTTTAGGAAAAACATTCGCATCAGATCCCAAATCTAGGATCACCTGGTCCATTTCAAATTCTCCAATTTGTGCAGTCAATCTCATCTCCCAACCAGTCCTTTTCTTACTTTTGTCTACTTTATACACTGCGCGCCATTCAGACAATGGATTACCATTGTCAACTCAGTTGTCTATTAACTCTTGCAGTCCCTCCATTGCTTTCTAGTCCCTTAAGAGCTTCATGTAGGTCTCTAAGAAGGATTTCAATATTGAAGGATCTGTTTCCTACATTACAATGACTTCTTTACGATTTTCTATTCATGCACTCTGATTCTTTTATGTGGAAGCTCCTAAATCCACAAAGATCCTATTTTCCTCCATAAATGTTTCTTTTGCCTTATGCAAATTAAATTCAGTATCTTTGTTAGCAGCCCTGCGCACCCACAAATTATCTTCTGGTTGTTTCCATACGGCTTTATCTTCCCTGGTAACTATACCGCTTCGCATAACTATATTAACGCTAGTGCCATCCTCGCGTGGTTTTGACCTCATCATCTAGATGTTCTGAGTGGGATGTTGGTTCTTCTTTTCTTGCATCTTTGAGATGAATATAGGACAATCTTCTATCACGTGGTCAAATTGTCAGCAATATTGACAATCTTGCGCAAAGTGGCCTAGTTCCCCACAATTGTAACAAATAACCTATCTGTGACCTCTTCTAGCTCCTCCCCCTCGTCCTCTTCCTCGTCCCTAGAATCCTCCGCACATTGCAGGTGTGCCTTGATTCTGCTGTGGATGTGTCTTAGCCCACACTCTATATGTTGGAGTTATATCCATCATTAATTCATAGCTTCGGCAATGTGCTCATCATGGCCTACAAATTTACAGAAATTGCAGAATAGTTATTGGGGATTCTGTACAAAATTCTGAAAAAAGTGACAATTTCCAGTTGAGTGTTTTCTTGTTATGTGGTAGATAACGCACCATGACACTACACCATTACTTGATCCAACAAAATTTTCTAGTTTCAGGGGGATATGACCTCTCCCAATTAGATACTTCTGATATACTGGGCAATGATCCTTGTCATGACCATTGCCTTTTCACTTTAAGCACCATACCTCAGAACGAGTTTCATTTTGGATCCCTTTCCCATTTTTGAGATGCTGCAACTCCATATGCAGGCTAGCCAACTGCGACTGAATCTACTACACTCCCAGATTCGTATCCTGAATAGGCGAAATATCCAATTTCATAGCAATTTCTAGTGCTTTAGCTTGCGATCCAAGCTTCTTCTATGACAATGGTAATCTCAAATGAGGTAACATCGTAGCAATATACCAGTCGTTATGCTGCTCGTCCGAAATTTGTAGATTAGCCTATTGTAGCAGACCTTTCATCCTTTGATCAATATCCCATGCAGATTCATTCACCTTCTACTTAATTTCCTTGACCTCAGTCACATATCGAGCTTGAGACTTTGGCTTTCTGAATCCATTATTTATCGCATCTTTTGTGTCTTTCAATGATGTAGCTAGATGATTCATACTGTACTTAATATACCAACTCAGTGCCCTATCTTGCAATGCTATGACTAGTTGTGCTTTCTTTAGATCATCATCTGTTATCTGTTGTGACTTCCACACAACATCTGCTACAAACCAGAATTGGTCAAGGTCTTCTGCTCCCAGACCCTTGAATATAGGCATCTTCATAGTGTTCGCCATAATGAATAGCAGAGGTGGAGGTGTAGGTGTGTGAGGTGGAGGTTGTTATCACCAAAAAATCGATCATCTAGCCTAATTTACTAGATGGATCAAAGTACACCATGTAAATCCAATTTTACCATAGTAAAATTGCTTTCACTGTGAGAAATTACTTAGTAAACCACTTTTGTTAAGTAATTTATAGTTAAATCCATGAAGAATAATTAAATAAATCACTATTTATTTGATTTTCTTCTAGGAATAATTAATTTAACCATTGTTTTATTATTATTCCTTGTCATATTTGACCCAATCATGAAAGATAAATAGATAAATCATTAATTATATTATTTTTCTCCAAGAATAATTATTATTCTTTGTCAAATTTGACTAAATCCCTTAGGAATAATTAAATAAATCCTTATTTGTTTATTATTCCTTAACTAATTCCTTGAGATGATAAATAAATCATTTATTTATTTATTATTTCTAGATAAAAGTTTAAATACTTTTTCCCTCCTAAACAAATATAATAAATATTATAGCCAAGAACCCATCCCATAGAGGGGAACTAGTAACATTTATTTATTCCCTTCACAGATGTTATAATAAAATTATTCTTTACATATCTGGTTTCCATTGGATGATTGGAGTTATTACTCTTTCTTTTTGTTTTTTAACTATGATTGTGGCATAGATCCGGACTTTGGCATGTTTTGTTTCTATCAGTTTTTGCAGATCTACAACGTTTAGCAGCCATTTATATTGTTGAGATTGTTTTTCATCCACAATCTTAAGTGGGTTCTTTTCGTACATCATTGATAAGAAAACACTACAACAAAGGTGATGGCAGAGGTCGAGTGGATGGATGTGGTATTCCCGCAGTGCCTAATCTACTGACAGCAGTGCTCCTCTGGGTGTCTTCGGATTATTACTTTCTTCTTCATTATTGGATGCTCCCAACAGACGATTGTACTCAACAATTGTATATAGATATTTTCTGTACTATTTCCCACTTCGCGTATCTCCCGTCGAGTATCGTCTAAACATCAATTTAGTGGCATAACCCATTTCTCTCACAATATAATTTTAATCCAAGTTTTCAGAGACTCCAGATACTTACCTTTTGGTTCTTTGAAAAACCGGCGTTCAAATTCACTATAAATGACAGATGTATCAATCGCAAACTCAGTAATAAATCTGCCCAAAATACTATTGATCCAATAATTGACAACCTTCGCAACCTTGTTTTCTGATCCTTCCAGGCACTTCACTAACTCTAGAGTCCATACAATAGGGTTAACGAGCGTCCAGGTGGGTTGACCATCCGCCAATTTAGCCAACCATTCATATAATCCACATGGAAAATAGCAAAAGAAAACTTCATGTTCCTCTGTATATAGATATCTCTCTAACCACTCTTCTTTCAACAGATGCAGATTCCTATTTTCTTAGGCTGCAAACTCGTGCAAATTTCGATCTATCCACTTTTCAATCTCCTTCTTAGTCGGTATCCACTTATGCCACATCACACATTCCTCAGTTATATCCTAGTCCTGACAATGGAACCATTTGTTGGCTTGAGGGGGATTGGATACAGGTTTAGAGTTAGCTACACTAACCAACAAAACACTACACTACCAGCCCGTTCGGCCACAACCCACGTAGCACATGATGTAGTCTCACCCAAGGCAGTATTGGGGGATGCTAGAACTAGGTTTCTGCATCCAGAGGGCTATGTGATGTGTTTCTGCCAAACTTAGGGTTTTATCTTGACCTTTGCGAACCCTAACCCTTGAAACCCAAAATTTACAGTAATTAACAGTTAGTAGATTTATGTCCTTCGCCTATTGCACTAAACATGCATAACATCCTATAAATAAATAGATATATGTCTTCACGAATTTATTAAGTACTTTTCCTGTTAGGTCCCTATACTACTAGTGAAACCCCCTTATTGTATTATTGTGCCCATATAGTCCCCATGTTGTTATTATTATGCCCCATATAAGCCCACTATTGTTATTGTTGTGCCCCTACAATATTATTGTTATGTAGGCTCTGATTGTATTGGGACCCCTTAGACTCCTATATATAGAAAGGAGGTCTTGTCATTTGTATCATATAATAATTGTTCATTTGTGTAATGTAAAGGAGGCTTCCCCCTGGAAGAGGTTGATTTTCAAGTTGTTGATCTATCTTCATCTATCTTTTTGTGAGTTGTTTTCATAACATTTGGTATCAAAACCTTTGGATTCTAGGGTTTCACTACTCCAAATAGGTCATTGTGGAATTTTCGCTATAAATTTTTTTCTATGAAGTTTCAGAAGCTAAAAAAAAACCTATTTGAGCCAAAATCATTCTGAACCTTGGGTTGGAATTTTAGATCTTTTCTCGCTATATTTTCGGACATATGATCTGAGGAAGTTATGGTTTTTGCAGGCTCCATAATTCCATCTCAAACAGGTCATCGTGGAATTTGCGCTATAATTTGTTTTCTACGAAGTTTCAGACACTAAAATGAAAACCCATTTGAGCCGAAATATTAATGAAGCTCGGACCCGCATTTCAGATCTTTTTTCTCTATATTTTCGGAGATATTCTCCAAGACATTTAGGGTTCTGGCAAGCTCCTTAATTACATCCCAAATAGGTGACATTGGGAAAATTTTCATAACTTTCTCTTTGAGCATCAAATTGGAATTTCGTAAAAGGTTACAGAAAGAGGACGGCATGTAGTTTTATGTGTATCAGTTGTAGGTCCTAAGGTTGAAACAGTGACACCTGGAACTTCATACAAGTTTTTTTATACTGAATTAGTCTATAACCAGGTCATTGTGGGAGATTTGACATAACTCTTTCTTGGAGAATCCAATATTGACTAGAATTGTGGGGTTGGAAAGAGGATTTAGAAGGCTACCACATAATGAAATTTTATACTTTGGAGATCCAAAATTACAGAGATATAATAGATTCAATATCGAGCTCCTACAAAGTGAAAACATGTGTATAGTTTTTTTAATTGTTTTGCTTCAGTTTGGTTTGAAAAATTAGTTTGAAGGAATTAAAAGGGCATAGTGAAGCATAATTATCATTAATTGATGCCCCAAAGAAAGAAAATGGAAACACCTAGTAAGAAATCTGAAATCTCTAGCATGAATCATGAATAAGAGGAAGAAATGAAACATGATATATCAAAATTACGAGACCAAGTGCAACAAAATTCACTTTCACAAAAAATAACAAAAGCTAAGATGGATGGTTTAAAGAAAGGCGTAGAAGCTAAGATGGATGGTATAGAATAAAAACTTAAAGGAAACATGGAATATTTGAAGACAAATTTGAAAAAGTTGCTAAAAGAAATGCTTACTAATGGTGAAAGGGTAATAAAGGAAACTCATGATGAGAAAAAAATAAATGTTAACAATGATTTCATAGACTCTAATTTTGGATAGAGGACCCACCATGTTCCAAAGATCAATATGAGGAATTTTGATGGCAAGGATCCCGTAACACGGATACTACAGATGGAGCAATATTTCGATCTACATAATGTGCAAAATACACAAAAGGTACACAATGCAACTTTATATTTGGAACCAAATCTGTTTGTATGGTGTCAATGACTTTTCTCTTGTAAACAAATTGCCACTTGGGAAATTTTTACGAAAGAAATGATAGCACATTATGAGGATACAAAATGCAACACCGTTTTTAGCCAATTGATAAATCTCAAACAAAAGGGTTCAATGATGGAGGACATTAAGGATTTCCAAAAATTTAATATAAGGGTAAAAGATATTCCAGAGGAGCATAAGATTGATGTGTTCATAGGAAATTTAAAGGATAACATCCAACATGAGGTTTGCCTTTGGGAACCTGATTCATTGGAGAAGGCATTTAGGTTGGCAAGGAAAATGGAAAGAAAAATTATGGAAACAAGTAAGCTTACCACTCACAACTATAAAGATGGAAGTGTTGTTTGCCCTAGCCTTCCACAACCTACAAGGTTGACATCACAACAATTGGAAGAAAAAAGAGAAAAAGGGCTTTGTTACAGTTGTGATAGCAAATACATTAAATGTCATAAGTGTGCTAAGAACAAATTATTTTACATAGATTGTGAAGAGGTGGAAGAAAAGGAATAAGAAATGTCAAAAGAAGAGGATATACACTAGGAACAAACCCTAGAGAAAGAAGAAATGAATCCGGCCATATCTTGTAATGTATTGGCTGGAATTACCACTCCTCAAACTATCAAGATAGTAGGACATATAAAGAAGAAAAAGATAATAGGGTTGATTGATTTGGGAAGTACCCATAATTTTATTCATTGTAAGATAACCAAGGAATTGAATTTGTTCCTATATCCAACACCAAAGTGTCAAGTAATGCTTGCAAGTGGAGGAACCATAAATTTCTCTGGAAAGTGCCATAATATCAAGATATCCATGGGATAATATGTATTGAACAGCCGAATTCTTTCCATTCCAATGGGTGGTGCTGATGTTGTACTAGGAGTCTAATGGCTACAATCCTTGGGTACAATAGACTTGAATTTTCAAGAACTTTTCATGAAAATTTTTCGAAAGGAAAGGAAATTGAATTAAGGGGCATCGCAGGGAAACCAAGAAAGATAATCAACTCTAACAGAATGAAAAATATTTTAAAGAAATAACAACGAGGTGTAATTGCATAATTATGTTTGTTAGAGGTTCCCACATTGAAATCATTTATTTCTCTAGATCTCCAAAAAGTCTTGGACAATAATTCCAAGGTATTCGAGACTCCCAAAGTCCTCCCACCTATTTGTGATCATGTTCATGCTATTCATTTGATTCCAGTAAGTGTTCCTCCAAACATCAGGCCTTACAGATATCCCTATGCCCAAAAGAGTGAAATTGAATGTATGGTTGTAGAAATGTTAGAGGTTGGTATAGTTCAACCTAGTCAAGTTCTTTCTCTACTCCAGTAGTATTGATGCACAAGAAGGATGGATCATGACACATGTGTACAGATTATAGGGAGCTCGACAAACTCACTATTAAAGATAAATTTCCCATTCTTGTCATTGATGAATTACATGGATCAATTTACTTCACCAAGTTGGATCTTCGTTCAGGATATCATCAAATTAGAATGAAGACCGAAGACATTCCAAAATAGAATTTAGAACTCATGAGGGTCATTATGAATTTTTGGTCATGCCTTTTGGCCTTACCAATGCACCTTCTACATTTCAAGGTTTGATGAATTCCATTTTCAAACCCTTCCTTAGAAAATTTGTGTTAGTATTTTTTGATGATATACTAATCTACAACAAGTCTTTGAAGGATCATGTTCAACATGTTGACAGGGTGCTCAAACTATTGGATGAGAAACAATTATATGAAAAAAGTTCCAAATGTTTCTTTGGAGTACAAGAGCTGGAATATTTTGGTACTCAGTTATCTCATAACTCATCTTATCATCCTCAATATAATGGGAAAACAAAGATAGTGAACAAATGTTTGGAGGGATATCTTTGTTGCTTTGTATCTGATAAACCGACACAATGGTTCAAGTGGTTGCCTATGGCTGAATGGTGGTATAAAACTTCCTTCTATACTGTAGCAAAACTGACCACATTTATGGCACTTTATGGATATCTTCCACCGTCCATCACATCATCTTTAAAACAAAATTCTAAGGTTCAAGTAGTGGAAGATCACATCGAGCATCAACCACAAGTTCTCAAACTCTTAAAGGATAACCTCACTTTGGCGTAGAATAGAATGAAACAATAGGAAAATCAACATCGCAGCAAAAGAAGTTTTGATGTAGGTGAATGGGTATTTCTACAACTACAACCATAAAAACAAATATCCCTCAAGAAAGCTAATAAGGATAATAAATTATCACCGAAGTATTATGGTTCGTATAAGGTGTTACAAAATATCGGTACTATGGCATACAAATTGGAGCTTCCTGCATCTTCTCGAGTGCACCTAGTTTTCCATGTTTCATGATTAAAGAAGGTTATAGGTGAGAAGATCCTAGTTCAAACAACATTGCCAAAACTTGAAGAGGAAGGAAAAATCATATTGGAACCGGAAGCAGTCACAAAAACAAGAAATCGACAGCTATGAAATTGATCAATTTTAGAGTATCTCATCCAGTGAAAGAACTTACCCACTAAAGATTCAACATGGGAGGATGAAAATTTTATACAGAAGCATCCAGAACTACTAAAGCATTGAGGACAACACTTTTTTATGGAGAGGGGCATGTTAGGTCCCAATAATACTAGTGTAACCCCTTATTATTATTAGTGTTACACAAAAATATTGTCACCATGATTATTTGCAGTCAGTATGGGTCTATCATCACTTGTACTGTCCTCCTAAGCAAGTCTCAGACCTCAGCTCTTCAAATCAAGCTTTGGAAATGAGAGAAAGACATTAAAAATCAATGTAACTCTGGTTCCGCACTTTCTCTCATGGTCACCTGCGGTCCCGCACCTTCTGTGTACAAAAACTGCGGACTTGCCCGCTCTGTCCCTAACGGTGTAGGTGCGGACCCCTGTGAAAGTCAAAAGGTGCAAGTTTTATCTTAAGAAAACTCACTTTGGGTTAATTCTAGAGGTTTTTAGAAGGAATTTTGACGTGGATTGTTCGCTCTGAGGTGGTTCATGCATCCCAAAAGAGAAGGAGCTAATCCCTTGATGAGAGGAGCTATCCCTTTGAAGGAGGGCTTTATCCCTTTGAAGGAGGACCTAGTAACCTCCCTCCATTGCACTATAAATACAGGCATTGGGCGGGTTGCTGGAGAGGTTAGAAGCTGAACATTTTTGAGGGTAAATGCTGGTGAAATCAAGACTTCCTAGTTTAGCTTAAGAGGAGAGATCACACATCTTTTTGGCTTCATTGGGGAGTGAGTGAAACTTGTCAAAGTAGAGGAGACTTCTTGTTGGACCCTGGGAGGAGCTTGTACAACGTCAAGGCAAAGGTTGTAAAGTTCTTCTTCTTTTGAATTAATACAATCAAACTTATTTTTCTCAACAAGTATCTCATGTTATTTGTTTCATGGACTCCTTGACTTTCATGTTAAATATGTTTTATGCAATTGGCTTTTCAGGTGCTATTTAATTTGTTTGCCTTGTTTGTGTTTGCAGATTCGCGAAAAGGAGCTCATTTGGATCAAAGGAGCGAGGGCATCCACAAGCTTGTGTTGGACCTAAGGTAGGCCCTAAAAACACTTGTTTGATATTGTTAATCAAAGCATATTTAGAGAAAGATAGTGTCTGGTTGGTTTGCTTGTCATTAGGTATTCTTTAGATTCTAGGAAGGTCTATCTTGTCCGCAAGATCGACTTATTCCGTGTGACAAAATGGCGACTCCACTGGGGATCAAACCTAGAATCTCTGGTATAGTGTGGGATCCATCGCAAACCCAACAGTTGTTGCAGCCAAGTGTACAATTGTCATCTCAAACTGGAAAACCCTTAGTTTCTGGTACATCCCAGCAACCAGTCCAGTCTAACATTCAAACTTCTGTACCTTCGGTAGTTTCTCAGCCTGGGCCTAGTACACCTCGTACTCCGCCTCAAACGACTGCTACAACTGCCGCAACATCTGTTCAATCTACCCCACCTACTTCTGGAGTATCGACAGCTCTGGTTTCTACTATTCCTATATCTACTCCTCAGACATCTTTACCATCGTCTAGATCTACGATTCAAACTTCGGTTCAGATGCCTGTAGGACAACCTGGTTTAAGTACGGTTGTCACAAGTCAACCACAATTCACTTATCAACCGTACCAGGGACAGTACCAATTCGGTCTTGCTGTGCAGCAGCCAGTCTATCAGTATCAATCGTACCCTGGGTACACTTATCAACAACCTCAACAACCCCAGTACGGTCCGGTTAATCTTGGTTTTCCGGGAGGATACAATATCCCGAACGCGATTTCTATTCCTAGTTATCCTAGATATCCTCCTCCTGGAGCTGGTCTCATGACCCAAAGTTTTAGGGATCCTAATCGGCAGTTACCGTTTATCGCAACTTTGGACTTGCCTGACTTGTCACGCCTAACGAACGATCCCATTAATTATCTTCCATTTTGGCCGCCAATTCCGAATAAGTTGCCCAGTGACATTCCCAAGTTCGAAGGTAAATCAGGAGAGGACCCGTCAAACCATGTGATGACTTACCACCTCTGGTGTGCGTCTAACTCCATTTCAGATGATTCGATCCGTCTTAGACTTTTCCAGCACACTCTAATTGGTCTCGCGGCCAAGTGGTACATTGAGTTACCGCGAGGCACTTTTTATAATTTTAGTCAGTTAGCCACCTCGTTTTTAACTCATTTTTAGTTACCAGTTCGATATGACAATGGCAAAAAATTGTTAACTTCGTTAAAACAGTTGACATCCACTTACATTTCAGATCATATTCATGAGTGGAGATGTCGATGACGTTTAGTGAAGGTATTTATTCCGGATCAGATCTTGGCTGAGTGGTTTGTAAAATATTTGTTGCTAAAGTCGGAGTTGTTACTGAGGAGCAAGTAATTGCTCAAGCACAGTACCTTGACTTGGTCTATACTCAGTCGGGTACGTTACACAAAAAAATCCCCGATCTTCCCAAGCAAAATCAAATCACTGCAGCTCCTTCGGGATCTCATGCCGCCGATGGTATGATTAGCACGGTGTTACACTAAAAAATGTCACCTTGACTACTTACAGTTAGTATGGCTCAAATCAACAGTCATGCTACCCTCTTAGGCAAGTCTCATGCCTCTGTTATCCATCTCAAACTCAAAGAAGAGAGAAAGTCTTGTAAAAACTATGTTTATCTCTGGGGTCGCAGGTTCTCTCTAGCCTTACCTGCGGGGACGCTGACCATGTTCACAAAATCTGCGTCCATGGACGCTCTGTATGTTAAGGGACAGGTGCGTCCCTCTGTAAAAGGCAAAATGCGCGAGTTTTATCTTGAAAAAGTTACTTGTGGTTACTTCTAGAACATTCTAGAGGTCGGTTTGATGAAATGGATGCGCCTCCAGTTGGTTCATGTATCTCTATTAAGGGGGAACTTATCCCATCAATAAGGGAGCTATCCCACCCATAGAGGGGGATGATCCCATTGATAGTGGACCTGAATAACCTCTTTACAGCACTATAAATAAAGGCATTGAGCCAGAAGGAGGGGAGGTTGGAGCTATACATTTTCTTTGGGTAAATGCTGCAGGATTTAGGTCTTCCATTAGAGCCTTTGTGAGGAGAGATTGTCTTCACTTGATTCTACTTGGGAGAGGGTGAGCTTTGTCAAAGTAGAGGAAAACCCTTGATGGACCCTGGGAGGAACTTGCACAACACTAAGGCCAGGTTGTAAGAGTTTCTTTGTTCCGTTATTAATACAAACTGGTTTATTTTTCTCAATAGCTTGTGTTAATGAGTTATTTCATGTGTTCCTTGGTCTGCATGTTGGATATATGTTTTATTATATGAAATGCAAGTGCTTGGTAATTGTTTGATTGTTTGTGGTTGCAGGAATTGACTTGAAGGAGGAGCTCATCCGGATCGTCAAGAACGGACTTCAACAACAGCATTTTGGAATAAGGTAAGCCTAAACACTTGTAGTTTTCATGTTGTAAAAGGTGTATTTAGAGAAAGATCACTCCATTTTGTCTTGTTTGTCATTAGAATGTCTTAGACTTCTAGGAAGGTCAGTCGTGTCCGCACCCTTGATAGATTCCGTGTGACAAATTGGCGACTCCACTGGGGATTACTTGAACACGATGTTCTTATCCCTTTTGAGTCCCTTGACATGTGTTCCTTCCCAAGAAGTATTCTTCCTTCGTATGAAGACCTCTTGGAAGCCATGATCAAGGTGTGTCCATTGACATGTCTTTCCTCCAGTTGGAAGCCATGATCAATGTTACGAGGATAGTTTTTTCCTGTATCAACCTCGTAAAAAAATAAAATAGGCTAGCATGAGGACAGTTCTTTTACTGAGTCAACCTCATTAAAAAATGAATCAGCTAGATTTTAGGATATGTAGGTAGATTGTAGAAAGTAGGGCGAGGACAGTTCCTGTTACTGAGTCAACCTCGTTAAAAAATGAATCAGGTATGAGGATAGTTCCTGTTACTGAGTCAACCTCGTTAAAAAATGAATCAGGTATGAGGATAGTTCTTTTCTTGTGTCAACCTCCTTAAAAATGAAACAACTCCCTTTTCAAGTTAAATATTGAAATTAAACCTTCATTTCATCCAGCCGGTTGAATGCAATGAAGCCTGGGGGGCATGTACCTCATTTCGCATCATTATGCTGGGGGCATGCGAACTTTTTGAGAATAGTTCCTTGTCTTGTGTCAAGCTCGTTAAAAAATGAAACAAGGGTAGGTTAAGTAGGTAGATTGTAGAGAGTAGTCATGAGCATAGTTCTTTGTCTTGTGTCAAGCTCGTTAAAAAATGAAACAAGGATTTTAGAGCATAGTTCCTTGTCTTGTGTCAAGCTCATTAAAAAATGAATCAAGGTTTTTAGAGCATAGTTCCTTGTCTTGTGTCAAGCTCATTAAAAAATGAATCAAGGTTTTTAGAGCACAGTTCCTTTTCTTGTGTCAAGCTCGTTAAAAAATGAATCAAGGTTTTTTAGAGCATAGTTCCTTGTCTTGTGTCAAGCTCATTAAAAAATGAATCAAGGTTTTTAGAGCATAGTTCCTTGTCTTGTGTCAAGCTCGTTAAAAAATGAATCAAGGTTTTTTAGAGCACAGTTCCTTTTCTTGTGTCAAGCTCGTTAAAAAATGAATCAAGGTTTTTTAGAGCATAGTTCCTTGTCTTGTGTCAAGCTCATTAAAAAATGAATCAAGGTTTTTAGAGCATAGTTCCTTGTCTTGTGTCAAGCTCATTAAAAAATGAATCAAGGTTTTTAGAGCACAGTTCCTTGTCTTGTGTCAAGCTCGTTAAAAAATGAATCAAGGTTTTTTAGAGCACAGTTCCTTGTCTTGTGTCAAGCTCGTTAAAAAATGAATCAAGGTTTTTTAGAGTAAAGTTTTTGTTAGGTAGATTGTAGAGTAGTTATGAGCATAGTTCCTTATCTTGTGTCAAGCTCGTTTAAAAAATGAAACAAGGGTTTTGAGGATAGTTCTTTTCCTGTGTCAACCTCATCTAAAAAATGAAACAACTCCCGCAAGTCTTTCTAAGATTTTGAAAGTAAAGCTTCATTCCATCCACCTCATTGAATGCAATGAAGCTTGGGGGGCATGTACCTCGTTTTGCGTCATTATGCTGGGGGCATGTGAACTTATAACAAGCATAGTTTTTCGTTTCAAGCTTGCGTAAACATGAAACCAAATCCGAGCATAGTTCTTTTCCTGTGTCAAGCTCGTTAAAAAATGAAACAAATCCTCCTCTACTTGAGTCGAGAGATTGGCTAGATCTCATAAATGTTAAGTGTTTAGGTTAGTTATTTCAGTTTTTTACATAATTTTCTTACAGTTTTAGGTCGAGTCTTTCAAATGATCTCGTTCTTGAACCTTCATTTCATCCACCTTAGTTGAATGAAATGAAGCTGGGGGGCATGCGCTCTAGTAGTTATGCTTAGGGGGCATCAAGCACAGTTTTCTCTCTGTTTCAAGCTTGTGTAAAAATGAAACTACTTTGAAGCATAGTTTTTGTCTGTTTCAAGCTTTTGTAAAAATGAAACCTATCTCGAGTCAATTTTAGTTATTTTCAAAACTCGTTAAACTCATGAAAATACCGAGATTATTTTGCTATTTTTCATTCTCGTAAAACAAATGAAAATGCCGAGTTCTTTCCGTCTTTTCCTGCTCGTAAATTAAATTGAAAGTCGGTCATATGAGTACATTTTTATCCCTTTTTCGAACTCATTAAAACTTACGAAAAAGTGAAAACCATGAGTACATTTTTATCATTTTTTCGAACTCGTTAAAACTTACGAAAAAGTGAAACCTTAGAGTCATCTTTTAAGCCCTTTTCAGACTCCTAAAACATGAAAAGATTGCCGAGTGTTTCTTTTTCACTCGTTAAAATGGAATTAAAAGACGGTCCCCTTTTAGCTCTTTTCTGACCGCAAAATCAGGAAAAGATTGCCGGGTTTTTGTCGTTTCGAACTCGATAAGGAAATAAAACGACGTGTCCTTGATCGCTTTTTACTTTTCAGGTTAACAACACTATTATGAAAGTACTCCTTGGTCGCAAGATCAAGCGGTTCCCCCAGGTATTATTTTATACTTTTTCGGGCTTGAGGGACACAAATATACGAAAAAGTTCAACGTGGAGTCTCCTTTTGTTTTTTCAGACTCTCTAAAAATGAAAAACGCCGAGTTTCTCCTATACTGGGCTCGTTAAACTTTTACAGTAAAGGACCTGTTCAATTACAAACAGGAACGAACCACTCCTTCCTAGGGTTCGAATTTAAACTAGGTTGGACTCGTCCGAAGGATGAGCTTATAATCAAGCATATGTTATCCTCCTCAAGCTTGTTAAAAATAAAGAGGTACTTGCCAAAAATGGTGGGGGAAAAGAGAGAAGAATGAGCCTATTTTTTACCTTTTGTCTCAGAAGAAACTTTATTACCGCTCTTGAACACGACACTTTTCATTCACCTGGGTTGGGAAATCTTTTACCTCACAGTTGACCAAATCACTTTGAAAGTCTTTAACCGGGTTCCAGGGGTTAACTTTGAGTTATACGTCACCAAGCCATCTGTTGTGTCGTTATGTGTTCAAGAGGTCTGCAAGAAAAAAATTTCATCTGCAAAATACTTGTCATCCATTTGACCATCCCTGAGTCAGTCCTTACAGCAACATTTCTTCAACTTGAACAATGATTTCGTGTTGCGGGCTTGCCTGCAACGGGTCGCTTTCTATCGACATCGACACATTATCTAGAAAGATGACTTAGGAATCGACAGTACCTTGAAGTCTGCATGCATCAATGGCAGGTTTCTCGCCTTTGACGACAGTTTACATCATTGACTTTCGATCAAAGGATTCCGTGAAGTGTTCGACATCAAAACATCTATTCACATTTCACGGGTTGTGCTTGGTACTTTGAGAACCATTGACATTACTGGTGGTTTCTCTCACGCTTGTTAACAGTTTACATCATTGACTGGTAATCAAGTGGTTTCTACCATGTTCGACATCGAATCATTTAATCACATGGCTAGAATCGTACCAATTCGGGAAGTAGAAGTGAAGACCCTGGATCTAGTTTCTACCATCCAGGCTGCGAGGAGTTTTGTATTCATTATCTATGTAGACTAATCATAAACAGATGGCTGCGTCCATACTGTGTCTACAAAAGTCTATAAAAATGATGTACTGCAAGATCATTCCTGTATCAGAATAGTTAGTCCATTAGTTAAAGTTTTGAATCTGAGTATGGGAATGCCTACCTCAGTGATGATATAATCTTATCCATGTATTTTGTGTTGAAAATTGCAGGTTCCAACCAGGCCATCCACAAGGCAATCCTTGAAATGATAAAGCGCTTCACCCTTCCTAGAATTACAAAACCCTATTCTATTCCAGGCTTCGCACTTTAGGGGGCAATCTGTTACACTAAAAAATGTCACCTTGACTACTTACAGTTAGTATGGCTCAAATCAACAGTCATGCTACCCTCTTAGGCAAGTCTCATGCCTCTGTTATCCATCTCAAACTCAAAGAAGAGAGAAAGTCTTGTAAAAACTATGTTTATCTCTGGGGTCGCAGGTTCTCTCTAGCCTTACCTGCGGGGACGCTGACCATGTTCACAAAATCTGCGTCCATGGACGCTCTGTATGTTAAGGGACAGGTGCGTCCCTCTGTAAAAGGCAAAATGCGCGAGTTTTATCTTGAAAAAGTTACTTGTGGTTACTTCTAGAACATTCTAGAGGTCGGTTTGATGAAATGGATGCGCCTCCAGTTGGTTCATGTATCTCTATTAAGGGGGAACTTATCCCATCAATAAGGGAGCTATCCCACCCATAGAGGGGGATGATCCCATTGATAGTGGACCTGAATAACCTCTTTACAGCACTATAAATAAAGGCATTGAGCCAGAAGGAGGGGAGGTTGGAGCTATACATTTTCTTTGGGTAAATGCTGCAGGATTTAGGTCTTCCATTAGAGCCTTTGTGAGGAGAGATTGTCTTCACTTGATTCTACTTGGGAGAGGGTGAGCTTTGTCAAAGTAGAGGAAAACCCTTGATGGACCCTGGGAGGAACTTGCACAACACCAAGGCCAGGTTGTAAGAGTTTCTTTGTTCCGTTATTAATACAAACTGGTTTATTTTTCTCAATAGCTTGTGTTAATGAGTTATTTCATGTGTTCCTTGGTCTGCATGTTGGATATATGTTTTATTATATGAAATGCAAGTGCTTGGTAATTGTTTGATTGTTTGTGGTTGCAGGAATTGACTTGAAGGAGGAGCTCATCTGGATCGTCAAGAACGGACTTCAACAACAGCATTTTGGAATAAGGTAAGCCTAAACACTTGTAGTTTTCATGTTGTAAAAGGTGTATTTAGAGAAAGATCACTCCATTTTGTCTTGTTTGTCATTAGAATGTCTTAGACTTCTAGGAAGGTCAGTCGTGTCCGCACCCTTGACAGATTCCGTGTGACACACGGTTAACACTAAAAGTAAGAAGAAGTTTTTCAAGAATTCTTCCCCTATCATAACCTTGCCTGATTCCCCAACAGGAGATTCTTCTGCAGAGATTTCCGCCAATATTCACGTTGTAGAGTCATCTACAGCCAAATCAAAATCCGGTAGGAAGAAGAAAGGAAAGAAGAAGAATAAAACGGACAAAAGTTCAAAGGAGAAACCTGAAAAGGCAGAATCCAATGATGAAAAGCAAAAACCTCGTTATCCTTGTCTCATTTGTGATGATGAACATTTTACAAGAGACTGCCCTCATCGTGCAGAGGTTGCGAAGATTGTCAAGGGTTCCCAAACTCCTGCTGTTTTGAAGGATCCTTTTCCGGCTCAAGACAGTAAGATGATAGGTTCATCCTCGAGTGCCAATGAAGAACCCATACTGATGATGTCCCATGTTCGGATTGCGACTCGATCGCAAGATTATGGTAGTAAAAGTCCTGTTGATGGTAAAGAAGCAGAATCTTCTCATTCTAATCCATCAACCTCAGCTCCCGGTTCCAATCCACTACAGATCGAGAAACCTAATCCAGACTTGGTAATCAAACCGCCTGCCAAGGGTATACTTTGAAAGTCAGCTTTCAATCCACATGCGAGAGAGGCTCAGAATTATAACATTGTTGAGGATTTAGCTGTTTCCCCCTCAGCAATGTCGGCTTTGGAAGTGCTGCAATCATGTCCAGCACAACGTAAATTACTTTTGTCGGTTATAAGAGCTGTTGACGTTCAGGACCCGAACCTAATAACATTCGATCTAGAAAATAGTACACCGCGTTTGCCTCATCAAATGGCTTTCCTGATTCTAGTGATAGTCAAAAACAGGCCTATTCATCAGACTGTAATTGATGAGGGAGCCTCAACGTGT
The DNA here is from genome assembly GCA_031772625.1 of Pinus tabuliformis. Classification (NCBI taxonomy): domain Eukaryota; kingdom Viridiplantae; phylum Streptophyta; class Pinopsida; order Pinales; family Pinaceae; genus Pinus; species Pinus tabuliformis. The sequence continues at coordinate 48,761,086 of CM062807.1, read as the reverse complement.
ATTATGTCGATACAGTATTGGAGATCGCTTGGTTCTTCTTCGCTAAATCAATCCCCGATGATTCTAAAGGCCTTTGATGGCCGTGGGTTTCATCCTTTTGGCATTCTACAGGATTTGCCTATAGGGGTTGAAGGAAAAACTGTTAGTCTAGATGTGGAGGTGGTTGATGCCCCTCTAGACTACAACCTTCTCTTGGGTCGAAGTTGGTCTTACGCTATGACAGCGGTCGCTTCATCGGTCTTTCGAGTAATAAAGTTTCCAAATAATGGAAAGATCGTAACAATAGACCAGCTGGCTTACTTTTCATCCGACCTAGCCTCTTCGAAGAGTATTCAGCATGTTGGTAAAATGACTATCCCATATAAGGATGTTGGAGTAGGATTAGTTAAAGATGCCGGTTTACTGGGAACTTTTCCTTTTCCTCCGATCAATGCATCGTCTTCATTTGCAACCATTCATATGATTACATCAGACACCATTGTTTATGATGATCCTTGGATCATTCCTTCTGAATCTGAGATAGACTCATTTGGTAAAGCCATGCCTTTGAGTCCATATGAAATTGCTTATGAAGCCGTGCATTCGTTTTCCGACCCATGTTCAATTGAGAATGACTCAATGAATGTGGTCCGTGAGGAATCACTTTTCACATCAACCTCGGATTTAACCACGTTTTCTGAACTTGTTCACTCTGATGAGAAAATTCGTGAAATCCTATGTGTAGATGATTTACCATGGGAAGATCTCCATCACAAATCTTCGTTTTTACCTGAGGATGATCATTTTGAAAATGATTTCTCATCAATTTTTACAACTAAATATGTCAAGGAACCTCAGAATCCAATGAAACATCCCGATTCAGAGTTAAATTTGGGAAACATCTCTCAAACTATTCCTATTGACATTTCGATTAAGCCCGAAATTGTTGAGAACATTCATATAGGTGCCTCGTGTACAGATGACGAAATTCAGCTATATAAGGCCCTATTTCAAGAATTCCGCGACGTGTTTGCCTGGTCCTATGAGGAAATGCCAGGAATTGATCCCGCGATTGTTGTTCATGAGATCAAGACTTACCCAGACGCTAAACCCGTCCGGCAACGTTTGCGTCAGATTCACCCACGAAAAGCTGCTGCAATTAAAGCAGAAGTTGAAAAATTATTGAAAGCAGGTTTCATTTATCCGATCCTGTTAACGGATTAGGTATCGAATATTGTTCCAGTTAACAAAAAGTAGGGAACAATAAGAATATGTATCGACTATAGGGACATTAATCAAGCCTGTCCAAAGGAAAATTACCCAACTCCCTATATCGATCAAATCATTGATGATTGTGCCAGCAGCGAAATATTCTCCTTTATGGATGGATTTTCCGGATACAATCAAATCAACATTCTACCTGCCGATCAACCAAAAACAGCTTTCATTTGTCCATGGGGGACATTTTCTTATTGCAAGTTACCTTTTGGGCTTAAGAATGCCAGAGAAACTTTTCAAAGGGCGATGTCTTATGCGTTTCATGACATCAAACACATTGTGCAACAGTATCTCGATGATTTTCCTGCTCATTCCTTACATCGAGCTGATCACCTCGTCCATTTACGAGCAATCTTTATGAGGTGTAGGCATTATCGTATTCGGTTGAACCCACACAAATGTGTCTTCTGTATAGAACCGGGTTGATTGTTGGGGTTTGTAGTTTCGAAAGCTGGCATTCGCGTTGATCCCTCAAAGGTCGAAGCTATCATCAAATTGCCTCCTCCTTCGAGTCTTCGCCAACTCCAAAGTTTGCAGGGGAAGCAAACTTTTTACGACGATTCATTCCGAACTACGCCGAGGTTACAAAGGGTTTTACCCGGTTGTTGAAGCAGAATACTCCATTCTATTGGGATGAGATAGCTCAGAAATATTTTGATGGACTCAAACACGCGATGACCCATGCACCGTTGTTGCATCCTCCCAACTACAACCAGGATTACTTCTTGTATCTCGCCACCTCTCATTCCACCATTGGAATGGTCTTAGTTCAGGAAGATGAATCAGGAACTGAACATGTGATATATTACCTTAGTCAAACTTTAAATCCAACTGAGCTAAAATACTCACATGTGGAGAAATTGGCATTGGCAGCCATTCAAGCTGTCCAACGTTTTCGTCACTACATTTTACTACGTAAAACTATGATAATTTTGTATTGCAACCCTATGATCTACATTTTAACCAAGAAATTGCTAGGGGCAAGTACTCTAAATGGATCATTATCCTGCAGGAGTTCAACTTGGAATTCGAGAAATCCAAGTCTAAGAAATCTTTAGTTTTTGCGGGGTTAATGTGTGACTTCCCGCATGCTGACATGAAAACGGTGGCGGAGGAGCCCATTGCGGACGAATCCTTGCTTCTAATCAGCACTTTAGATCCGTGGTATGGGGATATCATCATTTATCTCCAGACCCAATCCTTTCGGCCAGAAATTTCAAGGTCAGAACGTCGAAAAATTCGATTCCAGTCCCAACAATTCAGGATTATTGGAGATACTCTTTATCGCCGTGGGGCGGATTCTGTTTTTCGACGTTGCTTAACTCACGAGGAAGCTGAAAGGGTTCTAAATGACTGTCACTCTGGAGCGTGTGGCGGTCATATGTATGGGTTTGCCATAGCCCAAAAGATATTGCGTGCTGGCTACTTCTGGTCATCTTTATTTAAAGATTGTATTATGACGGTCCGAAAATGCCACAACTGCCAGATTTTTGATCGTAAGATGCGCGCTCCACCTGCTCCTCTCCACCCTATAATTGCCATTGGTCCTTTTTCCAAATGGGGTATCGATTTTATTACATGTAACCCTCACTCGGCCGGGGGGCATGCGTATATCATCCTTGCGGTAGATTATTTTACTAAGTGGGCTGAGGCGATGCCTACATTTGAGGCAGACGGCAAGACAGCTACAATTTTCGTGTTCAATCATATAATTGCTAGGTTTGGTGTCCCACAAGCGATAATCACTAATCATAGGCGTCATTTTCGAAACGTTATGATGACCGAACTTACAGGCCAGCTTGGTTTACATCACGATAGTTCAACCCCTTATTATCCACAAGCGAATGGTCTGGTTGAATCCATCAACAAATTTTTAGTTATCATGATCCGACAAATCATTGGGATTCATCGGTCGAATTGGCATAACATGCTATTTTCAGTGCTTTGGGCATACCGAACTTCAGTAAAAACATCAACAGGGCTCACTCCTTTCCAACTAGTCTATGGTTTGGAAGCTGTGTTACCCATTGAATGCGAAATCCCGTCACTGCAAATGGCCATCGAGTTACTTCTAGCCACTTCCAAAGAGGAAAAGCATTTGTTATACTTGACTCAATTAGATGAGAATCGACGTGATGCTGCATTGGCGATCGAGACTCACGCAAAACGAATGAAAGCTCAGTATGATCGAAATGTGACCCCTCAAAATTTTTCGGAAGGAGATCTAGTCTTAGTTTATGATCAAGCTAATGATAAATTAGGTGCTCGAAAATTCGTTTCTATGTGGCATGGTCCCTATTTTGTCAAGCAAAAGCTAGCCAAAGGGGCTTATGAATTGGTAGACTTTGACGGGGACTCTTTGGGTAAACCCAGAAATGGCCTTTACTTGAAGAGGTATTATGCTTAAAAGAATGGGTATGGAGATTTTTAGTTAGGATAGTTTTTCTTTCTAGCTGGTGTGTTTTAGTTTAAACAATGTGCTTAGCTTAGAGAGTGTTTTTCGTCATTATTCCTGCTTATCTTGGTTTTACTCTTGATATTGCAGATGTCGATGCCTCTCCAAACATACATTGGTTTCACTGATGGTGCTTGTCGTAATACACGGAACATCTCTTCCGCAGCTTGGGTTATCTATTCACCCTCTGACGAGTTAGTATCTATGCATGGGGTAAGCCTCGGTCAAACAACAAACAACATTGTTGAGTATAGTGCAGTGATTGAGTTATTGTCTGAATCTATTTCATTTGGGATTTGGAGTTTGATAGTGAGGTTAGATTCTGAACTCGTTGTATTACAGCTTAATAGAGTGTATGCCATTAGAAATCCAGTGTTGTTAAGATTATTTTTGAGAGTGCGTCTCTTGGAACGTGAATTTGATTATATTGAATATCAGCATATTCCAAGGTCTTTAAATACATTAGTAGATGCAATTTCTTCTCAAATGTTAAAATGACATTTGCAATAATCATACATGTAAATTTAAAACCATTCCATAATATGATTTACAAGATAAGCCAGTAATAGTGATATATATATATATATATATATATATATATATATATATATATATATATATATATATATATATATAGGAGTGTGTCAAAAAATACATCGTCCTCGATCATAGGTTGAAAAACACCTTATGATCGAAAAAAATGATAAGTACAAAAAAAAAATGTCACATGTGCCCACAGTAGGCGATCATCCTATCACTGGTGATGATCTCTATAAGAAACCACTACACGGGCCACCTTGCAAAGGAACCTCCTAAAAGGTCCCAGGACCCCAATCACATAGCGCTGAAGTCGACGAGGAATGTCGTCTATAGTGGTCTCAGGAATATCTCCTGTCAAGCGCTCAAGATGACCCTCCAACTCGGCCAAAACCTCTGCTGATTCATCCTGTGGGGCTGGTGCGGGTGCAACTGGTTGCCTCCTCTCGTAAGGCCGAAGAGCGGATGGTCACTATGGACCATCATCTGCATTTGAAATTTTTACTATCAGTTTTGAGATGATGAAAAAATAACAAAAAAAATTAAAATAGAAAAATGTTGAAAAGGATTTTACTTGACTCGTCCCACTGCTCTCCTGGTGGAAGAACCATGTCTAGGTCACCACGAAAATCTATCCCAGCATAAGGGAAGTCCTGAATAGAAAAGACCTAGTTTTCCAGCCATTGGAAATACTCAGGTTTGAATCAAGCAACCTCTGTCCTCTCGTCCGGGTGACGGGCCATGACTGCGACCCATCGCATCAGTTTGGGCTCTCGAGGAAGCCCAGCTCCAACAGTAAGGTGTTGTGGGATCAGCATAGGAACCCTCTCCAGGCCAAAACTCAGGACTAAAGCCCCATAACCAAAGGCCTTTAGTCGTCCGTTTTTGGCCCTAGTCAGTTGGCCTTTCACATTGGCCAACACGACATCGCACCAGTTGAAGATGGTGCCTCGAAAGCAATCAACTGCCATACACATCTGGGATCCGGTGGCAATATGTAATGTGGCAGCTCCGCAAAGTCTGGTGAAAGTGAATGCAATCACCATGAGCTCAGGATGGGATATCATCTTTATGTCTACCCCTTTGTCTCTAGCCTGGCTGTTGCAGTACTCTAGCCAGAGGCTATCGATAGACTGGCCACCTGGCCTAGTCCCGTGCAGATTCAAGTCTTCGCCTCTCTTAGGAAAACCAGTCAAGAAATATATGCCCGCCAGCTCGATTTCGAGCTGGTGGCCGCCGATGAAAAAGCACTGGTCCTGTATGCTCCATCTGTCAACCAGCCATTGTAAGAAATCCACCTGAGCCAATGGCCCAGAATTTATACAAGCCGCACGCCCTCAAAGCATCAAGTGAAGGCTGATGATTCCATGCGGCAGCATCCACATCCTCATGCTCTCATTCATGCCAATCTAGCATGATGTACTCTCTGCATCAAGCATAAAGACAAATTAAAATGCTAGAAAATATTTTGTGTGGTCCAGTTTTGAGAATTTTTGGGTTAAAAACCCTTGCGGCGGGGACCGCACCCTCCAAGTTAGACACATTGCGTGGGACCGCACTTTGTCTACACGGAAGGTGCGGACCCCGAGCGTTTTCCCAATGGAGAAAAAGTCGGGGTCCATAGGCCCGCAATGGTAAACCTGTGGGCCCTCGCGCGCGGGTTTTGTGCCTAAAAACCCTCCCAAAAATGAAATAAATGACTAAAACAAAAAAATAAATGGTTAAAAATGAAGAGTGGGATGATGTGAATTACCTGGAGAAGACGGCGTTCGATTCCGACGGTTGGATTTTCCGCAATCTTCACGGGAAGTTTTCTGAGCAAAAAAACTATTTTCTCACCCAAACTCAAACGGTAAAAATGAATTGACAAAGGCCCTTTTTATAAGTTTTTTGAGTAAATAAATTGCAAATTTGTTTATGTTTCACTTTGAAAAGGTATTTTGCGACATTTTTATCCATTTCAAACAGGTATGAGTAATGTTTGTGTTTTTGTGCAGAATAACGGATTATTCAGGTGAAATCTATCATTTTCAATGGAAAAACATGTAGAGTCATCTTTAAGCCCTTTTCTGACTCCTGAAACATGAAAAGATTGCCGAGTATTTCTTTTAAACTCGTTAAAACGGAATTAAAAGACGGTCCACTTACAGCTCTTTTCTGACCGTAAAAACATGAAAAGATTGCCGAATTTTTATCGTTTCAAATTCGATATCGGTCATAAAACGACGTGTCGTTGATCGCTTTTTTACTTTTTTGGGTCAAAGGCACTAATGACGAAAAGTACTCCTTGGTCGTAAAAGATCAAGCGGTTCTCTCAAGTATTATTTTATACTTTTTCGGGCTTGGGAGACACAAATTTATGAAAAAGGTCAACCCTGGAGTCTTCTTAAGTTTTTCAGACTCTCTAAAATTGAAAAATGCCGAGTTTCTCCTATACTGGACTCGTTAAAATTTCACAGTAAAGGACCTGTTCAATTACAAACAGGAATGAACCACTCCTTCTTAGGGTTCGAATTTAAACTAAGTTGGACTCATCTGAAGGATGAGCTTATAATCAAGCGAATTTTATCCTCCTCAAGCTTGTCAAAAATAAAGAGGTACTTGCCAGAAATGGTGGGGGAAAAGAGAGAAAAATGAATCTGTTTGTCATACTTTGTAACCACTCTTGAACACGACACTTTTATTCACCTGGGTTGGGAAATCCTTTGCCTAACAGTTGATCAAACCACATTGAAAGTCTTTAGCCAGTTTCTGGGTATTAACTTTGGGTCAATTGTCACCAAGCCATCTGTCGTGTCATTATGTGTTCAAGAGGTCACTGCCAATAAGCCATTCATCTGCAAAATATCTGTCATCCATCTTGACCATCCCTGAGTCAGTCCTTGCATCTAAATTTCTTCAACTTGATCTATGATTTTGTGTTTTGGGCTTGCCTACGACGGATCGCTTTCTATAGACATCAGCTCATTATCTAGAAAGATGGTCTAGGAATCATCAATACCTTGGGATCTGCATGCCTCAATGGCAGGTTTCTCGCCTTTGATGACAGTTTACATCATTGACTTTCGATCAAAGGATTCCGTGACATGTTCGACATCAACACATTTATTCGCATCTCATGGATTGTACTGGGTACTTTGAGAGCCATTAACATCACTGGTGGTTTCTCTCACACTTGTTAATAGTTTACATCATTGACTGGTAATCAAGTGGTTTCTACCATGTTCGACATCAACACATTCATTCGCATGGATAGAATCGTACTATTTCGGGAAGTAGAAATGAAGACCCTGGATCTAGTTTCCACAATCCAGGCTGCAAGGAATTTTGTATTCATTATATAATGGACTATTCATAAACAGATGGTTGCGTCCATACTGTGTCCACATGAGTCTATACTTGTGATGTTTTACAAGATCATTCCTGTATCAGAGCAGTAGTTAGTTTTATAGTCAGTTTTAATCTGATTATGGGAATGCCTACCTCAGCGATGATATGATCTCATATATATATATATATATATATATATATATATATATATATATCTTGCATTGAATGTTTTTACAGGTTCCAACCGGGCTCTCCACAAGATGATCCTCGAAATGATAAAGTACTTCACTCTTCCTAAATGATAAGAAATCCTCATCTACTACAGACTTCACACTTTAGGGGGCAATCTGTTACACAAAAATATCGTCACCATGATTATTTGCAGTCAGTATGGGTCTATCATCACTTGTACTGTCCTCCTAAGCAAGTCTCAGACCTCAGCTCTTCAAATCAAGCTTTGGAAATGAGAGAAAGACATTAAAAATCAATGTAACTCTGGTTCCGCACTTTCTCTCATGGTCACCTATGGTCCTGCACGTTCTGTGTACAAAAACTGCGGACTTGCCCGCTCTGTCCCTAACGGTGTAGGTGCGGACCCCTGTGAAAGTCAAAAGGCGCAAGTTTTATCTTAGAAAAACTCACTTTGGGTTAATTCTAGAGGTTTCTAGAAGGAATTTTGACGTGGATTGTTCGCTCTGAGGTGGTTCATGCATCCCAAAAGAGAAGGAGCTAATCCCTTGATGAGAGGAGCTATCCCTTTGAAGGAGGGCGTTATCCCTTTGAAGGAGGACCTAGTAACCTCCCTCCATTGCACTATAACTACAGGCATTGGGCTGGTTGCTGGAGAGGTTAGAAGCTGAACGTTTTTGAGGGTAAATGCTGGTGAAATCAAGACTTCCTAGTTGAGCTTAAGAGGAGAGATCACACATCTTTTTGGCTTCATTGGGGAGTGAGTGAAACTTGTCAAAGTAGAGGAGACTTCTTGTTGGACCCTGGGAGGAGCTTGTACAACTTCAAGGCAAAGGTTGTAAAGTTCTTCTTCTTTTGAATTAATACAATCAAACTCATTTTTCTCAACAAGTTTCTCATGTTATTTGTTTCATGGACTCCTTGGCTTTCATGTTAAATATGTTTTATGCAATTGGCTTTTTAGGTGATATTTAATTTTTTTGCCTTGTTTGTGTTTGCAGATTCGCGAAAAGGAGCTCATTTGGATCAAAGGAGCGAGGACATCCACAAGCTTGCGTTGGACCTAAGGTAGGCCCTAAAAACACTTGTTTGCAATTTTTAATCAAAGCATATTTAGAGAAAGATAGTGTCTGGTTTGTTTTCTTGTCATTAGGTCTTCTTTAGATTCTAGGAATGTCTATCTTGTCCGCAAGATCGACTTATTCTGTGTGACAATTAGTGCAACGCCCTTATTGTATTATTGTTCCCATATAGTCCCCATGTTGTTATTATTATGCCCCATATACGCCCACTATTGTTATTATTGTGCCCATAAAATATTATTAATATGTAGGCTCTGATTGTATTGGGACCCCTTAGACTCCTATATATAGAAAGGAGGCCTTGTCATTTGTATCATCCAATAATTGTTCATTTTTTGTAATGTAAAGGAGGTTTCCCCCTCAAAGAGGCTGATTTTGAAGTTGTTGATCTATCTTTTCTATATTTTTATGAGTTGGTTTCATAACATTTCCTGATTAAATGCATTGAATAGATCAAAAATAGAGTAAATTCAAAGATAAAATAGTCATACACAGATACATAGATAGTTCTTAAAAATAAGCCTTTATTATGCTTCAAAACTTCAATTACAACTCTTCCCAACCCTGCAAACACATCTGCAGGTGCCCGTGCACTCAACTGAAGACTTACCAATGTCTCCACGCACATAGTTGCGGGAACCTGTGCACTCAACTACGAACTTACCAAGGTCTCCAGCTTCCCCTTCACCCAATTAAAAAATAGATAAAATCAGACCCTAATCATGCACTATTCTTAGTTAGCTCTGCTATCTTATGACTCTTCTAGGACTTCCTTTTATATTCTTCTTCATTACAATACCATGGTCTATGAACCATGATCGGGTCTCAAACAAATTAACTTTAACAAGCTAAGGGGCTTTGGCCTTCCTAAATCCCCTTTGACTCCTATCGACTTGCACTACTCACACTCCACTCCTCAAAATGCGGAGACTTTACAATATTTAATAAAACTTAACAAAATTTGACCTTATGGACCCCTTCCCAACAACATCCTTAGAAATATATGGTTGCAATGATTCAAAAAACCATTCCAGAAGAAACTGATCAGGGATATAGGCCTTGATCATTCTATTCCTTCTATGCCACTCTTGAATGTGGTCAAAAATATGTGTAGCCTTGTTCTGCTCAAAATTGGTCAGAAGTTCAGTTTTGATGTTGTAACAAAGATGTAACTGAAAATGGTTTAGAAACATTGTGGCTAAATTATGAAACATAGAAAACGTCCACCCCCCCACCCTCCCCACCCTCCTTAAATCAATGTACCATTTAGCTGCATTCATAGTTAAAATGTGTTGGAATAGTCTCAACCTAATTGAAACATCAATTAGGGAGTTTGAGTATCACCATAAATGGAAAGTGGTTATATGATCAGCCAGATCCTCACTAGACTTCCCTTCAAATTTTAGAATATCAGATGAAAGTTTAGTAGGGACCAGAGGCCAAGCCGTGTTATAAAGGATTGGGTCATTCATCAATTTAGAAAGATATGGAAAATTAAGTGTAGATAGGAATGGTAAGCATAGAGGAACATGAGAATTCTAAGATCCAAGAGTGGAATTTCCAACATTCGAAAAAGAGTATCATAGATTTTGATAGGCACCAGTTTGCTACGCGTTACTCATAGAAACACCTAAACCATAAATAAAACCTTTTAGTTCAGGGGTATATAGAGGGTATCCACCCCCTACTACATGATTACTTTTCATAGGAAAAATTCCTCCTCGCAGAACATTATATGAAGGGGAAATCCCCTGATAAGGATTCCATGCACTAGCTAAAGGAGGAAAAACCTGTGAAGTACCGATAGTAGGGAAGGGCATACTCCCCTGCTGACAAAATAAATGGGAAAATTTCCTTGACCCAAAACCACTCATAGAAGGATGTACCAAGCCCTGGTTCCCTTGAAAAGGATTAATGTTTTGAGCATGACCAAAGAAAGGCATTGATCCTAAATTCAACAATGGATTGGAAGGAGGAACATGCCCACTTACAAATTGAAAACCTTGTAAAAGCACTAAACCAATAGCCATCACATTCATAGATGTAGAAGAAGTAAAGGTTAAATTTGAAGAAACCGAGGGAATCCCACTAGATAGCATTCTGAAAGAATAAAATCCCATGAAAGGAGCTGAAGGTTGGATGCCCCCACTCAGAATCAGGATGAAGGTAGCTCCAAATGCTACTGTGTTACACAATATTTTTTCACGTGATCTGAAATGATCATAGACTAAAACTAATGTAGAATTGATTAGCCATTAATGAATTGAATGTTAACTGAAAGTGAAAAAAATTGAAGAAAATTGCTAGAGAAGAAGACTTTATGACAACTGATTAAACATAAGAAAGATGCACAATAGAAGTGAAAATAGTAAAAACACAGTGATACCAGACAACGAAGTTGATTACAGAGTTCGTCCCTGATGGACTACATCTCCGGGTCCACTTTCAAGATGGGTGACCGCTTTATTAGGATTGAAATAGTAGAGATCGATTCCATAGATATTTGATCAGGTATAATGTGCATGCATGCACTTCTAATCACTTTCAAAAGAAATCTCTCTAAACCAGCTTTCCAACACCTGTCACGGTTCCCAATTCTGACTTCGGGTGCTCCTATTACACTGAAAACAAAATTGCCTATGACCTCCAGAATCTACATACAAAAACTAAAACCACTCTCCTCTTAAATGAAGAAAATATGCCTCTTAAAGGCCTACAAATACACTCAAACTCCTTTGGCTGCATTTGAGATGAATTGGTTGCATTCTGGATAGGTTTTGAGCTCGGTCTAGTTGTGAATTGACACCTAGGGTAGGTTTAATGGTCATCGCATTAGTTTGTAACCAAAAATTAATAACAAAACCCAAAAATACATTGTATTAAACACTTAACCGTAGGTGTCTTATTAACCAGGTGGAGGAGGTTGGCGGTTGTGTGTGACCAGCTGTAGTCTGACCGCAGGCTACCACCTCCGATAGTTTTGCTATAAAAGCCCCGACAATTAATCTTTCTTGTTCACATGTCCACTGTCATCCACCAAACCCACCGATGGATAACCACTTAACTGTCGATGCTACCTCCAACAATCTATACATATCTTTGTTCACATGTCCCCGCTGTGGTCAACATTTGGCGGTTAACTCCATGCCTTATGGTCTTTACACAACACGTTCACATGTGTCTTGTCCCCTTCGCGGTTCCGCTGCGGTTAGGGCCTGTGAATTTTAATTATGATGTTTTATATTTCATTTCAACATGTTAACATAGTACGAGAGATAATACAAAGGATTTTATGTATTGTTCTGAGCTAGGGTTAGGTTTTGATGTGTAATGTTTTAACACATAGCAATGTATGCGATAGGTTTGATAGTTTAGCACATAGTTTTTAGTTGTTTAGAACTTAGGTAATGGTTCTAGCATAGGTTTTGTATTGTTTTGGTTTTAGATTTAGGATTAGGGTTCAGATTTTACATTAGGTGTAAAATACCCTTTTACAACCAATGTCACAAAGCGACATTAGAAACTTTTGCCACAATGTGACATAAAACCAAATGCACATTGTCAACACAAGTGACATTTGCGATGACAACCTGACGACGAACCATATCAAACCTCTGCAATGGACGACACACCCATGTCGATGATAAACCTGCGAGTGGACGACAAAACCCAAATCTTGAGAAGGTGAATGAAAAAACACATATCGTCGACCAATCCTGGTGGAACTATCGATAAACACAAGTCGACAACTAGGTACAAACCCATGTCAACTGAACACCAAGAAAAACCATAAACATTACATGGACAACCTGATCCATAAATAACACTGTCGAAACTGTCGAAAATGAATTGAATGTTGATGATGACACTGAACACTGACGATGAACCTCCTGGATCAATCCTCTCCACTTGAAATTTTTTGGACCACAAAAGTTTGACTAAACAAATAGTTGATGAGGGTAGAGCTCCCTCATTTTCCACGTTGACCTGATGATGTACCAATACATTCAATCAATCACCTACACATGATGAACCTAATGATGCTGAACATGGCACATTTTGAGTCAGTGACCTATTCCATCCATCTGTTGTATGAACAACTCACGACGATGGGAAAACAACCTGTTATGAACATTGCAATTGAATTCTTTCCATGAAGAACCATGAGTTAGTGATTCATAATCATCTTTGAAAACAGTCTCTACTGAATATTGTTTAATACCATTGACATGTATTAACAATCTCTTTTGCGGAATGACAGAGATAGTCAAAGATGTACTTGACATTAAACCAGCTATACTTTCCTGATTCCTGATTACTAACTGAACTCGCTGCCATAAACCCATTAAACTGTAAGGTGAAAATTACTGCAACTTAGTTTGTCTTTGAAAGTATTGAATTAGCTGTTGATTTGTTTGAATCACTTTTTCCTTATTCATTAAATGATGTTTCCATTGATTAGCACTTTCTCCTGATGCATAAGTTTCCCTCAAACACTTTGACACTGCTTTAGAAAAGGCTTTGATATGAAAACAAATAAGTTTCCTCTCCACTTGAAAAGAGGTTTCAAAATTGTTTGAAACATGAAATGGTGACACAATACAAGAGAAATTGAACACCAATTTTCCCCAATACTGATCTGTATCCCTGTAACTGTTAATTTCCAAACTTGAATTGAATTGATTCATTCTAACATTAGGAAGAGGAGTTTTAGGAACAAACTGTAATTCATGTTGTCTTACCTACTTATGAGTAAGATGTTTGGTTTTACATAGAACTAGAATAATTCTACTTCTTTAATCAAACCATATTTAAGCTGAGTCTCATAACTTGAACAAACATCATGTTGAGTGTTATGTTGTTCCTTTATACACATGATTACAAATATTTTGTTTGAACTTATTAATCGCTTTATCTGATTAGCATTAACTAAATTCAAGTGATTTTTACTTTGATGTGCCCTGACAATAAATTCAACCCCATATTTCTTAAGGTGATATTTATGCTCTCTCCTGTAAAATACTACATTATGATCATAAAGATAAGTACTTCCTAAGACAAGTCCACATATGTCTACTGGAACCACATCTAATTCCACTTCATTAATGTAATTAGCTATAATGGAAAATCTTAATCGACACTGTTTGGTGACTTTTATTTGAGTTGATTTATTTAACCATCCTAATGGGTAAGGTCTTGGATGATTCCACGTTTCCAAACCCAAACTTTTAACTAAATATTCATAGATTAAATTCACCTGTGATCCACTATCAAACATTGTATATATCTTTGTATGCTTAGAAGTTATCCTTATGTTAAAAAATTCAACTCTTTTATCCTCATTTGAAGGATTTATGTTTGATGAAGATGCAATAGTTTTCGAAGTTGAACTAGTGTCAGAATTTTTACCTATCATAACCATAGTGGTTATCCTCCTTTCATCACCTGAAGCTGAACCTAGATCTTGCTGGACTGCTGCAATTTTATTCTTTTCATCCTTCTCCTTAAGGAAATTTTTCGGCTAAAGTTCTGGATGAAGTTTCCAACACTTAGGTTCATCATGACTGATTCTCTAGCAATGAGAACAAGTAGGTCTTTCCTTCTGAACTATCACTGATTTCTTTCTCTTCGAAATGTTCTTCCCTTTACTGTCATTGGAATCTTTGATTTCCAACTCTTTGGATGAATGCGATGAAAACTTGAATGTTTTGCCACTTGATTCAATATGCATGGCCTGAACACACATTTCATCAAAATCATCAGGATTAAACATCAATAATGTATGCTGCAAATATGAATGTAATATGCCGATGTATTTTAACAAAGTTTCATGTGTATCTAATGAAATACCAAGCGCCAATGCTTTCTTTCTAAACTCTTGAGTAAACTCCTGAACACTCTGCCCTTTACCTTGCCTCAGATGTTGCCAATCAATAACAACTTGCTGCATGTATCCTAGAGGATAAAATTGTTTCCTAAGAGCTTTTAAAAACTTATACCAAGAAGAGATGACTTTTCCTTTACGATTTACATCTCCCCGAGTTTTACTTTCCCACCAGATTGAAGCTGTTCCCTCCATTCTAAGTGTAGCTAACAAAATTTTAGTTTTATCGTTAGAAATTTTCTGAATGCGACAATACACTTCTAACTACTTAATCCAGTTATCTAGCTTTTCAGGATTCATTTCTCCATCATAAATAGGTAACTCAAATTTCACATCAAGTTTCAAAAGAGATGTTTTCTTTGGTTTCTTTTCTATTTCAGATTCTACACTAGAAGAAGAAGAAGATGATGATGATGGAGATGTTGGAGGTTAAGGTTGTTTATCAACCTTGCCTTTACCTTTGTCCTTCTTCGATGTCTTTGAAGAAGAAGCAACATCTCTCACCCTCTTGTCTTTGTACAGTTCTCCCAACATCTGTTGCATAGTCAAGAATGCTTGCTAAAACTATTCATCACTCATCTTAGTTTTAGTGTTTTCACCTGCATCAGATCCTATCATGGTCGACTTATGAATGACTCATCACTTTCCAATTTCTGGATCAATCTGCTCAAGGATTCCTTCTCCTTGTTGCGACTTTGACCTGGTTAACATTTAATGGAAAATTATACAAACACAACCTACTCTGGTGCCAAATTATATGATCTGAAATGATCATAGACTAAAACTGATGTAGAACTGATTAGCCATTAATGAATTGAATGTTAACTGAAAGTGCGAAAAATCAAAGAAAACTGCTTGAGAAGAAGACTTTATGACAATTGATTAAACATAATAAATATGCATAATAGAAGTGAAAATAGTAAAAACATAGCGATACCAGACAACAAAGTTGATTACGAAGTTCATCCCTAATGCACTATGTCTTTGGGTCCGCTTTCAAGATGGGCGACCACTTTATTAGGATTGAAATAGTAGAGGTCGATTACACAGAGATTTGATCAGGCTGAATATGCACACAACAAATTCTAATCACTTTCAAAAGGAAGCTCTCTGAACCAGCTTTCAAACACCTGTCATGGTTCCCAATTCTGACTCCGGGTGCTCCTGTTACACTGAAAACAAAACTTCCTATGACCTACAGAATCTGCATACAAAAACTAAAACCACTCTTCTCTTCAATGAAGAAAAACTACCTTTTAAAGGCTTGCAAATACACTCAAACTCCTTTGGCTACATTTGAGATGAATTGTTTGCATTCTGGATAGGTTTTGAGCTCAGTCTAGTTGTGAATTGACACCTAGGGTAGGTTTAATGGTCATCACATTAGTTTGTAACCAAAACTTAATAACAAAACCAAAAAATACATAGTATTAAACACTTAACCGTAGGTGGCTTATTAACCGGGTGGAGGATGTTGGCGGTTGCATGTGACCAGTCGCGGTCTAACCGTAGGCTGCCACCTTTGGTGGTTCCACTATAGAAGCTCTGGTGGTTAATCGTTTATGTTCACATGTCAACTGTCATCCGTTGAACCAGCCAACGTTTAACCACTTAAATGTTGATGCTACCTTCGATGGTCTATACATATCTCCACTCACATGTCCTCACTGCGGTCAACATTTGGCAGTTAAATGCAAGCCCGATGGTCTTTACACAACACGTTCACATGTGGCCTATCCCCTTCGCAGTTCCGCTATGGTTAGGGCCTGTGCATTTTAATTATAATGTTTTATATTGTATTTCAACATGTTAACATAGCCCGAGAGCTAATACAAAGGGTTTTATGTATTGTTTAGAGCTAGGGTTAGGTTTTGATGTGTAATGTTTTAACACATAACAATTTATGCGATAGGTTTGATAGTTTAGCACGTAGGTTTTAGATGTTTAGAACTTAAGTAATGGTTCTAGCATAGGTTTTGTATTTTTTTGGTTTTAGATTTAGGATTAGGGTTTAGATTTTACATTAGGTGTAAAATACCCTTTTACAACGAATGTCACAAAGCGACATTAGAAACTTTTGTCACAACATGACATAAAACCAAATGCACATTGTCGTCACAAGTGACATTTGCGACGACAACTTGACCACGAACCATATCGAACCTCTACAATGGAGGAGACACCCATGTCGATGATCAACCTGTGAGTGGATGACAAAACCCAAATCTTGAGAAGGCGAACGACAAAACACATGTCGTCGACCAATCCTGGCGGAATTGTCGATAAACAAAAGTCAATAGCCAGGTACAAATCCATGTCAACTGAACACCAAGAAAAACCATAAACATTACATGGACAACTTGATCCATAACCAACACTGTCGAAACTGTTGAAACTGAACTGAATGCTAACGACGACATTGAACACTGACGATGAACCTCCTGGATCATCACGCCTCCTGCACTTCCCTGTGACATACCCTAAAGTGCCAAAAGCATGATCATTATATAGTATATTCATCCATGTATACATTTTAGATCCCTTCTTTAACTTTGCTTGGAAAATATTTGGAGCTTTCCCTGAAGAAATAGCTCTCAGAACCCTAAAATGAAGGTCATTTCCCTTATGAAGCTCAGAATTGCGATGATCGCCTATTGCACTGTGTTAGTCTAGTGATGGAATCACTCTGTTCCCTTACATACCCGCGATGGTCTCAAAAAGGAATTTGTCCCAAAGAGGATGAGAAGCTTCGTGATCTAGATGCTTCCAAAGAGGCGAGTTGGAGGTGGTTTTGCATAGATGAGGTTGAATCCTATTAATTTGACCTCTTGGTCTCATCCCTATGAGCTACCTCCTTGAGATGTGGGCCTAACCATATCTTTGGATAAGTCCTAACTCCCTCTCCCATTCCCAAATTGTTGGTCTATGTCCATTTACACCCCTACGCTGAGCTTGTGCTTAGAGGCTATTCATTAGACTTCGAGAAGGAGTGTTTGGAGAGTTTCTTAGCTTGGACTTGGATCACCACTCAAGGAGAGCCTTTCAACATCAATGCTATGGTTGTAAGCTTCCCTCTATTCTTTAAATAATATTGTTGGGATGGGGTCCCCTGGGTCAGTTTTGGGGGTTAAAAACCCATGTTTTAAAGTAACTATGTAAATGATGTAAAGTCTCCGCGATTTGTGGATGCAATGTGTAGATGGTTAGGAGTCAAAGGGGTGTTAGCCCTTTGTTTATGTAAAATTTGAGTCGGTTTTAAGATCTACCCATGGTCCACGGACCATGGGATTGTATGAAAAAAGGTATAAATAGGTGTGTCTTAGAGAGTCTAAGGCATAATAGAAGATAACGAAGGATGAAATGGGCTAATAAAAGAGAAGTCTTAGTGTAGAGAAGTGGGTCATATAGGAGAGAAAGGCTCTATAGCTAAGTGTGTAGAGTCCTAGGTAGAGTCCGCCACTGAGTGCACAGACCCCTATAGCTGAGTGCGCAGGGAAGTTTTGAGTCTATATTTTGAACTAGAAATCAATAAAGAAGCTATTTTTGGAGAAATCTTGTGTATTTCTGTTTACTTATGTTTATGATTTATGTTGTTGATAAATAATATGTTTATGAAATGTTGATCTGATGATGCACGATTCTATGGAATAAGTCTTAATAAATGTACGCAATGCATGTTAAGTATTTTCGCGCGGACTCTGATAAATTCTGTTATGTGTTCTAATTAACCTAAGAAAGTCTGTGCAAACGCTAATCTAGAATCATTCTTTGACACGTGTAAGTGGATAATTCGACTAATAAGGGTCCAAAAAAGCCAATCACAGACCTTCATGAAGGTCTGAAGGCTGTCTAGGTAGAGTTGCAGTATCGAGCCCTAGGGGCTTATCGATCTGCGCAGCGCAGATCTCAAGTGCTAAAAGACATCTCACTGATCTCTGGATGTGGAAACCTAGTTCCAACATCCCCCCATACTACTTCTGGTGAGATTGTAGCCTGTGCTACACAGGTTGTTTCTGAAAGGGCCAGTAGTGTAGGGCTTTAGTGGTTGGTGCAACTAACTCTAAACCTAGGTCAGGACCCTCTAAGCCAACAAATGGTTCGATTGCCAGGACTGGGATCTGCCTAAGGAGATGTGTGATGTCACATCATTGGAATCCAACCAAGAAGGATATTGAAAAGTGGTTGGATAGAAAAATTCATGAATTCGCAGCGTAGGAAAACAAGAATCCGTGCCTGTCAAAGGAACAGTGGTTGGATAGATATTTGTATATGGAAATACATGAAATTTTCTTCTGAACCTTCTCGATTGAATTATACGAGTGGTTAGCTAAGTAGGCAAATGACCAAGGGAGGTGGAAGCTTGACGGTCCAATAGTGTGGACTCTGGAGCTAGTGTGATGACTAGAAGCATTTGAAGACAAGATTGCACACGCTGTTCATCATTGGATCGATCGAATTATAGGAGGATTTGTCAAAGAATTTGCAGTTGATACCTCAGTCAACTATAGCGAGGTGGAGCGAAGGTTTTTCAAGGGACCACGAGGTAAGTGTATGAGATCTATGAGTACCTAGATTAAGATGTTGTTGTGTGAAAAATGAGTTATGCCATTTCCTTGATGTTCAGAGCTACTCAAAGTCTAAAACTCTTCAGAGATTGAGAAAAATCAGGTCCTGAACATAACCCATTGATTGGACCTCCTTCGAGTAGCAATGAGGAAGCGGTACAGGCCTCACTGTGAAGTGTTATTCAACTAATAATACAGGGTTTTCTGTGGACACATCATCCATCCACTCCACCTCCACCTCCACCACATACACCTTCGCCCACACCTCCACCACCACCACCTCCATTCAAGATGTCGAACACAATGAAGCTGCCGATTTTGAAGGGAATAGGGAGCAAAGATTCATATCAATTTTGGTTTGTAGCAAATGATGTATGGAAAACACAGTAGATTACTGATGACAACATAAAGAAGGTGCAGTTGGTTACCACTCTGCAGGATCATGTGTTGACGTGGTATATTAAGTATTGTTTTGATCATCCTGTGGAAAAGCTAGGAGAGACTAAGGCTACTTTCAACAGAGAGTTCAGTAAGCCTAAGTCTGACTCGCAGTCAGTATTTGGATTTAAGGAGATCATGATGAAGGTTGATGAGACACCTTGGGAATTAGATCAAAGGCTGAAATGTGTGATTCAAGAAGCTAATATGCAACTCACAGATGCTCATCATTGCGAGTGGTTTATAGCTTCACTTCTGTCCCACCTAAGGATTTCTTTATCGCAATAGAAGATAGGAACTCAGGCAGAAGCCCTGGAAATCATGATGAGGTTGCATGCGATGCCTATGTAGGATGCGACCTTGGGGGTACAACAAATCCATTCTTAGTTACAAAGCCTATGATTAGAATTGCAGAGCTTGAAGAAATATAAGGAGGATAAGCGAGAGGTGCATGCAGAAGTCTGGTGTCTGAAATGTAAGATCCAGGGGCATGATAAAGACCACTGTCCCATATTTTCAAACTATATCACAAGAGGGGGACCAATTCCATTGAGGCCAAAAGCTCCAGTGGGACCAAGTATGGGGGTCGTGCTATGGTGCACTTTTTGTCAAGTGGCTGGAAACACGTAATGGATAATTGTCATTTGCTTCAAAATTTCATTCAAACACCACAATAGTTGTTCTGAGACTTCTGTAAATCAGTGGATCACAATGATTTCCACTGTCGCAACTATGAGTTGATGATGGAAATAACACCTACCTACCGAATGCAAGTAGAAACTCGACCTCCAGAGTAGGGTGCAAAAGGAGCCTGCGGAGGATATCAGGGATGAGGATGAGGCTGAGGAGGAGGAAGGCATGGTAGAGGTGAGGGTTAGGTTATTTGTTACAACTGTGGAATACTAGGGTACTACGCGTGGGAGTGTTAGAATTAGACATGCCTGTCATGTCAATACTACAGCTAGTTTGACTACACTATAGAGGGATGCTTGGTGCTGATAGCTAGGATGCAGGAGAAAAATGCACAACCTCAACAACCTACACAAAACTTATATATGATGAGAGTTGAGCCTTGCGAAGAAGATCAAAATGTGAATATAGTGTTGAGGAGTGGAATAACGACTGGTGATGATAAAGGGAAGCAACCTAAAGAAGATGGATGGGTCTGTAAGACCCCAGAAAAGGAAGCTGGTTTTGATTTGGCACGTGCTAAGGAAAATTTTATGGAAGACAGAAAAACCTTTGCTGAGGCCTCCACCATAGGAAGCCAGAACAAAGTGCAAGAAACTAGTGCGCCTACAGAGGTTGATCCCTCTGTCCTTACTACATTATTGGAGACATACATGAAACTGTTGTGCGATAGCAAAGCTATGAAAGGCCTATAGGAGTTAATAAAAAAATGTGTCGACAAAGAAAACGCCCTAATGGACACTGCGTAGTTAGAAAAATTGGTAAACATAAGGCAAGAACAGGGCAGGAGATGAGGCTTGCCACGCAGATAGGAGAATATGAGATGGACCAGGTAATTTTGGATCTCATTAGGGGAATTTTGAGCTCTAAAATGGGCCTCCTAAGAAAAATGTACAACCAAAATAAAATTTATAAGAACCAATAATATTCAAGATGATGGTGTCAACCATGGGCGATGATTCACCATTTTTGGAGTAAAAAGTAAAAAGATTAAAAAATAATAAAATAATAAAACTACTTTTTCAACTCGTATTTTCAACTTATCTCCTTAAGGTTTTACTCAAATTTTGAGCGGGAGTACTCTTTAAATGCAAAATTTAATTCTTCATCCAAGGAGTACCCATGTTACATACTTTCGATGGACCCTGCTACACGAAATATGAGAAATACATGAAAAAATGTGATTGCAATCACGTTTTTCATGTATTTCTAATTTTTCGTGTAGAAGGGTCCATCGAAAGTATGCAACATGGGTACTCTTTAGATGAGGAATAAAATTTTGCATCCAATGAGTGTTTGCGCTCGAAATTTGAGTAAGTCCATAGGGAGATAAGTTGAAAATACGAGTTGAAAAAATAGTTTTTTCTTTTTTCTCTCTAAAATTTGATGATGTAATCTAATATTATTTTATTATTTCCACTATTATTTTATAATTACCTTAGGAGGCCCATTTTAGACCTCAAAATTCCCCTAATGTGGGGTCTGATGCGAACGTTTTACCAAAACTAACATGGGAAAGAATGGGGAGGCTTGCCCTACAACGGTCTCCGATTCAGCTCAGAATGGTAAACCAACAAAAGATCATTCCGATGGGACAACTATATGGGGTAATGGTTGATATAGAAGGTGCGAGTGCAATGGATGACTTTGAAGTGATAGAGATTGTTGATGATAGAAATCCATACCCCACGCTATTGGGAATTGACTGGGCCATTGGCGTGAATGTAGTCATCAAGTTGAAGAAGAGGACAATGTCATTTGAAAAGAAATAGCTCAGAGTTGTAGTGCTATTGGACCCTACAGAAGGGATGTGCTACACTGAACTGGTTTGCAATTATGAAAAAAGTGAGGATGATTTAGATTAGATCTACAAAATAACAACACGAGACCAAGACTGGAACAATCCAACAGCAGATGGCAGGATCGCATGGGATTATGAGAGTTCATGTACCTTTGATTCAGATGAAGAGTTGGAGCATTGGTAGAATTGATTGCATGAAGTATCCATGTTGTGATGCAATATGATGACTAGTCACTGCACTGCGTTTCGTCGGAGGTAAGGAAATTACCTTATTATGATGGTTTAATTGGTGTGGATAAATTTTTGGACGTATTTGAATGTGAAGTCCCTGAGCATCACCGCTTTCAAGTGTTATATTTGGCCCTGTGCACTATGCCCACACAATGGTGGGGTACGCACAAGGATAGATTTAATGGATGGCGGGACTATAGAAGAATGATGAGATTACATTTTTGGTGTCCTAACATTCGATTGTCTGAGAAATATGATGGGAGGGATGATCTACACAATCACCTAGAAAAGTGGACTAAAGCTTATGGAATGGAGCCGCAACCAGAGTGGGTACATTTATTTTTCCATACTGTAGACACAATCCCCATGAACTAGTATTTAGAGATGGAGTTCCGCCATGGCACCACAGAATGGGATATATTGAGGGAATAATTCTTATTTACCTTCAGTATCGAAGATGGCCTCGCAAGCATCGATGAAGCCTTACAAGAGATTAAGGCAGTAATCCTTAGAATGCCACAAGAATGGGTCCAGCCAGATTGGAGCACCCAACTATGCCATGCGATGGAATTTTATAATGTGACAGCTGAAGGAAAGGATGATGGTTAGTGAATAATTAATATTCCAGAGTTGGAAAGGCATCGTGAGGGTGAAGGTCCATAAATAGAGAACCTAAACATCACTGTGCCATTGAAAACTAAGCAAGTAAACATTGGGACTGAAGCAGAACCGAAGTTTGAAAATATTGGAGATTACTGGGAAGATGACACAGTGGATAAAGTTGCTGAGTTACTCCACGAGTACCAGGATATTTTTACTACCAAGTTTTCGGACTTGAAGGGAATAATAGGCGACTTGGGCGTCATGAAGATTACTCTGAAGCCGAACACGAAGCCTGTTAAGCAGAGGTTGTATCGCCTAAATCCTATGTATAAGGAAAAGGTTCGCTTGGAGTAGGATAAGATGCTGGAAGTAGGCATCATATAACCAATGGAAGACTCTGATTGGGTGAGCCCTATGGTGGTACAAGAGAAGAAACAGAAGGATGAAATAAGAATTTGCGTAGATCTGAGGAAGATTAATGATTCATGTGTCCATGACCCATTCCTGATGCCATTTACAGATGAATTATTAGACAATGTTGGAGGGTAGGAGGCTTACTCATTCTCTGATGGATTTTCTGGGTACCATCAGATCAAGATCGCGCCAAATGATAGGAGAAAAACAACCTTCGCGACGGAATGGGGTTGTTTCTAATACACTGTGATGTCGTTTGGACTCAAGAATGTGCCTACGATATTTTCTCGTGTAGTCATCGTATCATTCAAGGACTTTATTCATAAGTTCTTGGAAGTGTACTTTGATGACTGGACAGTGTTTGGGTTAGTGAAACACCATGTAGCAAGTCTGCACTTAATGTTGGATACATGTCGCAGATACCAGATCGTGCTGAATCTGAAGAAATTCTTATTTTTTGTTCCATTTGGGATCTTGCTAGGTCACGTGGTATGCAAGCAAGGATTGATTATGGATCCTGCAAAGATTGCGGTGATAGTAAATTTGGAGGCCCCGAGGAGCATTAAGCAGCTGTGCGTGACAATGGAACATACATGATATTACAGGAAGTTCATCAAGGCTTATGCTTAGATTACAATTCCCATGGAGAAACTGCTGAATAAGGATGCTACATTCTATTGGGATGAAGAATTTCAGTGCAATTTGGATGTGTTGAAAGAGAAGATGGTCACCGCGCTAATCTTGATCTTCCCTGATTGGAATGAGGAATTCCATGTGCATGTCAATACTTCTTGCATTGCGTTCGGTGCAGTGCTCACACAGGACAGTGAAGGAGAGCTAGACCATCCTATAGCCTTCGCAAGTAGGAAATTATCGAAGGCTGAGAAGAATTACTCAACGACGGAGCATGAAGGAATGGCTATCGTATAAATGATGCAAAATTTTAGGTACTATTTGTTGGGCAGACATTTCAAAATATATATAGATTACTTTTCCCTGAAATACCTAGTCAATAAGCCTGTGTTGCGGGGAAATATCTGTCGATGGTTGCTGCTATTACAGGAGTATGACTTTGAGGTCATTGTGAAGCCAAGGAGGTTGAATGTAGGACTTGACCATCTGTCACGGATTAAAATAGGATAGGAGCCTAATAATTTGGAGGAAGGGTTGACAGATTCATAACTCTTTATAGTGCGTGTAGAGGATAACTATTTTGCAGATATTATTCATTTTTTGACTACGGGGATGGCACCAGAAGGGTATACAAATCAGCAAAAGAGGGAGCTAGTAGTGCACGTGATAGACATTTTAGTAATTGCAGGACATCTGTATAAGATGGGTGCAGATGAGATATTGTGAAGATATGTGCTAGATTTTAAGAGAAATAGAATTCTCGCGGAAGCTCATGGAGGGAATGCAGGAGGACAATATGCAGGAAAAGTGTCTGTGCAGAAGATTTTGCATGCATGTCTATGGTGGCCAGCATTGCATAATTATTCCAAAGCGTATTGTAGGGAATGCGATGCATGACAATGAACCAAGCATACACCTTTTATATTGGTATATTGTGCCTAATCTACCCATAGTGGCACTGTCGAATATGGTGGATCGTGAGGGCTTGGAGAAATGGCTCACGCAGATGATGGAGCTTGAAGAGGATAAATTTTTAGCTGGATTTCATCAACAAGTACAAAAGGAACGTGAAAAATCTTGGCATGATCGTCATAACAAACTTCGCACTTTCAAGGTAAATGATATTGTCTTGTTATATGATAGTAAGTTCACTAAGTTTTTGAGGAAATTTCAGATACATTGGCTAGGGTCATATATTATCAAAGAAATTATAGATGGAGGCGTAATCTAGCTCGTGAAGCTGAATGGAGAACCTTTTCCAGGAAGAGTGAATGTGAGTTGATTGAATCTGTATATAGGGGATCCTGCACAATGACTATATGGCAGCAGGATAGTCTTAGTGCTCTAGGTAGTTGCGAGGGAGAGCGAGACTATAAACTACACTGCCAAGATTGGAGGATTTGCACACTTGGAGTTTTTGCTGAAATTTGTTGTCTATTGCTTATGAGCCGAGTGTTTTGGGAGGAATTATTCGCCCATATATACATTTCCTTGGAAGCCGATGAGCTATTTATAGAAAGGATGACTTCCACCAACCCTGCTGAAGCTTTGAGTGCCGAAGCAGCTGTATATGACACCCCATGCCCTTAAATAGCTAGTGTTGAAGCTACGCCTTCAGTGCCCATGGTGCTAAGGTCGCCAAGGCTGAAACAATTCATGGCAAAGGAAAAACAACCTGCAACAAATGAGAAGAAGAAGAAGACGGTCTAGATACATGCTTCCCCTAGGAAGCATACTGCGACACCAGCCCAACAGAAAGATAAACGACCAAAAAAAGGTAAGCAGAAGGTTGTAGACTTGGAGGCGGAAGAAGGCCAAGGAACAAAAGATGTTGATGTCAAAGGAGTGAAGCCCCTCACAAAGCCCCTCAATATATCTGTTGGGACAAGGTCCCTTGCGGTCAATTTTGGGGAAAAATTCCAAGTTTTGGGGCAGAAAGCCCAAGTTTTTGTGATGTAAAGTGTAAAGTATTTGCAAGTTATGATCATGGAGTGCGTAGATAATAAGTGTCATAAAGGTATTTTCCCTTCTTTTATGTAAGTTCTGTCAGCTTGTATAGACATACCCATGATCCGTGGACCATGGGATTGTATAAAAAAGAGAGTCTTAGAGAGTCTAAGAAAGGAAAGGAAGTTCATAGTTGATGTAATGGGTCATTAAGAAGTGAAGAGTGAAAAGTTTTAGAGTAGAAGAGAGGTTCTGTAGCTGTGTGTATAGAGGCCTAGAGTAGAGTTCGCAGTTGTGTGCGTAACCCCTATCGCTGAGTGCGTAGGGTAGTCTTGAGTCTGTAAGCAAATCTGAAGTATCAATAAAGAGACTATTATGGAAATATCTGTGTTTTGTCCATTTGCTTTTGTTATGAATGAATGCGTTTCTATTATTTTGAATATTGGGGCTATGATTTAATACTATATTGATGTGCGATTTTGCATGATTTACATTATTATATGAATGCAAGTAATAATATCTAATTACGCGAAGAATATCTTAATGCATGCTAAAGATATCAGACACTTAAGATGATCTGGGTAATAACAGAATTAGGAGTGATTGCAGACGTGGTAAGTGATTGGTTCACTTGTTTAGGGTCCTTGAAAGACAATCATAGACATTCGCAAAGGTCAAGGGGATGGTAAAAGGAATTTATATCGATAAGCCTTAAGGGCTTATCGATCTACGTGAAGATAGGTTTAGGGCATAAAACAACATCATAACCATCTTTGGGTGCGAAAACTTGGTTCTAGCATACCCCCAATACTGCTTCAGGTGAGACTTCAGTCCGCGCTCTGCGGATTGATGCCGAAAGGGCCAGTAGTGTAGGGATTTGTTTGGAAAAATTAACTCTGAACCTGGTCAGGACCCACTAAGCCAACAAATGGTTCCATTTCCAAGACCAGGATATGCATTAAGAGATGTGTGATGTCACATCACTGGAATCCAAATAAGAAGGAAATTGAGGATTGGTTGGATGGAAAGATCCACGAATTCACGATGCAAGAGAACAGGTATTCATGATTGATGAAAGAACAGTGGTTGGACAGGTATCTGTACACAGAGATACACAAAATTTTCTTCTATTCCATCTCGGTCTAATTATACGAGTGGATCACTAAATTGGCAGATGGTCAAGGAAGGTGGAGGCTTGATAGTCCAATAGCGTGGAACCCGAAGTTAGTGCGAAGACTGGAAGCCTTCGAATATAAGATCGCACGCGCTTTCAATCACTGGCTTGATCGTATCCTCGGAGGGTTTGTGACAGAGTTTACGGTTGATATCTCGCTCAACTACAATGAAGCAGAGTGATGCTTCTTCAATGGATCACAAGGTAAGTATTTAAGATCTTTGAATACTTAGATTAAAATGCTCTTGTTTGAAAAGAGAGTTATGATCAAGGATAATTTTAGGGGCGAATGTTCGCCCTTTGGCGAAATTAAGGGGTTTTAAATTTTTAGTGGGTGAATATTTTGTATCATAGTACATTTTTACAAATCACCTCAAATAGCCCACCTTATTTTAAGGGAGAGGGTAAAAAAGGTAAATTTAGCCCTTGAAATTAGGACTTAGAACCTTCCATTCGCCCATTTTCAAGAATAGGTTTTATTTAAGTGAATCCATTCACCCATTTTCAAGAATAGGTTTTATTTAAGTGAATCCTATGGGCCAAATACCATATTTATAAAAGAGGTATGGTAAATTAATAAAAATATAAATAAATGAGAGTTATGGTAAATAAATAAAACATTTTTTATATTTACTCCATAAGTCACCTTATATACATGTAAGGGTGTAAACAAATAAAAATATAAGTAAAGTGGAGGTATGGTAAATAAATAAAACGTCTTTTTATACTTACTCAAAAGGTATGGTAAATAAATAAAAATATAAATAAACTAGACGTATCGTAAATAAATAAAACCTCTTTTTATATTTAGTCCATAACCCTCGTTCTATTTATGAAGGCTCAAGAAAGAGGTTTTATTTAAGTGAATCCTATGGGCCAAATACCATATTTGTAAAAGAGGTATGGTAAATTAATAAAAATATAAATAAACGAGAGGTATGGTAAACAAATAAAACATTTTTTTATATTTACTCCATAAATCACCTTATATTTATGAACACTCAAAAAATGGGTTATATTTAGGTGAAACCTATGGCCAAAATACTATGGGACAAATACCATGGACTAGATTGTTATTAATACCATGCAAAAAACCATTATTAACCCTAATATTAGAATTAATAAAAATAAAAATGGCACATGGTATTGACCCATGGTATTCTCCAAAATGACACATGGTATTGACCCATGGTATTCACCTGGAATGTAGCCTATTTAAATGGGGGAATTAAACCAGCATGTAGCCTATGATAAGATTCACTAGGACTTTACAAAGTTTTATTATTTAGTGAAAGACTCGCCAAGATCTTACAAGATTTTATGATTGAGTAAAATATTCGCCATGCCTGGTGAGAGATTCGCCAAAAAATTATATATACATATTATATTATTGATAAAATCGCCTTTCATTTTTCCTATATACCATGGAGATTCGCCCATTTATTATATTTATAAATTTAGGGGGGGTTCTTAAAATTTTCCCTGGTTATGATATTACCTTGATGTTTGGAGCTATGTGAAGTGGAAATTTATCCAGGGATAGAAGGGGGACAAGACCTGAATATAGCCTGCTAATCGAGCCTCCTCTGAGTGACAACGAAGAAGCAACATAAGCTTCTCCACAGAGTGTTGTCCAGTTAATAAGGCGAGGGTTCCCATGAATACCAAATCCACCCACACCATCTCCTTTTTCACCTCCACCACATACACCTTCGCCCACACTGCCACCACCTCCACCATCGTTTAATATGGCAAATTCAGTAAAATTTCCCATTTTCAAGGGCTTGCGGAATGAGGACCCAGACCAATTTTGGTTCGTTACGAAGGTTGTGTGGGAAGCCCAGGGAATTACAAATGATCAGATGAAGAAAGAAACATTGGTTATTGCTTTACAAGAATGCACGCTGATGTGGTACATTAAGTACTACACCGATAACCTGATGGCTGCATTGGTAGACATTCAGACTGTGGTGAATAAGGAATTTAGCAGGCCCAAGTCTGAAGCCCAATTAATTGTTGGATTCAAGGAAATTATGGTGAAGCCTGGTGAGACACCATGGGAGCTAGATCAGAGATTGAAGTGCAAGATCCACAAAGCTAACATGAATCTTAGGGATGGGCAACACCACGAATGGTTTGTGGCTTCGCTATTCCCTCATCTAAGGGTTGCTTTACCACAAAAAAAGATTGGGACCCAGGAAGAGGCCATGGAAATTGCGATGAGATTGCACAAGGCACCAATTCAAGACATTGCTTTGAGAGTTTAGCAGATTCACATGGAGTTGCAGAACCTTTGCCTAGAATTCCAAAGTCTGAAAAAGGGTAGAGCGGCTTTGCCAGAAGTTTGGTGTTTGAAATGTAAGAGTCAAGGGAATGATAAAGATCAATGCCCTGTCTACATGAGCTATGTTGTAGGAGGAGGGTTGATGCCTCTGAGGCCAGAAGCTCAAGCAGTGCAAAGTATGGGGCCTACGCTGTGGTGTGCTATCTGTCAGGTAGCTAGAAAACATGCGATAGATAATTGCCACTTGCTGCAGAAATTTGTACAGACACTGCAACAACTCTTCTGCAACTTCTACCAATCAGTAGGTCATGATGAGCACAATTTCCGTAGTTATGATTTAATGATGGAGAGAACACCCGCGTATTGGATGCAGACAAAAACTTGGCCTCTGGATCAAGAAATTGGTGGGACTCGAGGAGGATATCAGGGGCACGGACGTGGCCGAGGTGGAGGAGGGCTTGCGAGAGGTCGGGAGCAAGTTATTTTCTACAATTGTGGAGGGCCGGGACACTAGACATGAGAATGCACAAAATGGATGCGCCTGTCATGCCGATACTATACTTAGTTTGACCACGTGATAGAATACTGCCCTGTGTTAATAGCTAAAACACACGAATAAGGGACACAACCTCAACATCCTACCCAAAACCTATAGACGATGAGGGATGAACCCCGTGAAGAAGATCCTAACTGCAAAGTGGAATGACAACTAGCAAAGATAAGGGAAAGCAACCGGAAGAAAGTGAATGGGTCCACAAAGCTCTAGAAAGGGAGGTTGGCTTTGATTTTGAGTATGTGAAGGAAACCTTCATGGAAGTGAAGAAAAGCTTCGTTGAAGCTTCTACCTCAGGAAGTCAAGATAAGTAGTCTGAACAAATGGACCCATCCATGCTTACTACCTTTTTGGGGACATGTATGAAGCTACTACGTGATATCAAGGCCATAAAAGGATTACAGGAGTTGATCAATAAATGTGCTGGTAATGCTCTTGAGGGACTGCGCGTGGTTAGGAAAATTGGTAAGCATAAGGCAAGAACAAGGCGTGAGATGAGGCTCACCGTGCAAATAGGAGAGTATGAAATGGACCAAGTTATTTTGGATCTTTGGTCAGATGTGAATGTTTTGATGAAACAGACTTGGGAGAAAATGGGGAGACTTGTGTTGTAGTGGTCTCCTATTCAATTAAGGATGGAGAATCAACAAAAGATTATCCCCATGGGAAGATTGCAGGGAGTGATAGTCGATATTGAAGGCGCGAGCACGTTGGCGGATTTTGAAGTGATAGAGATTGTCGATGACAACAATCCCTACCTCACACTCCTTGGGAATGACTAAGCTATCGACATGAACGGGGTGATCAACTTGAAGAAGTGAATGATGTAATTTGAAAGAAAATCGCTCTGCATAGTAGTACCTTTGGACCCTGCGGAAGGACTGTGCTATACTAAACTGGTCCACGATTATGAAAGTGACGATGGTTTGGACGAAATTTATAAGATAACGGCATGAGATAAATATTGGGTGAATCCAAGAGCCGATGGATGTATTGGATGGGACCGTGAAATCTCCTACACATCAGATTTAGATGAGGAATTAGAACACTGGAAAAATAGATTGCACGGAGTGTATATGCTAAGATGTAACATGATGACAAAATCGTTGCACTGCGTATCGTTGGAGGTATGAAGTCTGCCTTATTATGATGGTTTAACTGACGTTGATAATTTTTTGGATGTATTTGAAAGGGAAGTTCCAAAGAAGCATCGCTTCCAAGCCTTAGACTTGGTGCTGCGCGTTATGCCTGCAAGATGGTGGGGTACGGACAAAGACAATTTTGATGGATGGCGTGAATATAGAAGAATGACGAGGGTGCGATTTGGTTGCCTAAAGGTACGATTAACAAAGAAATATGTTGGAAGGAGTGATCCACGTGATCACTTAGAAAAATGGACCGATGCTTATGGATCAGAACTGCAATTGGAGTGGGTGCATTTGTTCTATCACACCTTGTATATAATACCAATGAATTGGTACTTGGAGATAGAGCTCCGTGTCACACGGAATCTGTCAAGGGTGCGGACACGACTGACCTTCCTAGAAGTCTAAGACGTTCTAATGACAAACAAGACAAAATGGAGTGATCTTTCTCTAAATACACCTTTTACAACATGAAAACTACAAGTGTTTAGGCTTACCTTATTCCAAAACGCTGTTGTTGAAGTCCGTTCTTGACGATCCGGATGAGCTCCTCCTTCAAGTCAATTCCTGCAACCACAAACAATCAAACAATTACCAAGCACTTGCATTTCATATAATAAAACATATATTCAACATGCAGACCAAGGAACACATGAAATAACTCATTAACACAAGCTATTGAGAAAAATAAACCAGTTTGTATTAATAACGAAACAAAGAAACTCTCACAACCTGGCCTTGGTGTTGTGCAAGTTCCTCCCAGGGTCCATCAAGGGTTTTCCTCTACTTTGACAAAGCTCACCCTCTCCCAAGTAGAATCAAGTGAAGACAATCTCTCCTCACAAAGGCTCTAATGGAAGACCTAAATCCTGCAGCATTTACCCAAAGAAAATGTATAGCTCCAACCTCTTCTCCTTTTGGCTCAATGCCTTTATTTATAGTGCTGTAAAGAGGTTATTCAGGTCCACTATCAATGGGATCATCCCCCTCTATGGGTGGGATAGCTCCCTTATTGATGGGATAAGTTCCCCCTTAATAGAGATACATGAACCAACTGGAGGCGCATCCATTTCATCAAACCGACCTCTAGAATGTTCTAGAAGTAACCACAAGTAACTTTTTCAAGATAAAACTCGCGCATTTTGCCTTTTACAGAGGGACGCACCTGTCCCTTAACATACAGAGCGTCCATGGACGCAGATTTTGTGAACATGGTCAGCGTCCCCGCAGGTAAGGCTAGAGAGAACCTGCGACCCCAGAGATAAACATAGTTTTTACAAGACTTTCTCTCTTCTTTGAGTTTGAGATGGATAACAGAGGCATGAGACTTGCCTAAGAGGGTAGCATGACTGTTGATTTGAGCCATACTAACTGTAAGTAGTCAAGGTGACATTTTTTAGTGTAACAGATTGCCCCCTAAAGTGCGAAGCCTGGAATAGAGTAGGGTTTTGTAATTCTAGGAAGGGTGAAGCGCTTTATCATTTCAAGGATTGTCTTGTGGATGGCCTGGTTGGAACCTGCAATTTTCAACACAAAATACATGGATAAGATTATATCATCACTGAGGTAGGCATTCCCATACTCAGATTCAAAACTTTAACTAATGGACTAACTATTCTGATACAGGAATGATCTTGCAGTACATCATTTTTATAGACTTTTGTAGACACAGTATGGACGCAGCCATCTGTTTATGATTAGTCTACATAGATAATGAATACAAAACTCCTCGCAGCCTGGATGGTAGAAACTAGATTCAGGGTCTTCACTTCTACTTCCCGAATTGGTACGATTCTAGCCATGTGATTAAATGATTCGATGTCGAACATGGTAGAAACCACTTGATTACCAGTCAATGATGTAAACTGTTAACAAGCGTGAGAGAAACCACCAGTAATGTCAATGGTTCTCAAAGTACCAAGCACAACCCGTGAAATGTGAATAGATGTTTTGATGTCGAACACTTCACGGAATCCTTTGATCGAAAGTCAATGATGTAAACTGACGTCAAAGGCGAGAAGCCTGCCATTGATGCATGCAGACTTCAAGGTACTGTCGATTCCTAAGTCATCTTTCTAGATAATGTGTCGATGTCGATAGAAAGCGACCCGTTGCAGGCAAGCCCGCAACACGAAATCATTGTTCAAGTTGAAGAAATGTTGTTGTAAGGACTGACTCAGGGATGGTCAAATGGATGACAAGTATTTCACAGATGAAAGTTTTTCTTGCAGACCTCTTGAACACATAACGACACAACAGATGGCTTGGTGACGTATAACTCAAAGTTAACCCCTGGAACCCGGTTAAAGACTTTCAAAGTGATTTGGTCAACTGTGAGGTAAAAGATTTCCCAACCCAGGTGAATGAAAAGTGTCGTGTTCAAGAGCGGTAATAAAGTTTCTTCTGAGACAAAAGGTGACAAATAGGTTCATTCTTCTCTTTTTTCCCCCACCATTTCTGGCAAGTACCTCTTTATTTTTAACAAGCTTGAGGAGGATAACATATGCTTGATTATAAGCTCATCCTTCGGACGAGTCCAACCTAGTTTAAATTCGAACCCTAGGAAGGAGTGGTTCGTTCCTGTTTGTAATTGAACAGGTCCTCTACTGTAAAAGTTTAACGAGCCCAGTATAGGAGAAACTCGGCGTTTTTCAATTTTAGAGAGTCTGAAAAAACTAAAGGAGACTCCACGTTGAACTTTTTCGTACATTTGTGTCCCTCAGGCCCGAAAAAGTATAAAATAATACCTGGGGGAACCACTTGATCTTGCGACCAAGGAGTACTTTCATGATTAGTGCCACTGACCTGAAAAGTAAAAAGCGATCAAGGACACGTCGTTTTATTTCCTTATCGAGTTTGAAACGACAAAAACCCGGCAATCTTTTCCTGTTTTTACGGTCAGAAAAGAGCTATAAGGGGACCGTCTTTTAATTCCGTTTTAACGAGTGTAAAAGGAACGCTCGGCAATCTTTTCATGTTTTAGGAGTCTGAAAAAGGGCTTAAAAGAGAACTCCAAGGTTTCACTTTTTCTTAAGTTTTAACGAGTTCGAAAAAGGGATAAAAATGTACTCATGGTTTTCACTTTTTCGTAAGTTTTAACGAGTTCGAAAAAATAATAAAAATGTACTCATATGGCTGACTTTCAATTTAATTTACGAGTAGGAAAAGACGGAAAGATCTCGGCATTTTCATTTGTTTTACGAGAATGAAAGATAGCAAAATAATCTCGGTATTTTCATGAGTTTAACGAGTCTTGAAAATAACTGAAATTGACTCGAGATAGGTTTCATTTTTACAAAAGCTTGAAACAGAGAAAAACTATGCTTCAGAGTAGTTTCATTTTTACACAAGCTTGAAACAGAGATAAAACTGTGCTTGATGCCCCCTAAGCATAACTGCTAGAGTGCATGCCCCCCTAGCTTCATTTCATTCAACCATTTGGATGAAATGAAGGTTTAGTGACGAGATCATTTAAAAGACTTTGACCTAAAACTGTAAGAAAATTATGCAAAACACCGAAACAACTAACCTAAATATACAACTTAACATTTACGAGATCTAGTCAATCTCTCGACTCAAGTAGAGGAGGATTTGTTTCATTTTTTAACGAGCTTGACACAGGAAAAGAACTATGCTCGGATTCGGTTTCATGTTTACACAAGCTTGAAACGAAAAACTATGCTTGTTACAAGTTCACATGCCCCCGGCATAATGATGCAAATCAAGGTACATGCCCCCCAAGCTTCATTGCATTCAATGAGGTGGATGGAATGAAGCTTTACTTTCAAAATCTTGGAAAGACTCGTGGGAGTTGTTTCATTTTTTAGTGAGCTTGACACAAGATGAGGAACTATGCTCATAACTACTTTCTACAATCTACCTAACAAAAAACTATACTCTAAAAAAAACCTTGATTCATTTTTTAACGAGCTTGACACAAGACAAGGAACTGTGCTCTAAAAACCTTGATTCATTTTTTAATGAGCTTGACACAAGACAAGGAACTATGCTCTAAAATCCTTGTTTCATTTTTTAACGAGCTTGACACAAGACAAAGAACTATGCTCATGACTACTCTCTACAATCTACCTACTTAACCTACCCTTGTTTCATTTTTTAACGAGCTTGACACAAGACAAGGAACTATGCTCAAAAAGTTCGCATGCCCCCAGCATAACGACGCAACTCAAGGTACATGCCCCCCAAGCTTCATTGCATTCAATGAGGTGGATGGAATGAAGCTTTACTTTGAAGATCTTGGAAAGACTTGTGGGAGTTGTTTCATTTTTTAGTGAGGTTGACACAGGAAAAGAACTATCCTCAAAACCCTTGTTTCATTTTTTAAACGAGCTTGACACAAGATAAGGAACTGTGCTCATAACTACTCTCTACAATCTACCTAACAAAAACTTACCTGATTCATTTTTTAATGAGGTTGACTCAGTAAAAGAACTATCCTCATCAATTGATTCATTTTTTTAACGAGGTTGACACAGTAAAAGGAACTTTCCTCGGACACACTGATTCATTTTTTAACAAGGTTGACACAGTAAAAGGAACTTTCCTCGCACACACTGATTCGTTTTTTAACGAGGTCGACACAGTAAAAGGAACTTTCCTCGCACCATCCAATTTCATTTTTTAACGAGGTTGAGAGAGGAACAAACTATCCTCGTGAACACTGATCATGGCTTCCAACTGGAAGAAAGACATGTCAATGGACAGACCTTGATCATGGCTTCCAAGAGGTCTTCATCCGAAGGAAGAATAGTTTTTTGGAAGGAACACACGTCAAGGGACTCAAAAGGGATAAGAACATCGTGTTCAAATAATCCCATAGAGTTCTCCATGTCAATTACCGGATCTAAATCAACAGTGAGAGGCTCACTTACATCGGTAACTGAAAACATGGGACCAGTTGCCACATAATTAACCCGTGGCAGGGTAGATACCACTTTAGAATCAGGAACATTTAGGGGTGTCATATTATTGGTAGTTGAAAAAAGACTAGGGAACGAAAGCTGGTCTACAGTCACAATACTGCCATTGTGAGGGAAAGACATCACGCGAAAGAGTGTCGATACGACAGCTTTCATTGCATAAACATAGTCTCGCCCAAGGAGTAAATTGAAATCCAAGGGACCTCTAACTACCATAAGATCAACACAAACAGTTTTACCTTCCAAGGTAATAGAAAACTTAGGAAGGATCCCTAAAGGTTCACTAATTGTTCTGTTAAAAGCTTTCAGATTCTGCGTAATAGGCGCAAGCTGAGGGGAACCCAAAGCTTTCCAAACAGTTGAGGATAAAATACTAACAGAAGCACCTTCATCTACCTGAGTACGATGTATGTCCCTACCACCAGCCTTGACAATGATTTGGAAAGGGATGGAGGAAGGAAGACGAGGTTCTGTCAGTCTATTCCAATCAAAGGAAAAGACCTCAGTGCTTGGAGGGGGTTCTGTAGAAACAGGTGAAATGCCCCCTGGCATAGAAGAATCTGATGTAACAAGAAGAACATCAGCGGTATGAAATTTACTCTCGAAAAGGAGAGTGTGATCGACCGAATGTGAAATTGAATCGACCACTTGATCAACTAATGGATCATCAACCTGAGTGACATGAGTTTCACTCTCCAATGGGAGAGTGTGATCGACTGTACTTGAATTTAGATCAATCACTCCGTCAGTTGACGGAAGGTTGGGATAAAGTTTACGGTAACCAGTTGGAAATTCTTGCTGTGGAACAGTAAGGTTTTCCAACAATGTTGAGGCTTCATCCATGTGAGGGCAAATGTGAGTTTGATGACTCCCTTTGCATAACTTACAAGGAAACCTAACTTTACCCTTTTTCCCAGGAACCTGACTATCACTGGTTGATGGATCAATGGAAAGTTGATGAGATTTTTCTGACCATACTTCCACGACCTTTGGAATACCAGGACAATTGACAAGGAAGTGGTCACCTTTACAAAGCCTGCAAGGGTATTTGGGTTTACGATGCATGTCGGAATTTTCCTCAACACAACTAACACTTACAGCCATGGTTGGTTGGTTGACTTCTTTCTTATCTTGCTTCTTCTTCTTCTTCTTCTTCTTCCCTTTCTTCTTCTTCTTAGCCTCCCGGTTACTAGCATCAAGGCTTTTACCAGGCGAAGAGGAAGAAATGGAGGAAGAAAAATTAGGCGAAGAAGGTAAGGGGTCAACAGAAGGTTGGTGATGTTGAGATGGTGAACTCTGTTGAGGTGAAGCATCCGGTTGAGATGGAACAATTGGAGTATTTTGGGCCAACGAAGTTGAAAATAACCATATCGGTAAACCTATTGTAAATCCAGGTAATGACAAAGTAGCCATATAAGGAGGACCAACATTTCCAAAGTAAGGAAAAGTACTAGGATTCTCATTAGGAGGGGTTCCTAGGTTGATAAATTCCGGAACATTTGCCATTATATTCAACTTCAGTGAATTTTATTAACAATTTAAAACTAAAATTAACAATTCACAATTCACACCTAACAATTAAAATTCACAATTCACACCTATGGTCTCTAAAAGTAAAAACAAACAAATTAACACGCGCTATCAAATCTAGGAGTCAAACCACACACAAACAGTAAGCTCTCCGGACCGAAAACACTAGTTGGTGATGAAGCCCAACCTCGCCGAATTCAGTACAGAAGTGGAGGGTGGAACAGTTACCCCAGCAACCTGCTTAATGAATAGACCGGCACAAGTTCCTCCACTTTAACCGTCTCGAAGTGAAGTGAACCCCCCGGAAAATCCAAGTGAGTATAACCGACGTCTGCTCCAGGTATAGTGGGACCTTCCCTCCACCGTCACCTTGGGTAGAATCCTAAAGATTATGGTCACTAAGGTTACCAATGGCCACAAGTACACCTGGGGGAACAGTCTAAACTCCGACAGCACGTAAGGGCAGAGTAGCAAGCTCAATCCCCTTACCGGCTCCTTGACAGTAATCCAAGGTTTACCGATAAGTGACCCCTGGCTCCTCGACAATGGTTAATCCGAGGTTTACCGTTTGTAATACGTACTGTCTGGCGTCGTTCCCAACGAGGGGGGAATGATCCCCTCACTGGTTCGGACACGAGCTCGTGCTTCCCCTTTAAGAGGAGCTTTCCCAGAGTGTAAATGTAACAATTGGATTTGATTCTATCACAAGATCGACTACTTGTTTGGTTTTACTGTCTTGGAGAGTTAAGTACTCACCTACTCCAAGACACTAGCCTAAGCTATGTTGGTGCTTCAGAGCCCTAGAAATGTAAAAATTACTAGATGAATTTTAATTAAGCGCTGTGTTATTAAGGCTGTTATTACTCAAATGGGTAAATGGAGATGAAACCAATGGTGTTATGACCCGACTCAACTGAATGCAATCGAATATGATAATGCAATCCTTTCAATTCGATGAATCCTAACTAGAGTAAGGAGAGAGTTTCCATTCACTTCCAACAATGCAAAAAATTGATCACTAAGAGAAAATATAACAAATTCTCTAATGCACTAATTTTATCAAGAAAAACTAATGCAAATCAATTCCAAACCATTTTTTTTATTTTATTTTTGTGTAAATTCAAATCAAAGAAAGCTGATCTAAATCTACGATTGATTTTTCAGAATGTAAACTATGCAATTGTAATCTATGCACAATTCACATGAAAAGTATGCAAATGTAATCGATGCACATTTTTCAATAATATTCTGAAAATGAGAATTCTAATTGTGCAAATGTGATCTATGCAAAAGAATTCTCAAACACAAGACGATTCTAATGTGATCTAAGAACCAATCAAGTGCAAATTGAGAAAATTGGGTGAGAGTTCCAAAGATCAAAACATAAAAACACTCAAAGGCGATTAACACTCATACACAATTTAGCCCCCCCCGGCGAATGAGGGGGAATTTTTTTTGCAAAAACACAAGCAAAAAGATGCAAAATTGTGAAAGAACTGAGACAAACCTCCAAGTAATGATCAAAGGAAATCAAATCAAGAATTTCTCAAGAAAGAGACTCAAAACACCCAATTGATGAAAGCTAAGAGTAGGAACAAGCTTAGGTGAAAATTTTTGACAGGGTACTAAAGGATCTGGGCAGAAAACACTAAGAAAAAACAAAATCTAAAAGCAATTAAAGCAAAAATGGAGTTTTCCTAAATTTTTACAGGAAGACGCAGGCAACCCGTTAGAACAGGCGCGGGCCCGCTCTGTGCAAACGGCAACAGCGCGTCCAAAGACGCACTGTGCAGTACTCAGAGGGTGCGTCCTTCTGGAAAAGTTAAGAAAAACCAAATCTAACTAAATCTAAAGCTAAGCCACCCAAATACTAATTCTCACAGTCAAAAACCAGAAAATAAAAATGATTTTCTCAGAGCAAAGTTCACACAAAGGAAAAGACTTTCACATTAATGGAATCCCCAGTGGAGTCGCCAATTTGTCGCACGGAATCTGTCAAGGGTGCGGACACGACTGACCTTCCTAGAAGTCTAAGACGTTCTAATGACAAACAAGACAAAATGGAGTGATCTTTCTCTAAATACACCTTTTACAACATGAAAACTACAAGTGTTTAGGCTTACCTTATTCCAAAACGCTGTTGTTGAAGTCCGTTCTTGACGATCCGGATGAGCTCCTCCTTCAAGTCAATTCCTGCAACCACAAACAATCAAACAATTACCAAGCACTTGCATTTCATATAATAAAACATATATTCAACATGCAGACCAAGGAACACATGAAATAACTCATTAACACAAGCTATTGAGAAAAATAAACCAGTTTGTATTAATAACGAAACAAAGAAACTCTCACAACCTGGCCTTGGTGTTGTGCAAGTTCCTCCCAGGGTCCATCAAGGGTTTTCCTCTACTTTGACAAAGCTCACCCTCTCCCAAGTAGAATCAAGTGAAGACAATCTCTCCTCACAAAGGCTCTAATGGAAGACCTAAATCCTGCAGCATTTACCCAAAGAAAATGTATAGCTCCAACCTCTTCTCCTTTTGGCTCAATGCCTTTATTTATAGTGCTGTAAAGAGGTTATTCAGGTCCACTATCAATGGGATCATCCCCCTCTATGGGTGGGATAGCTCCCTTATTGATGGGATAAGTTCCCCCTTAATAGAGATACATGAACCAACTGGAGGCGCATCCATTTCATCAAACCGACCTCTAGAATGTTCTAGAAGTAACCACAAGTAACTTTTTCAAGATAAAACTTGCGCATTTTGCCTTTTACAGAGGGACGCACCTGTCCCTTAACATACAGAGCGTCCATGGACGCAGATTTTGTGAACATGGTCAGCGTCCCCGCAGGTAAGGCTAGAGAGAACCTGCGACCCCAGAGATAAACATAGTTTTTACAAGACTTTCTCTCTTCTTTGAGTTTGAGATGGATAACAGAGGCATGAGACTTGCCTAAGAGGGTAGCATGACTGTTGATTTGAGCCATACTAACTGTAAGTAGTCAAGGTGACATTTTTTAGTGTAACACTCCGCCACGACATGGACGAATGGGATATTTTGAGATAGGGATTCTTGATGACATTCAGCTTTTGAGGATGGATTCGAGTGCATTGATGAAGCACTGCAGGAGGTCAAGGCAGCAATCTTCATAATCCCGTAGGATCCCTTAGATTTAATTCAACCAGATTGGACCACCTAGCTATGCCATGCGCTGGAGTGCTACAATGTGACTACTGAAGAAGAAGAGGAGGATCCGAGGAACATTACTATCCAAGAGACAGAAGGTCACCGTGAAGTTGAGGGGCCATAGATAGAGAATCCAGATATCACTGCACCATTGAAAAATCGACAAGTGAACATTGGGATAGAGGTGGACCTGAAGTTTGTGAATATAGGGGACTACTGGGATGATGATATGGTGGATAAGGTCATTGAGTTTCTTCGTGAGTACCAGGATTTTTTCCCTACAATTTTTTCAGACCTGAAAGGGATAATAGGTGATTTAGGAGTAATGAAGATAATGTTGAAACCAGACGCAAAGTCTATAAACAGAGGCCATATCGCTTCAATCCTAAGTACAAAGAAAGGGTCCGCTTAGAATTGGACAAAATGTTGGGAGCGGGAATCATTGAACCTGTGGAGGAATCCGACTGGGTCAGTCCTATGGTAGTCCATGAAAAGAAGTATAAGGATGAAATAAGGATATGCATAGATCTCAAGAAGTTGAATGAGACTTATGTACAAGATCCTTTTCCAACTCCATTCATCGATGAAGTGCTAGATAATGTAGGAGGAAAGGAATAATATTCATTCACTAATGGGTTCTCAGGGTACCATCAGATCAAGATCATGCTGGAAGATAGGAGTAAGAGGACCTTCATGACCGAATGGGGATGCTTCTGGTATACAGTAATGCCTTTTGGACTGAAGAATGCACCAGAAATATTTTTGCGCGTAGTCATTCTAACGTTCAAAGAGTTCATTCACATTTTTTTGGAGGTATACTTTGATGATTGGACAATGTTTGGATTGGTAAAATACCATAGCTAGTTTTCGTTTTATGCTGGATACGTGCCGGAGGTATCAGATTGCACTAAACTTGAAGAAGTGTTTGTTTTGCATTCCTTTCAGAATATTGTTGGGTCATGTAGTGTGCAAGCAAGGATTAATGTTGGATCTAGCTAAGATAATCATTATAATCAATTTAGAGGTGCCAAGAAGTGTTAAACAGTTGCATGCAACATTGGGTCATACTGGTTATTACCGAAAGTTCATCAAGAGTTATGCTAAGATCACCACACTGATGGAGAAACTGTTGAAAACGTACGCTACATTTTGTTGGAATGAGGGATGTCAGTAGAGCTTGGATGTGTTAAAAGAAAAGATGGTCACTGCACTGATCCTAGTCTTCCTGGATTGAAAGAAGGAATTTCATGTGCATGTGGATGCATCATGTATTGCACTGGGAGGAGTACTGACACAGGCCAATGAAGGCGAATTGGATCACCTGATAGCATTTGCTAGCAGGAAGCTGTCGAAGGCTAAAAAGAACTATTCGATGATGGAGCATGAAGGGTTGGCTATGGTGTATGTGCCCCAGAAGTTTAGGCATTACTTTCTTGGCAGACAATTTAAGATGTATACAGACCATTCTTCATTAAAGTACCTAGTCAACAAGCCTGTGTTGGGGGGGAAATATGCAGATGGTTGCTGTTGTCTCAGGAGTATCATTTCGAAGTCATTTTTAAGCTAGGGCGATTGAATGCGGGACCAAATCATCTATCGCGCATTGAAATAGGTGAGAAGCCCACTAATTTGGAGGAAGGACTACCTAAAGCACAACTCTTTGTGGTGCACATAGAGGATAATCATTTTTCATACATCATCCACTTTCTAACTACGGGAACAACTCCAGAGGGGTACACTAGTCAACAGAAGAAGGAATTGGTAGTGTGCATGGCATTCTTTTCTATTATTGTAGGGCACTTGTATAAGATGGGAGCGGATGAGATATTGCGGCGCTAAGTGCCTGAGTTTGAATGAAGTAGCATCCTAGCCGAATTTCATGGAGGGGTTGTGGGAGGCCATTATGTAGGAAAAGCAACAACACAAAAGATTTTACGCGTTGGGTTGTGGTGGTCAACATTGCATAAGAATTCAAAATCATATTGTAGGGCATGCGATGCATGTTAGAGGATGGGTAGGCCATCGCGAAGGGATGAGCTACCTCTTAATCCACAAGTGTCATTGCAACCATTTGAAAAGTGGGCAATCGATTTTGTAGGACCGGTTCAACCTCCAAGAAAGAAGATGGGTGTGCAGTATATTATCACCGCGACTGAGTACTTGACTAGATGGGCAGAGGCACAGCTTGTAAAGGATTGTACAAGGTCAACAACAACAAAGTTCCTGTTTGAATATGTGCTGACCAGGTTCATTTTTTTGAATATTTTGATGAGTGATCGTACGCATTTCCTTAATGAAATGATCAACGCGTTGACGGAAGAGTTCCACGTTTATCATAAGAAGAGCACGTCGTATCATCCTCAGGGTAGTGGGATGGTGGAAGCATTTAATAAGATATTGGAGAACACACTGACCAAGGTTTGCCATGCGTAGAGGACTGATTGGGACATGCGCATACCAGTTGTGTTATGGGCCTGTAGAACTACTTTTAAGAAGTTGACTGGACAGACACCATTTAGGCTAGTCTATGGCATAGTAGAAGTAATGCTTATGGAATATATTGTACATAGTCTATGCATAGCGGTGTTCACAGGAATGGCGGACTAAAAAGCCTTAGAATAAATTCTCGCACAGTTGACAGAGCTGGAGGAAGATAGATTCTTGGTTGGATTACATCAATAAGTTTAGAAGGAGCGCGAAAAGTCATGGCACGATCGAAACATCAAATTGCACACCTTCAAGGTAAACGATTTAGTTTTATTATATGATAGAAAGTTTGATAAATTTCTAGTTAAATTTCAGATGTATTGGCTGGGGCCATATGTGATCAAGGAGATTACCGATGGTGGAGCAGTTCAGCTTGTAAAATTGAATGGAGATCCGTTTCGTGGAAAGGTAAACGGCAGCTAATTGAAGCCATACACTGGGGATCTAGCCAGATGACTAAATGATGGTAGCACAGTCTGAGTGCTCCAGGAAATTGTAAGGAGGCACGAGACTCTAAACTACACTACCTAGGTTTTAGAGTTGCGTGATGAGGGGTTTGTGCGGAATAGCAAGGTTTCATAATGTCAGCAGACGTGCGAAGGGAGTTGTGCTACAGGACAAGAGACTGCGCAACATGGATAGAAAGTGACCGTTACCATCACTATTCATGATTTGACAGTGAGAAAATGGCCAAGAGGAGCAGGGGGGTGGGGCGATATTTAAGGCTGAATTTAAGAGTGAGATCTCTAAAAATATGCTGCCAATCTAGCATTTATGAGCAGATTTTGGGGGGAACGATCGAATTTGAATTTGAATTTGCCTATAAATTATAGATGGGCGGACAACAAGAAACACTTTGCATTCTGAGAGTTTATGTGTCGTGCTATTTGGTGTGCATGAACCATGAGTTCTTTGAGGACTTGGTGGCTAGTTCTGTGTTTGACAGGTTACCTGAGGAAACCCAACAACTCATTAACAACTTCATGTCTACACTCATGGAAACTACAAGTGCTGGAGGGTCTATTGCCTCTAAGGGGGCTGCCCCTGAGGTCATAAGTATGGAGGTTCCCGCAGTAGTCCCAAAGTCGCCTAGGCCAAAGCCTACGCCAG
The DNA here is from genome assembly GCA_031772625.1 of Pinus tabuliformis. Taxonomy (NCBI): domain Eukaryota; kingdom Viridiplantae; phylum Streptophyta; class Pinopsida; order Pinales; family Pinaceae; genus Pinus; species Pinus tabuliformis. The sequence continues at coordinate 48,716,615 of CM062807.1, read as the reverse complement.
CGAGGGAGATCCCCAAGCCGAAGAAAGATAAACAGAAGAAGACGTTGCCGGTGCGCGAGTCACCCAAGAGACATCCAGCTACACAAGCTTAGAGAAAATAAAAACCAACCTCGTAGGGAAAGGGAAAAGTGGTGGACCTGGATGGAAATGAGGGCGCAAAAGACATCGATATTGAGGGGGTAGACCCTATTTCAAAGCTGTTTGAGTACATCACTCCACGCCAAGGCAAGGTGAAGGTCCCAAAGGACCCAAATGAGGAAAATATTCTCCTTAACACACCCCTACTGCCAGAAAACATAACGTTAGAAGGTCTACTCTTGGCGCACATCCAACATCTGAAACTTTAAGATTGGGACTTGGGGGACACTAAGCAGTTCTCCAACCTAGCTATCGATAATTTCATGAAGCAAGTATTCTACAAGGAGTCTGGTGTCACCGTGTTGGAGCCGATGGAATGGATTCGTGGGGTAAATAAAGTAGGATTGTTGAACCTACTATGGGTGACCCATTACCACTGCGCTCCCATAAATTTGATTGTTATTAAATAGCTGTTGTGCTTGGTGCACGACAGGTGCTTGTGGTTGGAAGAGCCGACACAAATCACAGATATGCTGATCCATCAGATCACCTTGCTACCACATTCAGGACTAAATCCGACCAAGGAATTTGGCAGAAAGACAGGCAAGCGCGACCTCGTTGAGAGGATGAAGGACAAGTTTAAGCTTGTCAAAAAGCCACATGGGTATTCTATTTCCAACATTATTGACTGCGCGGTGAAGGTGGCCACCCAAATCTTGGCTGGCAAAATAATGAGAAAGTGCCACATGGACGACGTGCTGGTACCAGTTGTTTCACTAGCGGCCTAGTGTGCGGAGGGTATACAATTCAACTGGGCGTGCTACCTGTGCAGTGAGTTCCTCATGAACTGTAGGGAGGCACAAGACCACAACAAGACTTTCCATTACTCATGGATTTTACTATCAATTGTGCTGGTCACATGGAAGTTTCCAGAGGACAACCAATTTCCTCCTATTGAAACAGATTTGCCAGAAGTGACAAAATTTGCATCGTTGTGGGCTACCAAGGATGCTGAGCGGGTCTAGGAGAGAAAAGTGTTTTGGGTATTGATGGAAATGAGCATTAATATGGCCATAAATCGGAAGCCACGGTTGTCACCAACTATCTTTGAGCAGTTGTCTGGGTACGCGGAGTTCAAAGCGAACTTCCACTGTATTTCCATTTGGGTGCGAAAGGATCTAGAACAGAAGTGGTATGATTTACCATATCTAGCGATGGATGATGCCATTGTAGTAGTCCTCGAGCGGTGGCCAGCAGACTGGCGCACAACATTAGATTTGTCCGCTTGGACTAGTAAGTCCAAGGAAAAGTAGAAAAAAGAAGTAGCCCGATTGAAAGTTTAGCAGTTGGCTGAAAAGAGAAAGAAGCGGATTGAGGAGCACACCGTTGTTGGCTTGTTGGGGCTTGACCTAGGTTCAGAAGTGTTTTAGCTGAACAAATCCTGAAACTACTGGCCCTTTCGACAACAGTCCATGGAGTGCGGACTAAGGTCTCACCTAAGGCAGTATGGGAGGGTGCTGGAACCAGGTTTATGCACCCTAGGGATGTCTTGATGAAGTCTAGGAAATTCGCAAACTGATCCTGCGTGCTTGCACTACTCCGAGTAGCTATCTGACCTTCACATGGCCCAAATATTTTAACCTTACGGTGTTATTATTATAGATCTGACTAAATTTTGTGGGCCCAGTATTCTTATTTATTCGTTTAACATTTATAACCAGTGCACACAATCATAAACTATAAAGAGATGCAATGATATAACTGAAACATAAACATACAAATCAGATGCACAATATTCAAAAATCAACTTATCTTTTATTAACCTTCTGTTCCAGTACAATCCAATTCTACCCTGTGCACTCAGCTGCAGGGGTCCGCACACATAGCTGCGGACTTTACCAGGCCTCTGCGCACAGAGCTACAGAGCCTCTTCCTACTCCTACAACCCAAGACTCAGACTTACAGAATCAGAGTGAATATCACATTATAACACTTGAGATCAATCATAAAACTTAGTTGCTTTCTACCCTTAGAGCCTTGCTCTATTTATACATTCCCATGGTCCACGAACCATTGGTAAGCTGACCCACTCTATATTAAATTACCATATTTTAGGGTGGACCACCATAGACTCTTGTGCTCCGCACCTGTATTCTACGGGGTCTTACATTTCTTTTGACCAAAATTCGGGCTATAAGCCCCAAAAATCCGCTATAGGGGGATCTGTTGCCCAACATGCCCCCAACACAATCAACGTGACTCGTCCCGAGTCACTTGGCTGGTGCAGTGATCTTTGCTTGGAGTCCAACCGGCAACTTCTGTGCTTCATAGATGTCTGCCACATATTCTGCCACTGTCTGCTGTATCAATTGTGCGTGACTCTCTTATGCATCATTGTTAGAGGCACCCTCTTTCCTTTGCGCATATATGTCCTACATCTGGGCCAGCTTCCCCTCGATCGTGGTGGTGACTGTGAATGCTTCCTCAAGCCAAGGCTGGATGCATGCCTTAAGCCTTGCTTCTTTCTGGCGTGTGACATCCACCTGTTCTTCAGAGCCTAAGCCTCCCTCATCTTGGCCAATCACTACATAAGGGTGACCAAGTGTGCGGTCCCTCGGATATTGTCATAGGCCTGCTGCAACTCCCACGCTTCTGTCTCTAACTGTTGTAGCATTGGGTCCTCCTGTAGCGAAGTGAGCATGAAGAGGGACTGGTCCAATAATCTCCTACAATCCTTTACATCGTGCTCTATCTCTTTCAACCCTGATTGAATGGCGCGGTGGTGCTGCTCTTTGACTTCCGGGGTATAGAGGGTGGCGCCTTCAGTCGCAGCTCTGGGATCTACAAGTTTAGTTCCAACTGAACCTTTGCGACCTCTTCCTTGTTCCTGCGGACTTTAGCTTCCAGTTGGTGAATCTTTCCCGCGGTGGGGAGTGCCACTGGCATGACCAACTCCAGAATGCTGTGACAAGCCTCCTCCACTTCCTGTTCTAATCCCTAGTTTTGGGTGACCAGGTTGTCATACTATAGGCTGAGCTATTCTAAATTGACCTTCTGCTCCCTCAAGACTTGGAGAGCACGGCCCTCCTTGGCACGAAGCTCAACAGTTACCCCATCCCGCAGCTGGTATAGGGTTTCTCTGGGAAGGGCAGCCAAATTCAACCCCCAACCCCTCATGTCACCTTCAGCTTTTGCTAAGATGGTGCCTTCTAGTAACACCAGAGTGTTTGTTGTGTGGGTGTGCAACATCTGCTCAGCTTCGATTGTTCCTTCCGTGAGGTGCGGTGTCATCACTCCTGGGGGTTGCACTTATAATGCCTGCAACTGCGCTCTGAGCGCCCCCAACATAGTGGTCTGCTACGTCATCAACTCTTCCATTGCATCCATAGTGACCTCGCAAATTGGTTTGCCACTATCAAGAAGGGCTCCCTCAGAGGTCTTCATTTTCTTTGTCTTCTTTCGTGCGGTTGGCTTCTCCTGGGCGCGTGACCTCTTGAGTTGGGTCGATATTGTTGTACGTTCCTCTACGTCATCCTCCCCCTGTATTTCCTACTCCGTGGACATATCCTGACCTTCCTCGGTCTCTGCGATTGTGGGTTTTGCCGTCTGCACTGTCACTGCTGCCTCATCTGCCTTCCGCTGTGTGGCCGCTTCCTATTCCTGGCTCTTTCTTTCCGCTAGCTTCGTGATGTGCAGCTGGGTCTCCCTCTTCCACTATTGTGTTGTGATCTTTTCTAGTGCTACCAAGTCCGGAGCATGCCACTCCGGAGACCATGTCGCCATTACCTCAAAGATTGCATCGTTTGTTGCAATGAGAAGAAGCTTCATCCACGTTCGAGCTAGATCCTTTCAGGCCCGGATATACAGATTATGTATATCCGCCTTGAATTCTGCCATGCTTTGCAAACTGTTGTATACCATCAGGGACAAAGGCGGCCTGTATTTGATCCAAGTTCAGATGCTCACCTCCATGAACATCCAAAACACCTTGATCTCGCGAACCCTTGTCGCATCTTTCATTTCCTAGAGCGAGGTGTACCTCGTAGCTTCGGGCAAGTTCCTCTCAATGGCAGGAAACTGGCTATCCGCTGGTAGCTCCCCGACAACCAACAGGATGGATAAGAGAAGCCGTGCATAGTGGAAGGTCTTACCTTGCTCCTGGGCTTCCCTACAATTCATAAAAAATTCATCATAGAGAAATTGCGCCCAGTTGAACTGGACCCCCTCTGCACACTGCTCTGCAATGCAATTATAGATGTTGGCACCTTGTCTGCAGGACATTTCCTCATAATCTTACCAGCCAGTAGCTGGGTGGCTACATGCACCCCTTTGTCCTTGATGCTCGCTATTACATACCCACACTTCCTCTTCTCCAGCTTATATTTGGCTTTCATAGCTTCTGCGAGGGCCAAGTTGCTGCTCTTTCCTGCTATGGTTGTGTGATTGTTTCCTTTAATGGGCAACAGAGAAATCTGGTGAATTAAGCCGGTCGTGATGGGAATCACATCCTCTAGCTAGAGATACCCATCATGTAGTAGACAAAGTAGTTGCCGAATGACAAAAATCGTGACAGACGCGTGGTGGTAGTGGGGTATCCACCGTAGATGTAGTAACCTGGCCTTCTCCACACCGTGTAACCATTTCTACTGTAATAATTGCTCTGCGGCCAGCTGTGGGAACTTCTTGTTGTCCCCGAGGTCCCAGTATTTGAACTTGATATTAGGTACCCTTCCTAGCGGTGAACCTTCAAACCTTAGTTCATCCAGAAGAAGCGGGGTCTGGAGCACACTCTTCGTGGCCTCCAGGTCCTTCGATATCTTGGATGTCCCTTTCCATGGGGGGATGTAGGGGGGTAACTTTATTGCCGAAGGTACTTGGGAAACATTCTCCACCTCATCGTCTTGTGCTTCAATTTGGGCGATCAGGGCTTGCAAATCTTCCTCCTCCTCTTTGGTTTCCATGGTAACAACTTTGCCCTTCTCTGCCATTCATAATTGACTAAATCTTGGGTTCCGTGGTGATACCCGAACTGGCCCCATTGTTTGCTTGTCTTTCGGCGGTTGTGGTGTGTGAGGGGACTTTGAAACCTCTGGTGTAGCTGCCGCCTCTCTAGAATTCTCCTGGGTCTCACAGGGCTCAGGGGTAACTTCTGCGAATCGCACTCTTGTTCTTGCAGCCGTCATCATTTCAACACTGGATTTAGTTGGTTGCGTACTTACGGTTGGCAAGCTAGCTTGGGGCTTAGTGCACTCTATTGACTCCAATCTCAAACAACCAAGGGTGGCCTTTTTATAGTAATAGTTGAATTTGAATTCGACCATTCCCTCTACTTCTGAGTCATTAATACCTTCTTGGCGGCAGATCGTCCCGAATTTAGCTCTTAATTCCTGTCTTAATGGCTTATTTCCCACTCCTTTCTGCCTTAACTCAGACATCTTGTCATGAATAGTGACATCAATGATCACCTCCCAACCTTCTTGCGCAGTAGCGCAACCCATTGTGCATGACCGTGCCCCCTGTGACATACTGACCTTGCGAAGAACCTCCTGTTAGTGTCAGTCTTTGAAACCTTCCTCCGTGATCAAACATGCTTTTACAAAGTGATTTTAAGGTGTCAAGGTCAAATTTTGTCATTTCAGTGAGTCTCCAAGCAAAATTTGGTCACTAGGTATTAGGTCTAGGGTTTGTTTGCACTCCTTTCAAAGTTTTCCAAATGTCAGTCCATGTCACCATTCATTTGAGTGTACCATCATTCAGAGGGTTGTCATCATCATGTCAGGTTCCAATGGGTCATTTTACACCTTGTTCATGCTTTAGTTGTGCCTAGGTAAGGTTCATTTCCCTCTCCTAGGGTTTTGAAGGTAATTTCTCTTGGATGGTCAAATCATCAAAAAAACTTGTATCATGATGTTTATACACCTTCCCCTATCCTTAATGTACCTTATTAAACAATTCTCATCACCGATATCCCTCAAATTCCTCATTTTCACACAAACCCTAGTTTCTTGCTACAATTTGACAATTTTCTAGGCTATGCCTATGTTTTGCCCTTTTGGACCCCTTCCCCTCACTCAATCTTTGAAATTCCACTTTTCCCCACTTTATAACATCCCTCCCTACTTCCCAAAATTTTCTCAAGAATTTAGAAGCCCCTTATCCCCTTCATTTCACTTCATTTCGACAAATCCCTTGTTCCACACATTGGGATAGGTTTTACTCCAATGATGTTTTTGAGCATGAAAATATGAATTTGGGAAAACCGAGAGACTTTTTTGTCCACAATAGGCCAAGAAAGAAAAACCTTCTTCACTTTTTACATAGGTGTGATGGTTTTAGAGAAATGTCAAAAATACAGTTGTCTCAGGAGAATTGATGCACCTCTGAAGTGACCTTGGGAAAATCAAGATTTCTCCTCGCTTGGTTGGCCAAATGACTTACTTGATGAGTCAAATGATAACTAGACACAAATATATTTCCCAATGAACTATCATGAGTTCAATTTGGGGTTGAGGAAGACCTTCAAACGTTGACTGCAACAACACTCTGCCTTTTGGCAGCCTCATTTTTCACATTTTGATTAGTCTTGGGAGATTTGACTTTTGACAGGGAAAATGAACTCCAAATTAAATAATTTAAGTTGTGTTGGAAATTAAACTCAATAATATTTCCAAAAAGCTATCCTGTTCCTAATTTGGACAACGGGGAGGCCTCCAAAACTGGTCTGCAAAAAGGCACTACGCACCTGGGTAGTGGCGCAACGCACCTGCCTGCTTAGCCAAAATTTCACTCAAATCATCTTGCAAAGCTCCCAAATCTTGCAAAATTTATTCCACAAGTAAGTGAAGCATTATACTTTTCCATTTCAAAAGATTTACTCATCCTTCATGGTGTTTTAATTGGTGAAAATTGAAACCCTAGTTTGCTGCACAATGTATTGAAAAACTACCTATACCTTGTAAAATTCCAGATCGATACAAACCTCTGATTTTACCTCCTATATCCCATGCTTTCCCTAAAAATCATGATCTATATCTACCAATATTTGATGGTGAATGTGACAACATCACTGCTCAGAGACATGTACTGAATTTTGAGTCTCTTCTTGACCTTTTTGAAGTTGATGAAGAAGATGTTAGTATTAGGCTTTTTGCTCTTTCTTTGCAAGGCAAGGTCAAGAGTTGGTTCAAATCCCTGCCTGATGTGAGCATCTTAGATTTCCAATAGTTTGTAAAAGTTTTCCTCGATAGGTGGATGATCAGACAAAACCCTTTCTTGATTATAGAAGAGTATAACCAGCTGAAAAGATTGTCAGGGGAGATAGTACAACAATTTTCTGCCAAGTTTAACCAAGTCTATTTTTTGATGCCGGTTAATATAAGACCTCCTCTTGGATCCGCTCTCTTGCACTACCCGGGTGCCTTTGATCTAGAAATGGAGTTTTAGCTGAGAGAAAGGAATCTTGCAACACTTGAAGAGATGCAAAACAGTGTGATAGATGTAGAGGCTCATTTTCTGATCCGAAGGGCAAAGTTGAAGGAAGAAGAGATGGAAAACATAGATCCGGAGGAATCGACATCTCTAGAGGTAAAGCTTGACATTTTGGTAAGTGCAGTGGAAGAGATGATGCAAAAGATCACCACAAGGAATGAGTATAATGTTTAAGCCCATGGCTTGCTGATTGAAGAAGAACAATTTGCTGATCCAAAACATCTTCTTTCTTATCCCAGTTGTCATAGATCTGATAATGATAGTTTTATAGATCATCTTGGAGAAGAGAGATCTGTTGATATGACATGTATGCTTGATGATGTAATTTTTACTGACGATTTTCCTCAGTTTGGTTAGTATGATGATGATTATGTTCTCCAAACAGAAGCTAATCTTCCAGACAAATCAACAGCTAGTTTGTGGAAGGAGTAAGTTCATTTTTAGCAACTTGAATACAATGTTCAGCCATTGCATATTAGCTATGACAATGACGAGGAAAGTGCAGAAAATTTTGAAGTAAGTGAAGGATCTTTGCCTTTTTTTTTTGCTTCATTTTAGTTCATCAAAGACACCTTTCATGCAATCAGAAATAAACTGACGATAAGTCTTGATCTGGACCATCTTGAGAGCCATGAAAACTTTGTTCAAGACTTTTCATATCCAGAGTTGTAGCCCTCGAATCCCTTTGATTGTCAAGTTGCAAATAAAGACTTGGAAGCTGGAACATATTATCAAATGATGCAATATGATTCCGTACCTTTTTGTTTTGAATCATTTTAGTTTTTGAAGGAAAATTTGCATAGTACATTTTCAGTAAAGGATGAGCAGCTTGTAGAAAATCATGTAATCTCATCGGAGCCAATAGAAAATGGGTTGCAGCAGTCTTTTCAAGTTTTTCATGATCCAATAGCTGATTTGTTGGATGATGTATGTAGTCAAAGTCCTTCTCCATTAGCTTCTTGTGAGCTTGAAGCAAGTATTGATACAAACTTGATCCGACAGCCGGTTTCTTTGTCATTTCCAGCAGGAGTCTCATCACAAAGCTCAGATCAAAGTTTGCATTCATGGTATGAGGAGAAGAGAAGTAATCCATTGGATGAGCTAAGTCCCACTGTGCATGAACTTCAAGATCCTTATGCAGTGTTTTTGGAGGCAGATGGAGAATCCATCATTCAACGAATCTATTTCCAAGTTTTCATGGGAGTTTCCTTTCAGTAGTTCTCACTTATTGTTCATAAGCAAGCACTTGTGGAGAATTCAAACAGCAGCCAAAATGATTACTTGGTTGCATTGGTTGTTTCATTTCACTTGATCAGGTGATGAATGGAACAACTAGAGTAGGTTGTATTGAATAAGCTCCATTTTGAGCATATTTTCCAGTTTTTCATTTGTGTTTTAGTCTTGAGTAATTTTTGTTTCAGTGAGTTTAAAGATAGTTTCAGCTGAGTGTCCAGTTTCAGCTTTTGAGAGTCTTGTTTTAGTTTTGAATTAGTCAATTCAACTATGAGTCTTGAGTCAAATTTTCATAGTAATTGGTTTTTGGATGTTTTGAAGTTATTGACTCCATTGCCCAATGGATGAACACACTTGTTTGCTCTCCCAAAGATCTGCGGTTCTTGGCACCTCCAAGGAGTTACCATCCCCATTGGAGCCAATGTTAGTGTAAGTCATTGAAACCTTCCTCCAGTGATCAAAAATGCCCTTACAAAGTGATTTTAAGGTGTCAAGGTCAAATTTTTTCATTTCAGTGAGTCTTCAAGAAAAATTTGGTCACTAGGTATTAGGTCTAGGGTTTGTTTTCACTCCTTTCAAAGCTATCCAAATGTCGGTCCATGTCACCATTCAACTAAGTGTACCATCATTCAGAGGGTTTTCATCATCATGTCAGGTTCTAAAGGGTCATTTTACACCTTTTTCATGCTTCAGTTGTGCCTAGGTAAGGTTGATTTCCCTCTCCTAGGGTTTTGAAGGTAATTTATCTTGGATGGTCAAATCATCAAAAAAACTTGTATCCTGATGTTCATACACCTTCCCCTCTACTTAATGTACCTTATTAAACACTTCTCATCACTTATATCCCTCAAATTCCTCATTTTCGCACAAACCCTAGTTTCTTGCTACAATTTGACAATTTTCTAGGCTATGATTGTGTTTTGCCCTTTTGGACCCCTTCCCCTCACTCAATATTTGAAATTCCACTTTCCCCTACTTCCTAACATCCCTCCCTACTTCCCAAAACTTTCTCAAGAATTTAGAAGCCCCTTATCCCCTTCATTTCACTTCATTTCGACAAATCCCCTGTTCCACACATCAGGATAGGTTTTAATCCAATGATGTTTCTGAGAAAGGAAAGATGAAATTCGGAAACCTGAGAGAGGTTTTTGTCCAACATAGCCCAAGGAAGAAGAACCTTCTTCACTTTTTAGACAGGTGTCATGGTTTTATAGAAATGTCAAAAATACAATTGCCTCAGGAGAATTGATGCACCTTTGAAGTGACCTTGGGAAAATCAAGATTTCCCCTAGCTTGGTTAGCCAAATGACTTGATTGATTATTCAAATGATAACTAGACACAAATATATTTCCAATGAGCTATCATGAGCTCAATTTGGGGTTGAGTAAGACCTTCAAAAGTTGACTGCAATAGCACTCTGCCTTTAGGCAGCTTCATTTTGCACATTTTTACCAGTCTTGGGATATTTGACTTTTGACAGGGAAAATGAACTTCACAGTTAAAAATTAAAGTTGTGTTGGAAATTATACTCAATAATATTTCCAACTAGCTATCCCATGCCCAATTTGGACACCAGGAAGGCCTCCAAAACTGGTCTGCAAAAAGGTGCTACGCACCCGGGTAGTGGCGCGATGCACCTGCCTGCTTAGCCCAAATTTCACTCAAATCATCTTGCAAAGCTCCCAAATCTTGCAAAATTTATTCCACAAGTAAGTGAAGCATTCTACTTTGCAATTTCAAAATATTTACTCATCCTTCATGGTGTTTTAATTGGTGAAAATTGAAACCCTAGTTTGTTGCACAGTGTATTGAAAAACTGCCTAGGGTTTTCAAAAGTTGTCTTTGTTGTTGTTTTCCCTACCTCATTTTCACATCCTCTTCACTAAATTTCCATAATTTCATTTTCCCTACCCTTTATCATTCGCACTCATCCATTCCCCTATCCCCAAAACCCTAATACCTAACAAATTCCCCATTATTCCCCAAAACCCTAAATTTGCATTTCTCAACCCTATCACTTCCCTATAACCCTACGATCAACACAAAATCCCTCATTCAAAGTCCCACTCATCAATCCCAAAGATCAAACAACAAAAACCTATTCTTAATTTAAAATCTCTTCATACTCATCATTGAACACCATACAGTGGCAAATATGAAAGGGATGAGGAAACTGTGAGTGATTCCTCCCAAGAGATTCACGCACTAAGAAGGCCAACAAAGAGAAAAAGATGTTGAGGCACATGGCCTATCACTATTTGGAAAGAAACAAAGTTTGCAAAGAAAGGATAAGGACCTTGAAGGCCAAGTTGAGGAAAACTGTTATGGAACCAGCTCAAGAAAAGATAGAAAAGATAGATCAACGCCTTAGAATTCAGCCTCTTCGAGGGGGCAACCTCCTTTACATTACATAAATGAACAATTCTTCGATGATACAAATGAAAAAACCTCCTTTCTATATATAGGAGTCTAAGGAGTCACAATATAATCCAGCCGACCTAACAATAATAATATAAAGCCACAAAAATAACAATAGAGGGATTCTATGGGGCACAAAGATAACAATATGGGGGTAATAGGGGCACAACAATATAAATAAGGGGTATAACTACAATAGTAATGGGGTAATCACTAGTATTATAGGGACCCAACATGCCCCTCTCCTTCAAAAAAGTGTTGTCCTCAACGCTTGAGTAGTTCTGGATACTTCTGCATAAAATTCTCATCCTCCCATGTGGAATCTTCAGCGGATAAGTTCTTCCACTTGATAAGATACTCTGAAATTGATCGATTTCGTAGCTGTCGAGTTCTTGTTTCTATGACTGCTTCCGGTTCCAATATAATTTTTCCTTCCTCATCAAGTTCTGGCAATATTGTTTGAATTGGGAGCTTGTCACCTATAACCTTCTTTAAACATGAAACATGGAAAACTGGGTGCAATCGAGAAGCTGCAGGAAGCTCCAATTTGTATGCCATAGTACCAATCTTTTGCAACACCTTGTACGAACCATAATACTTTGGTGATAATTTATTATCCTTCTTAGCTTGCTTTAGGGACATTTGCTTATATGGTTGTAGCCGTAGGAATACCCAATCACCTACATCAAAACTTCTTTCACTGCGATGTTGATCTGCCTGTTGTTTCATTCTATTTTGTGCCAACACGAGGTTATCCTTTAAGAGTTGGAGGACTTGTTGTTGATGTTTGATGTGATGTTCCACTGCCTGAACCTTAGAATTTTCTCTTAAATATGATGTGATGGATGGTGGTTGATACCCATAAAGTGCCATAAATGGGGTCATTTTTGTTTCTGTATGGAAGGAAGTGTTATACCACCATTCAGCCAGAGGCAACCATTTGACCCATTGTGTCTGTTTATCAGATACAAAGCAACGAAGATATCCTTCCAAACATTTTTTTACTATCTCAGTTTGCCCATCAGATTGAGGATGATAAGATGAGCTATGAGCTAACTGAGTACCAAGACAAGAAAATAATTCTGTCCAAAAATTTCCAGTGAAAATGGGATCTCTGTCACTTACAATAATCTTTGGGTTTCCATGTAGCTTTTGAACTGTTTCCATAAATGCAGTAGAAACTGTACTGGCTTTAAATGGATGTGATAATGCACAAAAGTGTGCATACTTGGTAAGTCTGTCAACTACCACCATGATGACACTCTTTCCCTCAGACTTGGGTAAACCTGTGATAAAATCCATTGAAACCTCCTCCCAACGTTGGCTTGGAATGGATAAAGGTTGTAATAGACCCGGTGTCTTAATTGTTTCAACTTTATTTTGCTGGCAAACCAAACATTCCGCCACAAACTTTTGAATATCTGATTTAAGGCCATCCCAAAAAAAATCCTTCTTAACCCTGTGGTAAGTTTTTAAAAATCCTGAGTGCCCTCCTAAGGGAGAAGTGTGCAATTCCATAAGAATCTTTTGTTTTAGCTGGGAATTCTTACAGAGGTATAAGCGATCTTTGTACCATAACGAATCATTTTGCCAGCTAAATGTATCAGAAGTACTGGAATCTTGTTGTAGCTTTCGAATAAGTGCCCACACTTCTTCGTCATTCTTCCATTCCTCCCTTGCTTCGTTTATCCAATCTGGTTGGATAATAGAAATGGCACACAACAATGCTTCCACATCCTCATCCTTTCTTGAGAGTGCATCTGCCACCACATTTTGCTTCCCTTTTTTGTAGATGATTTCAAAGTCATAACCCAACATCTTTGTGACCCACTTTTGTTGCTCTTCAGAGGATAATCTTTGTTCTAAAAAGTATTTAAGGCTATCATGATCCGTTTTTACCTTGAAGTGTCTTCCCATTAGGTAGGGTCGCCATTTCTTAAGTGCATGGAGTATTGCCAACATTTCCTTCTCATAAATAGCTTTGCTTAAAAACTTTCCCTTGATTGGACGACTTTCAAAAGCAATGGGTCTTTCATCTTGCATTAGAAAAGCACCAATTCCATTTCCTGAAGCATCACATTCCACAATAAAGGTTTTTGTGAAGTCCGGTGTAGCTAAGACCGGTGCTTGGCACATTGCCTCTTTAAGATGTTCAAAGGCCTTTGTTGCTTCCGGAGTCCATGAAAATGAATCTTTCTTCAATAATGTTGTTAGAGGTGCTGCTATTCTCCCATAATTCTTAACAAACTTGCGATAATACCCTGTCAACCCAAGAAATCCTCGCAGATGCTTTATGGATGTGGGGATTTTCCATTCCTTAATGGCTTTAATTTTGCTAGGGTCTACCTTAACTCCTTCATGAGATACAATATGACCCAAATATTCCACCTCCTGGACTCCAAAGAAACATTTGGATCTTTTTGCATATAATTTTTTCTCCTCCAATAGTTGTAGCACCCTGTCAACATGTTCAACATGATCCTTCCAAGACTTGTTGTAGATTAGTATATCATCAAAAAATACTAACACAAATTTTCTAAGGAATGGTTTGAAAATTGAATTCATCAAACCTTGAAATGTTGAAGGTGCATTGGTAAGCCCAAAAGGCATGACCAAAAATTCATAATGACCCTCATGAGTTCTAAATGCCGTTTTCGGAATGTCTTCAATCTTCATTCTGATTTGATGATATCCCGAACGAAGATCCAACTTGGTGAAGTAAATTGATCCATGCAATTCATCCAGTAATTCATCAATAACAGGAATGGGGAACTTATCTTTAATAGTGAGCTTGTTGAGCTCCCTATAATCCGGACACATGCGCCATGATCCATCCTTCTTGTGCACCAATACTACTGGAGCTGAGAAAGAACTTTGACTCGGTTGAATTATACCAGCCTCTAGCATTTCTGCAACCATACGTTCAATTTCACTTTTTTGGACATAGGGATATCTGTACGGCCTGATGTTTGGAGGAACACTTCCTGGAATCAGATGAATAGCATGATCATGATCACGCATAGGTGGGAGACCCTTGGGAGTCTCAAATACCTTGGAATGATTGTCCAGGACTTTTTGGAGATCTGGAGAAATAGATGATTCCAATGTGGAAACATCTAGCGAACATAATTGTGCAATTACACCTCTTTGCTCCTTTTTTAGAAGCTTTGTCATACCATTAGAGCTGATTATCTTTCCTGGTTTCCCTGCAATACCCCTTAATTCAACTTCCTTTCCTTCCGTAGAAAATTTGATGAAAAGTTCTTGAAAATTAAAAGCTATTGTACCCAAGGATTGTAGCCATTGGACTCCTAGTACAACATCCGCACCTCCCATTGGAATGGAAAGCATTGGGCTAGTCAATACATATTCTCCCATGGATAGCTTGATATTATGGCACTTTCCAGAGCAATTTATTGTTCCTCCATTTGCAATCATCACTTGACACTCTGGTGCTGGATATAGGAAGCAATTCAATTCTTTTGCTACCCTACAATGAATAAAATTGTGGGTGCTTCCTGAATCAATCAACACTATTACCTTTTTCTTCTTGATTTGTCCTTCTATCTTGATGGTTTGAGGAGTGGTAATTCCCGCCAATGCATTACAAGATATGGTCGGATTTATTTGTTCTTCATCTAGGCTTTGTTCCTGGAGTATATCTTCTTCTTTTGACCTTTCTTGCTCCTTTTCTTCTTCCTCTTCACAATCTATGTAGAATAATTTCTTCTCAGCACACTTATGACCTTTAGTGTATTTGCTATCACAACTGTAACAAAGCCCTTTTGCTCTTTTTTCTTCCAATTTTTGTGGTGTCAACCTTATAGGTTGTGGAAGACTAGGGGCAACAACACTTCCATCTTTATAGTTGTGAGTGGTATGCTTCCTGGTTGCCATAATTTTGCTTTCCATTTTTCTTGCTAACCTGAATGCCTTCTCTAATGAATCAGGTTCCCAAAGGCGAACATCATGTTGGATATTATCCTTTAAAGACCCTATGAACACATCAATCCTATGCTCCTCTGGAATATCTTTTACCCTTATGTTCAATTTTTGGAACTCCTCAATGTGCTCCATTACTGAACCCTTTTGTTTGAGACTTATCAATTGGCTAAAAAAAGTGTTGCTTTTTGTATCTTCATAATGTGCTATCAATTCTTCTGTAAAAATTGCCCAAGTGATAAATTGTTTACGAGAGCAAAGCCATTGATACCATACAAACTGATTTGGTTCCAAATATACAGTTGCCATACGTACCTTTTGTGCGTTTTGCACATTATTGAGATCGAAAAATTGCTCCATCTGTAATATCCATGTGGCGGGATCCTTGCCATCAAACTTCCTCATATCGATTTTTGGAATATGGTGATTCTTCGATCCAACATTAGCATCTATGGAATCATGATTAACATTTCTTTTGTTCTCATCATGAGTTTCCTTTACTACCTTTTCACCATTAGTGACCCTTTCTTGTAGCAACTTCTTCAATTCTTCCATGTCTGTCTTCAAATCTATCTTCAAATCTGCCATGTCTCTCTTCAAATCTGTCTTTGAATCATCCATCTTAGCTTCCATGCCCTTTATCTTAGATTCCATGCCACTTATCTTAGCTTCTGTTAGCTTTTGTGAGCGTGACATTTGTTGCACTTGTTCTTCTAATTTTGATATATCATGTAGCATTTCTTCCTCTTCTTCATGAGTCATGCTAGAGATTTCAGGTTCCTTACTAGGTGTTTGCATTTTCTTTCCTCGGGGCATCAGTTACCGATAATAATTCTTTACTATGCCGTTTGAATTCCGTTAAACCAAGCTTACACAAAAATTAAAAAAAAAAACTACACACCTTTTTTCACTTTATAGAAGCCTGATATTGAATCTGATGTATCTCTGTAATTTTGGATCATCTAGTTCTCAAATTGCTACCTATAGTAACCTTCTGCGTCCTCTTTCCAATGCCACAAGTCTGAGCCAAATTGGATTTTCCAAGGGAAAGTTATGTGAAATCTCCCACAGTGACTTGCTTTTAGACTGGTTCAGTAGAGCGAACTTGTACGACGTTCCACAAGTCACTGTTTCAACCTTTGAATCTGAAACACACACACAAGAAACTATAGTCCGTCCTCTTTTTGTACCTTCTGACGAAATTTCAATCCGATCCCCAGAGAGAAAGTTATGACGATTTTCCCCAGGTCACCTGTTTTGAATGTAATTCAGGAGTCTGCAAAAAGACCAACTTCCTCTGATCATATCTCCGCAAATATCACGCGAAAAGCTCTGAAATTTGGACCCAAGGTTCAGCGTGATTTCTTCCCAAATGGGTTTTTTTTTGCAACTTCTGAAACGTCACAGAAAAAAGTTATAGTGAAAATGCCACGATGACCTGTTTGGAGCAGCGAAACCCTAGAATCCAAAGCTCTGATACCAAATGTTATGAAACCAGCTCAAGAAAAGATAGAAAAGATAGATCAACGCCTTAGAATTCAGCCTCTTCGAGGGGGCAACCTCCTTTACATTACATAAATGAACAATTCTTCGATGATACAAATGACAAAACCTCCTTTCTATATATAGGAGTCTAAGGAGTCACAATATAATCCAGCCGACCTAACAATAATAATATAAAGCCACAAAAATAACAATAGAGGGATTCTATGGGGCACAGAAATAACAATATGGGGGTAATAGGGGCACAACAATATAAATAAGGGGTATAACTACAATAGTAATGGGGTAATCACTAGTATTATAGGGACCCAACAAAAACTTTGAGGAGGAAGAAAGAGCAAGACAAGCTTAAGATTTTGGCTGAGGCTTCCTTAGCCCAACATAGTACTTGATGCAAGTCACTCTACCCAAATTTCAAGAAATTTGGCACACTTTTTTTCAATTTTGAATTTTTGAAGCAAAACACAGATTTTTCTGCCTGGTGCGTAGCGCCACCCGGCGCTTGCTTTTGCTAGGGACCTCCTCTGGAGGAAAAATCTATATTTTTGCATTCCTCGTGCAAAATTATGAATACCCAGAAATGGCTAGAAAGTTTTGTCAAGTTTTGAGCTTCCAAAAGGGTTAAAAACACCTCAAAAATGCCCATTCTGCCCCTTTTTGGCCACACAAGAAGCAGTGTTGGGAGAACTAACTTTTGGAGGGGAAAATGAACACCAAATTTAGAAATTCCACCTTTTCTTTAAATTAGATAAATAGTCCTGTCCAACAAGCCCACTTGGAGCAAATTTTATGCACGGGAAGGCCTCCAAAATCAGCTGCAAAAAGGCACTACACACAGGGACAGTGGCGCGGCACATAGGATGGAAAATTGTCATTTTTGCCAAAAAACTCTGTTTTTCGCCTAGTTTTTTCTTAGTTTGACTTTTCTCTCTCTCATGGTAAAAATCATGTTGTAATTTGATGTAACTTGATGGAATTTGATGTAAAAATGTTAAAAATTCATTCATGGAGGTAGATACATCATGAAAAGGTAGTTTTGAACTGAATGAATCAGTTTCCTAGGTTTTAGAGGCAAGCTACTCCACTACCTACTTTTCAGTTCTTATTTTAGATCTTGTTTAAACAGCTCCTAAACTCATGAATTCGACCCCTAAAGCCTAGCATGAGTTGTTTTTTCCTATATCTAGTAGTTTTTTAGTAATTTGTAAAGGTTGGACTATTGTGAATGCTTTGAGCATTATTGTACATTCATATTTGAAGTTTGGCAAATGAATAGACTAGGGTTCGTAGCATTTTGTGGGATTCTTGTCGCAAGTTGATTTGGTATTGTTTTTTTCCTTCTGTAATTCAAGTTTACATGTGTTTATGTATGCCATTATCTCTCTCTTTTCATTTGAACTAAATGAATCAAGGATAAAGGTAGAAATCATTGATGTTGTAGTGCTCTACCTAGGGTTTGTTTAGTTTCTATGTTTTCAGCAGTTTGAAGAGAATCCCTGAGACTTTCATGCGCTCTCCAACTCCTCACCAGTCTTAAGACTCTCCATCTCACTTATTTCAAAGTACTAAACCATTTTCCTACCTTTCTCCACAGAAACCTCTACAAGACTGTGTCCATTCCCCGGACCCAAAATATGCCTTTCACATTTGAGCTAGCAAACCAACATTAAATTCAATCAAACCCCTCTGAGCATATACCTAGCCTAAAATTAGTATTTACGTCAGTCATCTCAAACCTCATTGATCATATTTTCCTGAGATTGACAAGGAGAGAGCCCTCTCCCGACTTGGTAGGGCTAGCTACCAGGTTAAGCATGGTTTGATGTTACCCTAGATCCTGCCTTTCTCAGTCTAAGGTAGATTTAGGCCCTAACACCTTCTTTCCACGTAGCTTTCCTATAGACTCGTTTATAGTCCTTCGCCCTCTTTCAATTTCTTGGAGCACTGAGACTGTGCTTTCTACAGATAGTCAGGTGGTCGCACCCCTGGTGCGAGGCTTCAATTTTCCTGCTAGCCCAGGCTGTGGGCACCGTCAAGTACCCTTGTGTCTGATAGCGTGTTGCGTTCTTCCTTGTATGGTACGCTCCCCTGTTTAGTAAGGTGCCATCACAACCATGATAGCAGGGTCACAACTCTTTCTAATGCAGTAGTAGGGCTGGCTAGACTTGGTCTCAACCTACTTAGTTTTTTGTGGCCCACTTGCACTACTTCAGTTTCTAGTTTGTTGATTTCCTCATCCAATGTCATGCTATTCTTCCTCAGTCGCGCCCATTCTTCCTCAAGTTCGTGAAGTTTCAAGCTCCCTTGCTGAATGGCTTCCTGCAACTACCCAATTCCTTTACCCGAGTTCTTGCATCCGGTCCCAACTGTAGGAGTTGTGGTCTGGGGATTCTTTTCTATCCTCCTGGTTGCATCCCTCCTTGTCAATGTTGGGGTCATTTCCGTGCCCCAATTTTTGCTTATGATCCTATAAACCCATTGAACTGCTGGTACGCGCAGGTCCTAGTTGGTTCGTTTCATTAGGTGAACTCTGTTCATGACTCCTCATAGCCTTTTGAATGCTCCATCGCGGACTTTTTGTGGGGTGTGCCGCCTTCGCTGCCTTGTTGGGTTCTGATTTCCAATCCTTAGTCTAGGGAGTGTATGCATAACACGTTTTTGCACCCATTGACACAGGTGGGTGCGCAAACTTCTTTGTCTTGGCTGCCCGACTCGCATTCAACACTGGAAACTTCCAACCTATAAGTGTATCCATCTTCTACAATCACGCCAGTTCCCCATAGTCTTCTGATGTGTACTCCACCATCTTGTGGGGGTCACACGCAACACCCATTCCAGCACATCGTACTGTTGTTGTTCCGCTACTGTACTTTCAAATTTGTCTAAGAATTCATCCACTCCTGTGATCCCATCATATGTTGGCAGTTCCCTTGCTTCGGTCATCACACACCACAGTGATCTAATCATCATGTTACAATTCAGCGTCATTACTTCATGCAACCGACTCTGCCAGTGTTCTATCTCTTCATCTGAATCCGAAGTACAGGAATTGTCATGTTCCCATGAGATTCTCCCATCTTCAGTTGGGTTCACCCAATCCTGGTCTTGTGCCATTATCTGGTAAATGCAATCCAGCTCATCATCACTGTCATCGTCATGCACAAGTTCGGTGTAGTGCGCACCTTCGACTGGGTCTAGCGGAATTACTACACAAAGGGACTTTTTCTCGAATATCATCTTCTGCTTCTTCAGGTTAATGACTCCATTCATATTAGTGGCCTAGTTTATTCCTAGCAGCGCGGGGTAAGGGTTGTTGTCATCAACAATTTCTATTACTTCAAAGTCTGTTTGCGTGCTCATGCCTTCGATGTCCATTGTCACCCCTTGCAATCTCCCCATGGGCAAGATCTTTTGTTGGTTCGCCATCCGTAATTGAATAAGGGACCATTGCAATGTGGGCCTACCCATGCGTTCCCATGTTTGCTTTGGTAACACATTCGTGTCCAAGCCCAGGTCTAGAATTACCATATCCATTTCATATTCGCCAATCTGCGCCATTAATATCACCTCCCTCCCAGTGCGCAATGTATGCTTTCCTAGTTTTCGGACTACGCGCGGTTCCCCTGACCCTGCACACTTAGTTATCAGTTCTTGTAGTCCTTTAATCACCTTATTATCGCATAGAAATTTCATTCATGTCTCTAAAAAGGTAGTAAGCATAGAGGGATCCATTCCTAGCTTTGGTTGATCCTTATTACCTGAAGTAGAGGCCTCCACGAAGCTGTTCTTAGCTTCCATAAACTTCTCCTTTATGCGTTCCAAGTCAAACTCAAGTTCCTTTGTAGGAGCCTTGAGAACCCATGTATCTTTCTTGGGCTACTTTCCCTTATCTTCCCCTGTGGTTGCACCACTTCTGAGGACCATATTCACATTTGGGTCTTCTTCGTGTGGTTCAGACCTCATCATTTGAATATTCTGCATCAGAGTAGGTTGAAGTACCCCTTTCTTGCGTATCTGCGTGATCAACGTAGGACAATCTACTGCCTCGTGATCAAACTGAGAATAGTACGAACAAGATAGTATCGTTGGGTTGGTACAATCACGAGCGTAGTGCCCTAGTCCTCCACAATTGTAATAGATTAATTGTCCTCAGTGCCTTCCCGACCCCATTCCTCCTCGTCCTTAACCTCGACCTTGAAATTGCCTGAGCGCCATCCCTGTTGCTGGGTCAAGGGCTCGCGTTTCTGTCTGCATATGATAGGCTAGGGTTTGATCCATCATTAACTCGTAGCTCTGACAAGTATTCTCATCGTGGTCCACCGATCTACATAAATTGCAAAACAGCTGCTAGGGGGTTTGTGTATATTTCTACAACAAGTGACAATTGTCTGTCATGTGCTTTCCTCCCACCTGACAGATTGCGCACCAGAGTGCGGGCACCACACTTGGCCCTACCTGTGCCTCTATTCTTAACGACATTGGCCCCCCTCCTGCCAAGTGGTTCCCAAATACTGGACAATGATCATTATCATGGCCTTGGCCTTTGCATTTTATACACCATACTTCCTCGCGCGCCTCCTGTCGCGGTACCCTATCCTGCTTTAAGCTCTGCATTTCCAAGCATAGGTTGTGTAGTTGCACATGGATCTGTTGGACTCCCAATCCCGGATCCTATATTGGTGTTTCATGCAACCTCATCGCCATTTTCAATGCTTCTACCTGGGTCGAAAGATTCTGTTGTGATAACGCCGTCCTTAGGTGTGGTGTCAAAGACGCTACAAACCATGCGCGGTGCTGCGCATCCGTTAACGTCATATTAGCCTTGCAGATCATACTCTTCAGTCTCTAATCCAGATCCCAGGGGGTCTCACCTAGAAGCATCGTGATCTCCTTAAATCCGATGATTGACCGCGTCTCTGATTTCGACCAGCTAAATTCTTTGTTCAGCACATTCTGGATCTTTGCTATTCCTGCATTTGGGTGATCATTTGAGTGTTTGATATACCATGTCAACGTGTGATCCTGCAGCATGCTCACCAATGTAGCCTTTTTAATGTTATCATCCATAACCCCTTGTGCTTCCCACACTGCTCTTACCATAAACCATAACTGATCTGGGTCTTCATTTCCTACTCCTCTGAATACGGTTAGCTTAATTGCGATCGCCATACTAAACTACTAGTTTAGCAGAGGCGATGTGGGCGAAGATGGAGGTGAAGGAGGTGATGGCGTGAGTGGAGGTGATAACTACAGAATGCATTGTCTTATTAAACTGGCTGTACTCCTCAGAGAAACCCAAGCACGTTCTTCCTCACTTGTTCGCGGAGGTGAAATTAAAGGACTGTTTCCTAACCCTTTGATACCTTTGTAGACCTTTCCGCTTTGCGTCATTCCACTCATTAATGTATTCTCATCACCCATTTTTCACATAACAGCATCTTAATCCAGGTATTCAAAGATTTGATGTACTTATGTCACGGTTGAGAAAATGTCTTTCTACTTCGTTGTAGCTTACAGTCATGTCGATCGCAAATTTAGTGATAAACCCTCCTATTATTTACTTGAGCCAATGGTCTATGGCCCATGCGATCTTATCTTCTAATGCCTCAAGCTTGTGTACTAACTGCAGAGTCCACACTATCAATTGATCAAGCTTATACCTTCCTTGGCTGTCAGCTAGCCTCACAATCCAATCATATAGCTCTGAAGAGAAGGACGCGAAGAAGATCTCATGGATTTCCATATATACGTAGCGATCCAGCCACCTCTTCTCATATATCTGTGGGGTTCTATTCTCCTGTGTCACGAACTCGTGAAGCTTCTGATCCAACCAATCTTCAATTTCCTTCTTCGTAGGATTCCAGTGTTCCGACATCAGACATCCCTTAAGTAGATCCCAGTCCCAGCAATAGAACCATTTATTGGCTTGTTGGGGCCTGACCCAGGTTCAGAAGTGTTTTAGCTGAACAAATCCTGAAACTACTGGCCCTTTCGGCAATAGTCTGTAGAGCGCAGACTGAGGTCTCACCCGAGGTAGTATGGGAGGGAGTTGGAACGTAGTTTCTGCACCCTAGGGATGTCTTGATGATGTCTAGGATATTCACAAACTGATCCTGTGTGCTCACAATGCTCCGCGTAGTTATCTGACCTTTGTGTGGCCCAAATCCTTTAACCTGACGGTGTTATTATTATAGATCTGACTAAATTTTGTGGGCCCAATATTCTTATTTATTCATTTAACATTTATAACTAGTGCGCACAATCATAAACTATAAAGAGATGCAGTGATATAACTGAAACATAAACATACAGATCAGATGCACAATATTCCAAAATCAACTTATCTTTTATTAACCTTCTGTTCTAGTACAATCTAATTCTACCTTGCGCACTCAGCTGCAGGGGTCTACGCACACAGCTGCGGACTCTACCAAGCCTTCGTGCACATAGCTGTAGAGCCTCTTCCTACTCTTACAACCCAAGACTCAGACTTATAGACTCAGAGAAAATATCACATTATAACACTTGAGATCAATCATAAAACTTAGCTGCTTTCTACCGTTAGAACCTTGCTCTATTTATACATTCCCATGGTCCGCGGACCATTGGTAAGCTGACCCACTCTATATTAAATTACAATATTTTAGGGTGGACCACCCTAGACTCTCGCTCTCCACACCTGCAATTTGCAGGGTCTTACATTACTTTTGACCAAAATTCGGGCTACAAGCCCCAAAAATCCACTATGGGGGGATTCACTGCCCAACAACCACAAAGGAGTACGCAGAGTAGGAAGAGCACGGCTTTGACAAGAGACAGAAGTCCCCTTCGCCCCAAACAGAGGGTGATGAACAGTCAGAATAGGGAGGTGGTGATCTGGAGAGCACCCCTTTTCATGTAAAGTGACATAGAGAACAAGAAAAGGAGGGGCAACGAAAGAAGACCAAGGCCTCCAAATCGTTGCTCGATCTAATCACCTTGACGGAGGGTGACTTGGACGATATTGGGGACAAGGTAAGAGATACGACCGTGGAACTTCTACGACAGTTCGAGCAACAGTAGAAGAAGGCACCCAGTCCCTTACAAATGGGTTTGCGTGAGCTGCAGATCCAAAAAACTAGAGTGCTAGCAGGTGTAGGGAAGGGCAGTGCGTCACCAACTAGTTTGGCATTGGGGACCACTCAAGCCGCAAAGTTGGTTCAATCCTTAGATCTTCAGGTAGTCATGTTGCCGGATGGTGCTCTGAGTGTGGAGGCAGAAGCTGGCAAGGCTATTGTCAGTGCGCTGAGGAATGTTGGACTCGACTTGGTTGTGCTCCCCAGTGAATTCCTTCACACCCTACAAGCAGGTGTGATTGAAGAGCTTAAGGCCTGAGAGCAGTGCGTGCTGAGAAAGATAAGTGAGCAGAAAGTCAACAACGAATAGATATTCATTGATAAGACAACCATGCTAGAATCCTGGAAGAAGGTTCAAGAGAAGAATGAGCACACCATAAAAGTAGTAGTCGAAGCATGCAGAACCGTTCCAGAACTGCATATCCCAGAAGAAGCGCCGGGGGAGGCCAAAATTAGGAAATTAGTAGCAAGTTTGTGCGATGCCAAGATGAATATGGCCAAGGTTTAGTTTGAGATGAACCTTAAAATCAGAGAGCTTTAGTTGAAGACATAGCCTTCGACTCGCACAGAGGTTAGAGAACAACACGAGGCAACTGTAAAAGATGTAGTAGCAACAGTGGATTCCATGGTGGTGGATTGTACCACGCTCTTTGAATAGGTGATGGAGGTCATTACGAATCTGTGAGAGGATCCTAACATGCCGAGGTTGAACACAGAGGCCCGAGAATTTCAACAACAGTATGATGAAGCACGAGCGATGGCACACACCGTTGCTATCTCACAACGACTGGCTATGTTGAATGAGGCAAAGCAGTTTCTCGAACAAGTGGAGGCAGCGCAATGAGAAGAGGCGGTCCTCAAGGCCAGATTGGGGCCTTGGTTGGATGAGGCATATGTTATCTCTGCCACCATTGAAGAGAAGCTGACGGTCCTATAGAGGACACAACATAAGGTTAAAGAAGACAACGCAGGACCAACAACCAAGCCATTGGTCGAGCAGCTCAAGCAACTAGCCACGCAGAGTGCAGCTAATGTAGCAGTATCACAAATTGAGCTGGGAGGTCTCCACAGCAAGATCTCTGCACCAGCAGAGTGACTCAAGGGTGAGTCACGATATTTGTGTTGGGGGCCTGTTGGGATAAGGTCCCCTGTGGTCAATTTTGGGGCAAAAGCCCAAGTTTTGGGGTAGAAAGCCCAAGTTTTTGTGATGTAAAGTGTAAAGTCTCTGCAAGTTATGATCATGGAGCACATAGATAATATGTTTCATAAAGGGATTTTCCCTTCTTTTATGTAAGTTTTGTCGGCTTGTATAGACCTACCCATGGTCTGGGGACCATGGGATTTTATAAAAAGGAGAGTCTTAGAGAGTCTAAGAAAGGAAGGGAAGTTCATAGTTGATGTAATGGGTCATTAAGAAGTGAAGAGCGAAGAGTATTAGAGTAGAAGAGAGGCTCTATAACTATGTGCGCAGAGGCCTAGAGTAGATGCCGCAACTGTGTGTGTGTACCCTTGCAACTGAGTGCGTAGGGTAGTCTTGAGTCTGTAAGCAAATCTGAAGTATCAATAAAGAGAATATTCTGGAAATATCTGTGTTTTGTCCATTTACTTCTATTATGAATGAATGCATTTATGTTATGTTGAATATTGGGTCTATGATTTAACACTGTATTGATGCATGATTCTTCATGGTTTACATTGTTATATTAATGCAAGTAATAATATATGTTTACGCAAACAATATCTTAATGCATGCTAAAGATATTAGAAACTTAAGCTGATTTGGGTAATAACAGACTTAGGAGTGATTACAAAGGCACGTAAGTGATTGGTTCGCTTATTTAGGATCTGTGAAAGATAGTCATAGACCTTCATGAAGGTCTTGGGGCTGCTAAAAGGAAGTTATATTGATAAGCCTCAAGGGCTTATTGATCTGTACAAAGATAGGTTTAGGGCATAAAACGACATCATAACCATCTCTAGGTGTGGAAACTTGGTTCCAGCATCTCCCCATACTGCTTCGGGTGAGACCTCAATCCACGCTCCGCAGATTGATGCCGAAAGGGCTAGTAGTGTAGGGATTTGTTTGGGAAACTTAACTCTGAGCTTGGGTCAGGACCCACTAAGCCAGAAATATCCCTACAAGGAAGGGAAAGGAAAAAATTACTAAAGACCTAGACCCTAAGAAATTTACCATTTCCACACCCCTGCTACTTGAGCAGGTGCCTTTTGTAGGTCCGCGACTCACGCGAGTCCCGTTACTAAAGATGGAGGATTGGGACCTAGTGGATCATGCTAAGTTCCCACACTTAGCGACATATAACTTCATGAAACGAGTATACTATGAAGACATGGGTATGACAATTCTGGAAACAGAGGAATGGGTCTGCGGTGTTGAGCAATCTGGGCTGCTCAACTTACTTTGGGTGCCACATTACCACTGCACCCAAATCAACACAAATTGCATACACAAACTGCTCACTCTAGTGCATGATGGGTGCTTATGGCTAGGAGGGCCTGTCCCCATCACTGATATGCTTATTCACAGGATTACAAACCTGTCACATGAAGGTTTGAACCTAGCTAAGGAGTTTGGCAGAAAAATAAGGGACAGGGAGCTTGCTGAGCAGATGAAGAAGAAGTATGAACTAGTAAAGAAGGTGCATGGGTATTCCATCCTGTCAATAAATGACCCCAGAGTTCAATTGGTTGTACAAATAATTTCCGGGAAGGTAATGAGGAAGTGCCACGCGGACAAAGTTTCGGTGCCCGTAGTTTCCCTGGCTGCTCAGTGCGCAAAGGGCGTCCTGTTCAATTGGTCCAGGTACTTGTGCTAGGAGTTCCTCGCAAATTTCTGCGAGGCCTAGGATGAAACTAATCCATTTCATTACGCTTGGTTACTTCTGTAGAATTTATTGGTTGCATTGGAGCTGCCAGACGACAACCAGTTGCCTTCGTTGGAAGAAGGATTGCCGAAGGTTGCGTAGTTCGCCTCCCTATGGGCTACAAAGGACCCTGAACAAATAACGAAGACTAATATTTTTTGGGTCTTGATGGAAGCAAGTCTCTGCATGGAAGTTAACCAGTGCCTAAGGTTGTCCCCAACCTTGTACACACATTTTTTAGCCTATGTCGTTTAAGGTTGACTGCCACCGAGTCTATATCTAGGCACAGAAGGATCCAACATAGAAGTGGTATGAATTTCTCTATTTGGTAACAGAGTCTAATGTGCAGGAGGTAGTGGAATGTTGTCCCACTGAGTGGTGCACCACTTCAGACCTAACTACTAGGCCAAGCACAAGTGCAAAAAGTACAGCCATGAAGAAAAGGAATGAGGCAGCCAAGCAGGCCACGTAAAAGAAGAAAGATGCTGCAAAAAAGGCTCGGGTTGAGGAGGAACACACTACCAAGGAGAAGGCAGAGTAGGAGTAGTGCACAACCTAGAAAGGTGACAAGTCACCTTCAACAAAAAAAGAAACCGAAACAAGGCAAGGCGGCAGAAGTGAGGAGGGATAGCGCACCCCCTTCATTGTGAAAATGCGAGAATTGGAACATCAAGCTGGATTAAGGAAGAAGTAGAAGGCTCAGAAAACATAGGTTGACCCCCTGGTGCTCATAGAAAGTGATTTGGATGAGATCGGTGATAAAGTCAAGGATGTCGCCATAGAATTACTGCAGCAATTGGAATAATAGTACATACAAACAATGGGAGGAGTCCAGAATGATCTTTGGGAGTTGCAACTCCAAGAAACTAAGATCCAAGCATATGTCGGGAAAGTGAGTGGTGCAATAGGTAGTTCGGCACAGGGTCAAGGTATAGGCGTGGAAATAATTCCGTGGCCGTCGATGGATGTGCGAGTCTTCCCCATGCCTACAGGATTAGTCCGCGCTGACATAGAGGAAAAACACATACTACTTGATAGAGTACCGAAGATGGGCCTAAATCTTGCCGCGATGCAACTGTAGTAGTTGCATGCACTATTATAGGTAGTTTTAGAGGAGCTTTGCATTCGGGAACAATGAGCACTTAGTGTTTTCAGTGAGATCAAGGTTAATAATCAACAATTGTTCACTGAGAAGATATAGATTCTGCAGGAAAAGGAGGCCCTCCATGCGCACAGTTCAGGACTAGAGTCAGCAGTCGCGGAGGCATGTAGAAGAATACAAGAGATTCATATTCATGAAGATGCACAACTAGAAGTGAATATTCAGAAGCTAGCTGCTGCTGTGCGCGAAGAAAAGGCCAAGGTTAATCGAGTTCAATTTTAACTCAACATGAAGATCACCAATCTGCAATTAAAGATGCAGCCATCGACTCTGCTAGAGGTCCGGGAGTAGCACAGAGCCACAATTAAGGAAGGCCTGACTACATTGGATTCCATGGTTACAGACTATACAACAGTATTTGAACAAGCCATGGATTTGGTAACCAATCTGTAGAAGGATCCAAACCTACAGACATTGAATACTGATATTAGGGAGCTACAGAAGCAATATGATGAAGTTAGGGCAATGAGGCGCTCCATTGCACCACCGCAACACCTAGCCAAGTTGTAAGAGGGGAAGAACCTCCTCACACAGGTAGGAGGAACATAGAAGAAGGAGGCCTTTCTTAAGGCCAGGCTAGAGCCTTGGTTTGAAGAAGCGTATTTGTTAAAATTGGCAACCAGGGCAAAACTTCATGTGGGTCATCTTATTCATGGCTGATAATATTTTTATTAGATTCCTCTCATTGAGAGGTGTAGGATTGATATAAATATCATCCGATTCCAATAAGTATTCATGGAGATATGAATTTATTTTTATGTTGGAATTATTATCAAGCCGACCTACAACTCATGTAGGCTCAGAAGCCCAACAGTCACATCTATTCACCCACCAACGTTGTGTATAAATATAAGAGGACTTTTCCTCATTTGGACTCACACTTCTCATCACATCTCTCTCTCTCTACTGCGCAGAAATGAATCTCTTCTCTACTGTGCTGAAATGGGTCTCTCTCTCACACATGTAAAGCCGGAAGCTGTTGAACCTGAAGCTGCGACTGCAGAAGTAAAGATTGACCTGCATGGCCTAGAAGATATCCTCTTTGGAACTACGCTGTAGGTTCATCTGAACCTCCTCTGAAAGCCGAAACTTTTGGTGGTGGAATGAAGTCAATTCGACGAATGGTTTGCAAGATATCCACTGCCCTAGTTTGAAGCTGGAAACTGCTGCAACTGAAGCGGCAACTACAAAAGTAAAGATTGACTTGCGTGGCCTAGAAGATCTCCTCTTTGGAACTACACTGTAGGTTCATCTGAACCTCCTCTGAAATCCACAACTTTTGGTGGTGGAATGAAGTCAATCTGACGAACGGTTTGCAAGATATCGACTGCCCTAGTTTGAAGCCGGAAATTGCTGAAATTGAAGCTGCAACTGCAGAATTAAAGATTGACTTGCGTGGCCTAGAATATCTCCTCTTTGGAACTATGCTATAGGTTCATATAAACATCCTCTGAAAGCCACAAATTTTTGTGGTGGAATGAAGTCAATCCGACGAACGGTTTGCAAGATATCGACTGCCCTAGTTTGAAGCTGGAAACTGTTGAAACTGAAGCTACAACTGCAGAAGTAAAGCTTGACCTACGTGGCCTAGAAGATCTCCTCATCTGAATTGTGTTGTAGGTTCATCTAAACCTTCTCTGGAAGCCACAACTTTGGTGGTGGAATGAAGTCAATCCGATGGTCGGTTTGTGAGATATCGTCTGCACTAGTTTGATGATGAAGCCGCTAATGCTGATGTTGCTGATCTAGGGTTTGCTACTGCTGATATAAATCAGATTTATTGTAATGTTTCTCTCTGCTGAATTATTGAAGATAAAAGAAGATTTGATCAAAGGGTTTCCCCACACATTGTGGGGTTTGTCCCTAGCTAGCCGCCACATCTTGTGTCTCTTGTCTTGGCTTGTTTTCTGTCAATCGTTTAATGTTCTATCTACACTTTACTTTATGTACATGTGATTGCTAATCTGTGGAATATAATAAGAAAAAGAACTAAACTGTTATAAGCATAGAACATACCATAAATTAACATGGTATCAGAGCTGAGGTGAAGATAAAGCCCGAGCAAGAGCAAGAGCAATCACCGAAGAGAAGAATGGCAAGGCTATCCTAAAAGAACTATGGGGTCCTCAACACTCTTTCCTGTCGAAGACAAGCTCCGCGAGAAGGATGACTATCACGCATGGAAGATGTCTATCGATCTAACCCTAGAAGATCAAGGAGTGTTGGACCATGTAAGAGGCAATATTGTTGAGCCTCCATCAAATGCATCCGTTGCTGCATGGAACAAATGCAAAATCGAAGAAGTCAAAATAGAAGATCATCCGGGACTCTATCGACAAGCACTTGGTGTCCTACATCTCTGAACTGGACACCTCCAAGGAAATCTGCGATAGACTCGGAAATGGCACTCATGACTCTTGGAGGATTACCATCCGAATGGTACATGTTCAGGACTACTCTTCTGAACTATAATGTAATTCCTGGTTTCGAGGAATTAATGGCTAGATGCATTCAAGAAGAAACAAGGGAAGAAGAGCAAGAAATTCCCATGCTAAGAAAAGAAATAATTCCGGGACTAAATCAAAAGGAAAGGCTGGACCTAAGGGTGGAAGAAAAGGATGATGTTACATCTGCGATAAATCAGGTCACTATGCTAGGGAGTGCCCTGATAGAAAGGACTCACATTGGGACGATGATCAAAATCCCTCTGATGGCAAATCAAAGGAATGACAAATTCAACAGCAAAGGTAAGAGGAGAGCTGGGGATCAAGGAAGAGGACAACCATTCAAGAAGGATAGAAAGTCTACGATGTATTAAATGCACCTAACCTCAAAAAGAACCTAGCGTCCATCTCGGAATGGAAGACAAAGGCTACAAGGTAACCTTTAGCAATGGCAAGGTATGTATATGGAAAAATAATGTTAAAGATGCCTTTACTCTTGGGTTTAGTGTTGATTCATTATATCAAGTCAATGGAAGTCTACTAGGTGTCATGTCTTATGACACATCTCTTCAAACCGAAATTTGGCATTAGAGGTTTGCCCCCCTTCATTATAAAGCTATACTCGGTGTAAGACAAATGGTGACAGGGATGCCCAAATTCTGAGTAGAGAAAGAAGGTGTATGTCCAGGATGTGCCGAAGGAAAGCTCAAAAGGGTACCATTCCCCTCAAGCCAAAGCAAGACCTCTGATATATTACAATTGGTTCACTCAGGCATACCTGAGGTTGGCATTAAGAGGGAGACTACTACACCACATACTCCTGAGCAGAATGGTGTGGTGGGAAGGAAGAACTGCACGATGATGGAAGTTGTCAGGGCCATGCTACATGATCAAAGACTTCCGAAGTTTCTATGGGCTGAAACTACAATCACCGCCATATATGTACAAAATCGATGCCCTCATCAAGCATTGGGTTCCAAGACTCCTGAAGAAAAGTTCACCGCAAGGTGAACAATCTTTCGACTTTGAGGAGCTCTTAAGAAGCCGACACTAGGGAACTAAAAGAAAGGATGATGAATCAATGCCTGATATAGAAGAACCCATGGATCTGATTGATTCTCATCCACATGAGCCTTCCTCTTCTAGGAAGAGGCCTTCATGGCCTAGGGGGATACTTGATGATGCTGAAGGACATGTTGCATCCTGAGGAACCTTCCGTCAAAGTAAGAAACTTAACAGGTATCAGGGATACCTGACCATCATGAGCATGATCATACAAAATGAGCCTTCATCATTCTCAGATGTCGTCAAGCATTAACTATGGAAGGGTGCTATGACCATAGAATATGAGTCTATTATGGAGAATGATGTCTGGGAAGCAGTTCCCAGACCCTGGTCAAGACAATTGTTACTTCAAAATGGCTTTACAAGATAAAGCATGCAGCAAATGGAAGTATGGAAAAGTATAAGGTTCATTTTGTTTCTCGTGGTTAATCCCAGAAGGAAGGTATAGACTATGATGTGATATTTGCACCTGTTTCCAGATATACAACCATCTGCTCGATCATAGCCCTTGTTGCTTCACAAGGATGGAACCTACATCAGATGGATGTCAAGACTACGTGGAGCAACCCGAAGGATTTGAGATTTATGATTGAAAATCTCATGTATGCAAGTTGAAGAAGGCTCTCTATGGGTTGAAGCAAGCACCCCGAGCATGGTATGAGAGGATCGATAGCTACTTGATGAAGCTGGGATTCACTAGGAGTGAAGCCGATCCTAACCTTTACTTTAAGGTTGAAGATGACAAGCCTCTCATACTAGTGTTGTATGTGGATGACCTCTTTCTAACAGGTGCAGACCCTCTCATTCACAAATGTAAGAGGGAGCTGGCTTCTGAATTTGAAATAAAGGACCAACGACTTGAAGTGTGGTAGAAGCCAAGGGAAATTTTCCTATCTCAAGGAAAATATGTGGTAAAGATATTGGAAAGATTTGGTATGATGGACTGCAAGCCTATGACTACCTCGAGGATCTTAAATTTTAGAAGTTATATGGTAGTGATGTCAGACCAGACTTGGGAAATGCCTCTGAGTTTCAAAAACTCATTCGCATTGATGTTCTTGGTGAACCTCCGTTCGAACATATGCTTTGCAGTTAGCACTGTGAGCTCATATTTGGTTGAGCCTCAATGCATTGATGCCAGGAATCTTCTGAGATGTCTTTAAGACACAATCTCTCATGGATTAAGATACACTGTTAGAGATGTGATACTACTTGGATATACTGATGTTGATTGGGCAGGTAGTGAGGTGGACCGTAAGAGCACTTCCGGGTGTTGTTTCACCTTGGGATCTGCTTCGATATCCTGGATGAGTAGGAAGCAGAAGTTGGTGGCTTTGAGCACCGCCGAAGCAGGATATATTGTTGCTAGCATGACCTCGTGTGAGGTAGTATGGTTGCAAAAGCTCTTCAGTGAGTTGTTTGGATTTACATTGGATACCACTGTGATTCTCTATAACAACCAGAGGTGGGATTCGATTATTGAGGAATCCTATATTCGTTAATTGCTCTAGCAGATAGACATCATCTGGGATATGGGAAGTCGATGAGCAAGGAGGCTCCATCGCATTAAGATGATGTACAGGTCGATACACCTTGTCAAAGCCCCAAGGAAAGATCTAATCTATGATTTTCCCAAACGACTTGGAGTCATCAAGAAACCCTTGTACAAGGGTCCTGCATGTTGCATACATTGAGCTTTGGGAGCTCTGAGGGCTTGTGGTTCTTACTCGAGCAACATATGACGACAGGGTGACTCACCCTCCCCTGGTGGTGCACACTGGAACAAGATGATTCGCTCTCTTGTGGGACAAGATGCTTCGCTCTCTTGTGGAACAGGATGATTCGCTCTCCTGTGTAGCAGGATGATTAGTTCTCCTGTGAGGCCTGGATTGATGTGTTCTCCATGGCAGCCTGGATTGATGTGTTCTCCACGACGATTGTAGTAGGATTGATGTGTTCTCCTGTGAGGATAGGATTGATTAGTTCTCCTATCGAAGCATCCTACCCATGCAATCTAGGACTCATGGGAAGTACCTCTCATCTGATCAATGAGCAGGGAAATGAAGTTAGGGACCATAGTAGTACTGATGGACGAATCGTTGTATCTACCGTACTCCCTACGCTAGGATGACCTCCATTGACTTGGGATCAATGATACTGGTCCGGGACCAGTGGTAGGAGTTGTACCATACTATGACGCTGACTTTGGGTCGGTTGAGACTGGTCTGGGACTAGTGGTACATACTCCGAGACTGACTTTGTGTCAGTGCAGTATTGGTTTGGGACCAGTGAGAGTGGTACATACTATGATGCTGACTTCGGGTTGGTTAAGACTAGTTTGGGACTAGTGGTACACTCTCTGAGACTGCGATACTGGTCTGGGACCAGTGGTAGGAGTGGTACTCACTATGAAGCTGACTTTGGGTCGACTGTGACTGGTCTGGGACCAGTGGTACGCACTCTGAGACCGCCTTTGAGTCAGTGGAGGATGATACTGGTCTAGGACCAGTGGAGTTGTACTCACTATGATGCTAACTTCAGGTTGGTTGAGACTGGTCTAGGACCAGTGGTACATACTCTGAGACTGACTTTTGAGTTAGTATGATACATCCTCGATCATTTCTTCTTCTTCATAATTCAGACAAAAGCAGAGTAGAACAAGAACAATGCAAGAGCAGAGTAGAACAGAGTAAAACAGTACCAATCAGTACAGGGTAGAACAAGACAAAGCAGAACAGGCAGAGTAGAGCAGAGCAGGGCAAGGGTCAGGCTGTACAGGGCCGTGAATTTGATTGATGAATAGTAACGACCGATAGACAGATTGCAGATAAAGTTCTCCCCGGTTGAGAGGGAGTGTTAAAATTGGAAACCAGGGCAAAACTTCATGTGGGTCATCTTATTCATGGCTGATAATATTTTTATTAGATTCCTCTCATCAAGAAGTGTAGGATTGATATAAAGATCATCCGATTCCGATAAGTATTCATGGAGATATGAATTTATTTTTATTATGGAATTATTATCAAGCCGACCTACAACTCATGTAGGCTCAGAAGCCCAACAATCACATCTATTCACCCACTAACGTTGTGTATAAATATAAGAGGACTTTTCCTCATTTGGACTCACACTTCTCATCATATCTATCTCTCTCTATTGCGCAGAAATGAGTCTCTTCTCTACTGCACTGAAATGGGTCTCTCTCTTACACATGTAAAGCCGGACGCTGTTGAACCTGAAGCTGCAACTGCAGAAGTAAAGATTGACCTACGTGGCCTAGAAGATATACTCTTTGAAACTGCGCTGTAGGTTCATCTGAACCTCCTCTGAAAGCTGCAACTTTTGGTGGTGGAATGAAGTCAATCCGACAAACAGTTTGCAAGATATCAACTGCCCTAGTTTGAAGCCGGAAACTGCTGAAACTGAAGCTACAACTGCAGAAGTAAAGATTGAATTACGTGGCCTAGAATATCTCCTTTCTCGAACTACGCTGTAGGTTCATCTAAACCTCCTCTAAAAGCTGCAACTTTTGGTGGTGGAATGAAGTCAATCCGACGAACGGTTTGCAAGATATCGACTGCCCTAGTTTGAAGCCGGAAACTGCTGAAACTGAAGCTACAACTGCAGAAGTAAAGATTGACTTGCGTGGCCTATAGGATCTCCTCTTCTGAATTGCACTGTGGGTTCATCTAAACCTCCTCTAAAAGCCACAACTTTTGGTGGTGGAATGATGTCAATCCAACGAACGGTTTGCAAGATATCGACTGCCCTAGTTTGAAGCCGGAAACTGCTGAAACTGAAGCTACAACTGCAGAAGTAAAGGTTGACCTGCGTGGCCTAGAAGATATCCTCATCTAAACTTCATTGTAGGTTCATATGAACCTTCTCTGGAAGCCACAACTTTTGGTGGCAGAATGAAGTCAATCCGACGGTCAGTTTGTGAGATATCGTCTGCCCTAGTTTGATGATGAACCTGCTAATGCTGATGCTGCTGATCTAGGGTTTTCTACTGCTGATATAAATCAGATTTATTGTACTATTTCTCTCTGCTGAATTATTGAAGATAAAAGAAGATTTGATCAAAGGGTTTCCCCACACATTGTGGGGTTTGTCCCTGGCTAGCCGCCACATCTTGCGTCTCTTGTCTTGGCTTGTTGTCTGTCGATCGTTTATTGTTCTATATGCACTTTACTTTATGTACATGTGATTGCTAATCTGTGGAATATAATAAGAAAAATAACTAAACTGTTATAAGCATAGAACATACCATAACTTAACATTATCAGATCTAGACAAACATTCAGGATAAGCTCAAGGGCTTGCAACATATGCAACAAACAATGAAGCTAGCCACGGAAGGACCAACTACAAAGAGGATATTGGAGGAGATCAAGAAAGTATCCACTTAGAGCACTGTCAAAGTTGTTGTAGTTAAGGTGAAGCTAGGGATCTTCGCAGTAAGATCACAATGCCATCCGAGTGACTCGAGGGCGAGTCACGACCTTTATGTTGGTTGCCTTTTGGGATGGGGTCCCCTGGGTCAGTTTTGGGGTTAAAAGCCCAAGTTTTGATGTAACTGTGTAAATGATGTAAAGTCTCCATGATTTGTGGATGCGGAGCGCATAGATGGTTAGGAGTCCAAGGGGTTTTAGCCCTTCTTTTATGTAAAAGTTGAGTCGGTTTTAAGATCTACCCATGGTCCGTGGACCATGGGATTGTATGAAAAAAGGTATAAATAGGTGTGTCTTAGAGTCTAGTCTAAGGCATAATAGAAGATAATGAAGGATGTAATGGGCTGATAAAAGAGAAGTCTCTGCATAGAGAAGTGGGTCAGATAGGAGAGAAAGGCTTTGCAACTAAGTCTGTGGACCCCTGAAGCTGAGTGCACAGGGAAGTTTTGAGTTTGTATTTTGAACTAGAAATCAATAAAGAAGTTGTTTCTGGAGAAATGTTGTGTATCGATATTTACTTCTGTTTATGATTTATGCTGTTGATAAATAATATGTTTATGAAATATTGATATGATGATGCACAATTCTATGGAATAAGTCTTAATAACTATATGCAATGCATGTTAAGTATTTTTGCGTGGACTGTGATGAATTCTGTTATGTTTTCTAATTAACCTAAGTAGATATGCATGCACGCTAATCTATAATCATTCTCTGACGCACATAAGTGGATAATTCAACTGATAAGGGTCCACAAAAGCTGATCGCAAACCTTTGCAAAGGTCTGAAGGCTACTTGGTTAGAGTTGCAGTACCGAGCCCTAGGGGCTCATCAATCTGCATGAAGGTAGATCTCAGGTGCTCAAAGACATCACACTGATCTCTGGATGTGGAAACATGGTTCCAACATCCCCCCATACTACTTCAGGTGAGACTGTAGATTGTGCTACATAGGTTTTTGCCGAAAGGGACAATAGTGTAGGGCTTTGTTGGTTGGTGCAACTAACTCTGAACCTGGGTCAAGATCTTCTAGGCCAACAAATATACAACTGCTAGTTCATCTTCCCGAAATATATATGTTCATCTATGTGTTACCTTGGCATTCCTTGATCAACTAAATAGGTTATTATTGGATTTGATATTGGTTTTGGTATGCTTTGTTGTCTCTTAATCACTTGTGCTTGTACATAAGCGTTGAGAGAAGAATGAACAAGTTCATGACACAAGCAGTTCGAGGCACTCAACAAAGGAAATCAGAATAGCTTCAGAATGAGTTAGGTTATCTCTCTCATTCTATTTTTCAATTATAATCTGGGAAGATGTCTAGTTGATTGTCACTTCAATTGCTAGACCCACTCATTGGGCTAGAGGGATTGTCTCTGTCTGCTGAGAGGATTAACCTTGTCAACAAAATGGAGACTCCATTGGGGAGCCTATGAACCTTTCCTTCCCTTTCTTCACCTTGTCTTTTGATGAGTTTGATCAACCATTCATTTTTAGACTTCATTGTTTGTCTGTTATCAATGTTATTGTCTGGTAGATGCTTGAAGGTCATTGATTTGAGCTGTTCTTGAAGATTTTGAGTTTCTTTTTTGTTTCTCTCGACCATCGCGTATTTGACCTTGACAGTCATGATGACATCGCGATTTTGTTGATTACAGTAGCGATGATTGCTACTTTACTTCTGATAGGTAAGATGATTGTATAAAATTAAAAAGATTAGGGTTTCTTTTTTGTTTTTCAGCTTTGTTTTCCTTCTCCCAGTGATTTACCAGTGTGATCTTGGTTGAATTTTTTGTTTTCTGATTGCAATCACCTTTTAACTTTGTTTGAGAGTGGTTGGAGTTTGATTAGCCTTTTAGGGTTTCTAGGTATTCTAGGTCAACCTTCGTCCACTCGTTGGTATTTTCATCAGTTATCAGAGATCAATGACATGTGTTAAAGAGACTTTGTGTGTTCAGACATACTTTGTAGATCACTTTTGGTCCTTGTGTCTTAAGTTGTTCTCATTAGTAGATACTATGGAAGTTGCTTAAGTTCTCTTTGAAAAATTATAGATTACAAATCGATTGTCTCCTTGGAATCAAAAGGAAGTGTTTGCTTTGCATTTTGTGTTTCGAAAAGTGAAAGTGAAAGTGCTATTCTTTTCATAGTTTTCGAAGCATTTTTTAGTTGCATTCAAATCATTGATGTGAAATATATTTCGTATTTATTGGCTTGCTTGCATTCTCTTTTACTTTTGCACTAGATTACGATAGTTGCATTTTGAAAAAGAGAAAAAATCATCGTTATATCTTAAGAAAATTTTGCTTTAAGGTTTGTTTTGGAATTACCTTTTCTTATCATATGAAAGAATAGATTTCATATTTTGCATATAGTATTTAAAGGTTGTCATGGATGCACTTTTGCATTTGGTTTGATGCATGATTTGAGTCATCTTCTTCCCTACATAGATAACTTTCATCGAATTGAAAGATTTCATTTCATCATCTAGTTTTCATTTTAGGAACATGTAACACCATTAAGGCCTTTGAAATTGAAACATAATTCCAAGATCAACATTAAATCTAACAATTAATCTAAGTAGCATTTGAAACATTAACGGTCATATTTAGTGGTCTAGGTTAGAGACATGTTCTGGTGTCTTTAAAACTTAGCAGTTGTCATTTGCTTTGGCATTAGACAACGCTAGCACAGACTGCTGCTCCCTGTACCATCATGTATATAAAGGGAGACCCCCATAGGTTGCAAACCTTTATCCATAGGAAGCCGAGTATGCCACCCTGTAAACATGATACACCGAACATAATATTCGGGGAGATTTCTTGCACGTACGTCAAGTCCTTGGTAAATTTATTTGCTGAGGTGTATATTGCAGTTCATAGTTACTTGGTACTCCTTCTACCTAGATTCACCTGAGCAGTCATTTTGATCTTTCCTAACTCTTTAAATTTGAAAAGATCATTGAGATGCTTGTCCTTTCAAGCTCACAAAACTATCAAAAGTGACTAGAGTCACCTTTTCGCCCTTTTCTTGACTCTTAAAAGATGAAAAGGCAAAGTTTTTGTTTCTAAAAATAACTACCCATGATAAACATGTCAAACCCAAGAAGTTGCTTCTTGGACCAATATTGAGTAATTCCCTGTTAATTTCAAGATTGTTAAAGCCCTAAACGAATTTTCCCTTCCTTTTTGTTGTTGAGAGGAAGTCATCGTGGCTGAACCATTGATTCCATATCATAGTTCCCCTTCATTTTCTGATATTGTGTTGGGGGCCTGTTGGAACAGGGTCCCCTAGGGTCAATTTTGGGGCAAAAGACCAAGCTTTGAGGAAAAAAGCACAAGTTTTGTTGTAAAAAGTGTAAAGTCTCTACCAAATGTGGTCACAGAGTGCGTAGATGGTAAAGTGTCATAAAGGGTTAACCCTTTTGTTATGTAAGTTGTGTCAGCTTGTATATACCTACCCATGGTCCACGGACCATGGGATTGTATAAAAAGGAGAGTCTTAGAGAGTCTAAGACATAGAGAAGTAACGAAGGATGAAGATGTAATGGGTCAGTAAGAGTAATAGCGAACAAGTATTAGAGTAGAAGAGAGGCTCTATAGCTGTGTGCATAGAGGCCTAGAGTAGAGTCTGCAATTGAGTGCATGGAGCTCTACAGCTGAGTGCGCAGGGAAGTCTTGAGTCTGTAAGAAGAACTGAAGTATCAATAAAGAGATCATTCTAGAAATATCTGTGTTTTGTCTATCTATTTATGTTATGAATGAATGTGCTATTATGTTATGATGAACGATGGGTTATGAATGAATATTGTATTGATGCGCAATTTTACATGATTTACACTGTCATATTAACGCAAGTAATAATAACTATTTACGTGAAGAATATCTTATTGCATGTTAAGGTTATCAAACACTGAAGCTGATCCGAGTAAATATAGAACTAAGAGTAA
This sequence comes from Pinus tabuliformis, assembly GCA_031772625.1. Lineage (NCBI taxonomy): Eukaryota > Viridiplantae > Streptophyta > Pinopsida > Pinales > Pinaceae > Pinus > Pinus tabuliformis. The sequence goes on along the minus strand of CM062807.1, from coordinate 48,676,882 downwards.
TTACAGAGGTGCATAAGTGGTTGATTCACTTGTTTAGGGTTAGTGAAAGACAGTTGTAGACCTTCACAGAGGTATAGAATCTTATTAAGAGAAGTTATATTGATAAGCCATCAGGGCTTATCGATCTGTGCGAAGGAAGGTTTAGGACATAGAATGACATTACACTAATCTCTGGGTGTGGAAAATTGGTTCCAACATCCCCCCATACTGCTTCAGGTGAGACTTCAATTCGTGCTCCACAGGTTGATGCCAAAAGGGCCAATAGTGTAGTGATTTGTTTGGAAAAATTAACTATGAACCTGAGCTAGGACCCACTAAGACAAAAAATGGTTTCGTTTCTAGGATCGGGATCTGCATAAAGAGAAGTGTGATGTCGCATCACTGGAATCCAACAAAGAAAGAAATTGAGCGGTTGGATAGAAAGATACACGAATTCACGGTGCAAGAAAATAGAAATCAACAATTGATGAAAGAACAATGGTTTGACAGGTATCTATACATAGAGATACATGAAATTTTCTTTTGTTCCTTCCCGATCGAGCTATACTAGTGGATCACTAAATTAGCAGACATACAAGGAAGGTGGAGGCTTAATGGTCCAATAGTGCGAACCTCAGGGCTAATACGGAGATTGGAAGCCTCTGAAGATAAGATTGTGCACACTGTCGGTCACTCGCTTGATTGTGTCATTAGAGGATTTGTGACAGAGTTCATGGTCAATACCTTGGTTAGCTACAATGAAGCAGAGATATGCTTCTTCAAAGGAGCACGAGGTAAGTATTTAAGATATTTGAATACTTAGATTAAAATTCTCTTGTGTGAAAAGTGGGTTATGCAATTACCTTGATGTTTGGAGCTACACGAAGTGGAAAGTTATTCAGGGATAAAAGGAGAATAGGTCCTGAATATAGCCCGTTGATTGAGCCTCCTCTGACTGATGACAAAGGAGCAACATAGGCTTCTCTGTAGAGCATTGTCTAGTTAATAAGGCAAGGGTTCCCGCGAATACCCCATCCACGCACACCACCTCCATCTTCAGCTCCAAAACATCCCCCTTTGCCCACACCACCACCACCTCCGCCACCGTTCGATATGGCGAATGGAGTGAAGTTTACCATTTTCAAGGGATTAGGAAATGATGACCCGAACCAGTTTTGGTTCGTTGCGAAGGCCGTATGGACAACCCAGAACATTAAAAATGATTAGATGAAGAAAGTAATGTTTATTACTTCTTTACAAGATCACGCGCTAACGTGGTACATTAAGTACTGCAATGATAACCTGACAATTGAATTATCAGACATTCAGACTGCACTGAACAAGGAATTCAGTAGGCCAAAACATGAAGCGGAATAAATCATGGGATTCAAAGAAATCATGATGAACCTTGGTGAGACACCCTGAGAGATGGATCAAATATTGAAATGCAAGATCCATGAAGCTAACATGAATCTTATGGATGGGTAGCATTGTGAATGGTTTGTGGCTTCGCTTTATCCTCATTTAAGGGTTTATTTATCATAGAAAAATATTGGGACCCAGGCAGAAGCCTTGGAGATTGTGATGAGACTACATGAGACATCGATTCAAGATGCTACTTTGGGAGTTCCTGCAGATTCACATGGAGTTTTAGAATCATTGCCTAGAATTCCAAAGTCTGAAGAAGGATAGAGTGGCTTGGCCAGAGGTGCACAAAGAAGTTTGGTGTATGAAATGTAAGGGCTAGGGGCATGATAAAGATCACTGCCCTGTCTTTGTGAATTTTGTTGTAGGAAGAGGGTCGATGACTCTAAGGCCGAAAGCTCAAGCAGGGCTATGTACGGGGCCCGCGTTGTGGTGTGCTATATGTTAGGTAGCTGGAAAACATGTGACATATAATTGTCACTTGCTGCAGAAATTTGTACAGACACCGGAACAGCTCTTTTGCAACTTCTACAAATCAGTGGGTCACGATGAGCGTAACTTCCGTAGCTATGAGTTGATGATGGAAAGAACACCTGTGTATCAGATGCAGACAGAAACTTAGCCTTTGGATCAAGGTGGTGGGGGAGCATGAGGAGTATATAAGGGGCATGGACAAGGCCGAGATGGAGGAGGACCTGCGAGAGGTCAGGGACAAGTTATTTTCTACAATTGTGGAGGGCCATGATACCATGCACAAGAATGTACAAGCCCGATGCACCTATCATGTCAATATTGTACTCAGTTTGACCATGCGACAGAAGATTGCCCTGTATTGATAGCTAAGATGCATGAAAAGGGGACCTAGCCTCAGAAACCTACCCAGAAACTACAGATGATGAGGGCTAAGCCCCGCGAAGAAGATCCTAATGTGAATAAAGTGCTGTGAAGTGGAATGACGATTGGAAAAGATAAGGGAAAGCAGCTTGAAGAAAGTGAATGTGTCCACAAAGCTCCAGAGAAGGAGGTTGGCTTTGATCTAGAGCATGCGAAAGAAACCTTCATGGTAGCGAAGCAAAGCTTCATTGAGGCTTCTACCTCAGGAAGTCAGGATAAGTAATATGAAGAAATGGACCCATCTAGGATCAGTAAGCTGCTACGCGATAGCAAGGTCGTGAAAGGATTACAAGAGTTTATCAATAAATGTGCAGGTAAACAAAATGCTCCTGAGGGACCGTATGTGGTCACAAAAATTTGTGAACATAAGGCAAGAACAGGGCGTGATATGAGGCTCACTGCACAAATAGGGGAGTATGAAATGGACCAAGTTATTTTGGATCCTGGGTCAGATAAGAATGTTTTTCCGAAACAAACATCAGAGAGAATGTGGAGACCTGTGCTGCAGTGGTCTCCAATTCAATTGAGGATGGTGAATCAGCAAAAGATTATCCCCATGCGAAGATTGTAGGGAGTGACAATAGATATTGAAGGCGTGAGTGCATTGGATGATTTCGAAGTGATAGAGATGGTCGATGACAATAATCCATGTCCCGCACTCCTTGGGATTGATTGGGCTATTGATATGAATGGGGTGATCAATTTGAAGAAGAAGACAATGTCATTTGAGAGGAAATCGCTCCGTGTAGTAGTACCTCTGGACCATGCAGAAGGACCAGGTTATACTGAACTGGTCCGCGATTATGAAAATGATGATGATTTGGACCAGATTTACAAAATAACAGCGTGAGATCAAGATTGGGTGAATCCGATAGTAGATGGATGCATTGCATGGGATCATGAAAGTTCTTGCACATTGGATTCGGATGAAGAGTTGGAACACTGGTAGAATAGGTTCCATGAAGTATCTACGCTGCGCTGTAACATGATGACTAAATCACTGCATTGTGTATCATTGGAGGTAAGGAGATTTCCTTACTATGATGGTCTAACTGATGTAGATAAATTTTTGGATGCATTTGAAAGGGAAGTGCCTGAGAAGCATCGCTTCCAAGCATTGGATTTGGTGTTGTGCGCTACGCTTGTAAGATGGTGGGGTACACATAAAGACAACTTTGATGAATGGTGCAAATACAGTAGAACGATGAGGGTGTGGTTTGGTAGTCATAAAGTAGGATTAACAGAGAAATATGATGGGAGGAGTGATCCACACGATCACTTAGAAAAATGTACTGATGCTTATGGAACAGAGCTGCAACCAGAGTGGGTGCATTTGTTTTTTCACAGTTTGGATGTAATACCAATTATTTGGTACCTAGAAATAGAGCTCTGCCATGCACTGACGAATGGGATATTTTGAGACAGGGATTCTTAATGACATTCAACTTTGAATATGGATTCGAATGCATTGATGAAGCATTGCAGGAGGTTAAGGTAGCAATCTTCAGGATACCATAGGATACCTTGGATTTGATTCAACCAGATTGGACCACCCAGCTACGCCATGTGCTGGAGTGCTATAATGTGACTGCTAAAGAAGAAGAGGAGGATCCAAGGAACATTAATATCCCAGAGGAAGAAAGTCACTGCAAAGTTTAGGGACCACAGATAGAGAATCCATATATCACCATGCCGCTGAAAACTAGACAGGTGAACATTGGAACAGGGGTGGAGTTGAAGTTTGCGAAGATATGGGACTATTGGGATGATGCTACAGTTGATAAGGTTGCTGAGTTGCTCTGCAAATATCAGGATTTTTTCCCTACAAATTTTTCACACTTGAAGGGGATACTAGGCGATTTAGGAGTGATGAAAACAACTTTGAAACTAGACGTGAAGCCTGTGAAGCAGAGGCCATATCGCCTTAATCCTAAGTACAAGGAGAAGGTCTACTTGGAGTTGGACAAAATTTTGGCTGCGGGTATTATTGAACCAATGGAGGAGTCTAATTGGGTACGTCCTATGGTAGTTTAGGAAAAGAAGTAGAAGGATGAGATAAGAATTTGTGTAGATCTCAGGAAGTTGAACGATGCTTGCGTTCATAATCCTTTTCCAACTCTGTTCGCAGATGAGGTATTGGCTAATGTTGGTAGATAGGAAGAATATTCATTCACTGATGGGTTTTATGGATACCGTTAGATAAAAATCACGGCAAAAGACAGGAGTAAGACTACCTTCGTGTAGTCATTGCGACATTCAAAGAGTTCATTCACAAGTTTTTGGAGGTATACTTTAATGATTGGACAATGTTTGGACTGGTAAAGCACCATGTAGCTAGTTTTCGCTTGATGCTAGATACATCCCGGAGGTATCAGATCACGCTAAACTTGAAGAAGTGTCCATTTTGCGTCCCTTTTGGAATATTGCTAGGTCATGTAGTGTGCAGAAAAGGCTTAATGGTGGACCCTGATAAGATCATAGTCATAATTAATCTAGAGGCGCCAAGGAGTGTTAAATAGATGCACGCGACACTTGGTCATGCTGGATACTATCAAAAGTTTATCAAAAGCTATGCCCAGATTACTGTGTCGATGGAAAAGCTATTGAAAAAGGATGCTACATTATGTTGGAATGAGGAATGTTAGTGGAGTTTAGATGTATTGAAAGAAAAAATGGTCACCATGCTGATCCTAGTCTTCCTAGATTGGAAGAAGGAATTTCATGTGCATGTGGATGCGTCATGTATCACATTGGGAGCAATGTTGATGTAGGACAGTGAAGGACAATTGGATCACCCAATAGAATTTGCGAGCAAGAAGTTGCCAAAGGCTGAAAAGAATTACTCGACAACAGAGCGTGAAGGGTTGGCTATGGTGTATGTGCTCCAGAATTTTAGGCATTACTTTCTAGGTAGACACTTTAAGATGTACACATACCATTCTTCATTAAAGTACCTAGTTAACAAGACTATGTTGGGGGGGAAATATGCAGATGGTTGTTGTTGTTTCAGGAGTATGATTTCAAATTCATTGTGAAGCCAAGGTGATTGAATGTAGGACCAGGTCATCTGTCATGCATTGAACCAGAGAGGAGCCTACCAACTTAGAGGAGGGGCTGCATAACGTGCAGCTCTTTGTGGTGCGTGTAGTAGACAATCATTTTGCATACATTATCCACTTCTTGACTACAGGAATGAATCCAGAAGGATACACTAGTCAACAGAAGAAGGAATTGGTGGTGCGCGTGATAGATTTTTCTGTTATTGCAGGTCACTTGTATAAAATGGGATCGAATGAGATACTGTGATGCTATGTGCCTGATTTTGAACGTAGCAATATCCTATTTGAAGCTCATGGAGGAGCTGTAGGAGGCCATTATGTAGGAAAAGCAACAAAACAGAAGATTTTACGCGTTGGGTTGTGGTGGCCAACATTGCATAAGGATTCCAAAGCTTATTGTAGGGCGTGTGATGCATGTCAGAGAATTGACATGCCATTGTAGAGGGATGAGCTGCATTTGAATCCATAGGTATCATTGCAGCCATTAGAGAAATGGGTAATTGATTTTGTAGGACCAATTTAGCCTCCAGGAAAGAAGACGGGTGCGCATTACATCATCATCGCGACCGTGTATTTGACCAGATGGGAAGAGGCACATCCTGTGAAGGACTGTACAGGCGAAACCACAATGAAATTTTTCTTTGATTATGTCTTGATGGGGTTTGGTTGCCCAAATATTTTAATGAGCAATCACGGTACACATTTCCTTAATGAAACAATCAGCGTGCTGACAGAAGAATTCCAAGTTTATCATTAGAAGAGTACACCATATCATCCTCAGGCCAATGGGACAGTTGAAGCATTTAATAAGATCTTGGAGAACATGTTGACAAAGGTTTGCAATGCACATATGAATGATTGGGACGTGCACATACTAGGTGTGTTATGGGCCTATAGAACTACTTGCAAGAAGCTTACTGGTCAGACACCGTTTAGATTGGTCTATGGCATAGAGGTTGTGATGCCTATTGAATATATCATGCGTAGTCTACGCATAGTGGCATTCACAGGGATGTCAGATTGCAGAGCCTTAGAAGAGTGGCTCATGTAGCTGACAGAGCTCGAGGAAGATAGATTTTTGGCTGGATTCCATCAAAAAGTTCAGAAGGAGCGCAAAAAGGCATGGCACGATCGACAAATAAAACTGTGCAACTTCAAGGTAAATGATTTATTTTTATTATATGACAACAAGTTTGATAAATTTCCAGGAAAATTTCAGATGCATTGGTTGGGGCCATATGTGATCAAAGAGATTATCGATGGTGGAGTAGTTCAGCTTGTGAAATTGAATGGAGATTCATTTCGGGGAAATGTAAATGGCAGTCGATTGAATCCATATACCAAGGATCCGACTCAATGGCTACATGATGGTAGTACATTTTTAGCGCTCCAGGCAGCTATAAGGAGGTGCGGGACTATAAACTAGACTACCTGGGTTGTAGAGCTATGTAATCAAGGGTCTGCGCGAAATAGGAGGGTGTCACAGTTCCAAAAGAAGTGCAAAGGGAGCTGCGCTATAGGGGTGGAGACCACGCAACGTAGCTAGAAAGTGATCGTTACCATCATTGTTCATGATTTGACTACCAAAAGATGAGTAAAAGGAGTGGGCGGTCAGTATTTAAGGCATTTAAAGCTGAAATCAAGTGTGAAATCTTTGGAAATCAGCTGCAAATCTCGCATTTATGGATGAATTTTGGGGGGAATGGTTGAATTTGAATTTGAATACGCCTATAAATTACAAGTGGCCGCCCAGCGAGAAACACTGTGTTTTGAGAATTTCTGAGTTGTGCATGAACCATGAGTTCTTTGAGGATTTTATTACAAGCCCCGTGTTTGATCAATATCCTAAGTTCGAACGCAAGCTTATTCTCGAAATCATGTTAGACCTAGGTCCCGCAAAAACTGCAAGCGCTATAGAGACTCTTGCCTCTGAGGGATTTTCCCCTGAGTTTGTGAGTATGGAGGTTCTAGAAATAGTTCCTATGGCACCGAGGTCACCTAGGCTGAAGCCTATGCTGATGAGAGAGCTCCCTGAGCCAAAGAAGGATAAGAAAAAGAAGCCGATGCCGGTGCACTAGTCACCGAGGAAACATGTAGCTACACATGCACAGCAGAAAGAAAAGCCAAGTGCGAAGGAGAAGGGGAAGGTGGTCGATTTGGAGGCAGAGGAGGGCATAGAGGATATTGACATTGAGGGGATGGACCCTATTTCAAAACTACTGGAGTATATCCCTCCGCAAAAGGGCAAGGTGAAGGTTTCAAAGGATCTAGATGCCAAAAAATTCTCCCTCAACACTCCCTTGTTGCCTAAGAATATTACATTTAAAGGTACGCGCTTAGTGCGGGTCCCACATTTGAAGCTTGAAGACTGGGATTTGGCATACCTTGAGCAGTTCCCCCACCTTGCTACCGACACCTTCATGCATAGGGTTTTATACAAGGAGTTTGGAGTCACTGATTTGGAGCTGGTGGAATGGATTCACGAAGTCAACAAGTCAGGGCTGCTAAAATTGTTGTCTTTTCCACCATTGAGGAGAAGGTGGTGAGCCTACATAGGACACAACAAAAGATAAAGAAAGATTGTGCAGGACCAGCAACATAGCAGCTAGTGGAGCCAAGCAAGCAGGCAGCCACATAGAGCGCGCCTGAGGTAGAAATGGTACAGGTCGAACTGGGAGGTCTCTACAGTAAGATCTTCACACCAGCAGAGTGACTCGGGGGCGAGTCAGGATATTTGTGTTGGGGGCCTATTGGGACATGGTCCCCTAGGGTCAATCTTGGGGCAAAAGCCCAAGTTTTGAGGAAAAAATCCCAAGTTGTGTTGTAAAAAGTGTAAAGTCTCCACAAAATATGGTCGCGGAGTGCGTAGATGGTAAAGTGTCATAAAGGGTTTTACCCTTCTATTATGTAAGTTGTGTCAGCTTGTATAGACCTACCCATGGTCCACGGACCATGGGATTATATAAAAAGGAGAGTCTAAGGCATATAGAAGTAATGAAGGATGAATATGTAATCGGTTAGTAAGGGTAATAACGAAGAAGTATTAGAGTAGAAGAGAGGCTATGCAGCTGTGTTCATAGGGGCCCAGAGTAGAGTCTGCAGCTGAGTGTGTGGACCCCTACAGCTGAGTGCGCAGGGAAGTCTTGAGTCTATAAGAAGAACTGAAGTATCAATAAAGAGATTATTATGGAAATATTTTTGTTTTGTCTATCTATTTCTGTTATGAATGAATTCGCTATTATGTTATGATGAACGTTGGATTATGAATTAATACTGTATTGATGCCTAATTTTACATGATTTACACTGTCATATGAACGTAAGTAATAATAACTATTTACATGAAGAATATCTTATTGCATGTTAAGGTTATCAAACACTGAAGTTGATCTGGGTAAATACATAGCTAAGGGTAATTACAGAGGTGCGTAAGTGGTTGGTTCACCTTTTTAGCGTCCATGAAAGACAATCATAGAACTTCGTGGAGGTATAGAATATGATTAAGAGAAGTTATATCGATAATCCCTTGGGGCTTATCGATCTGCGCGAAGGAATATTTAGGACATAAAATGACATTACACTAATCTTTGGGTGCAGAAACTTGGTTCCAGCATTCCCCCATATTGCTTCAGGAGAGACTTCAGTTTGTGCTCCTCGGGTTGATGCCGAAAGGGCCAGTAGTGGAGGGATTTTTTTGGAAAACTTAACTCTGAACTTGGGTCAGGACCCACTAAGCCAACAATCCTCCCAACGAGTTCATCCAGAACTTCCTCAGTCACTTGAGGATCAAGTTTTTGAACTTGGAATTATTCCGAGCATCCAAACTTTGTCTTCTCGTCTACCTCCATCAGATTCTTGGTCACCTCAACAATCTGATCTAGATTCCTCTAATAATCCTATTCAGACCTTTGAGAATTCGTAGACTCCTGAAAGTCCGCAGAGGCTTGTTGTCTATTCATTGAATCCATTGTTCGATCCTCTTGTGATATTTCCTCAGCGTCCTTACAATACATATAATCGGCCTCGTATTCCTTTGGAGTTATCTCCTCGTACATCCTAGGTTCCTTGTCACCAATTGTTTCCATCTATGGAGTCAGAAGGTGAAACTCGAGTCTCCTCTCTGGGTCATTCGGAAGTTTTCGCTACCCATACTCCTCACATGGATGATGAGGAGGGGTATCAATTCCCTCCAGAAGGCTTTCCTTATACAAGAAGAGTCCCATCTCTCACCTATCCTGAAACTAGTGGACCCGTGTGTCCACATGGTTATACCACTTTAACTCAATTAGTCTTGGGTACTCCTAGTGCCTCATCATTGTATCAAAAACCCATCTGGTCTTCTAATGTTATGCCTACATCTGGTCTGTTCATTCTAAACATGACCTCTCGAACTACTGTACAAACTATAGTCACCTCAGTTCCTGTTCAACCTACCATTCGATCACAACCTGTCTTGTCATTTAAACCGACTCTTCTGGTTCAACCGATGATCTCAGGTTAGGTCTCGATAAGTTATTATACCCCTTCATCAAGTGGACAGAATGTGCCACCACCTGGGGGCAAGATCCAAATATTCCTCTTGTGTCAGGCGAAACCAATGTGAGTGGATTACAAACTCACATGGTTGGAATGAATCAACCTTTTTATGGTACCATTCCTAACCCTGTTGGTCCATCCGGGTCAGGTAACGTCCAATATCAACAGTCGTATATGGCTCAAGTCCCATTCCAATAGGCTTATGTCCCATATGGTTCACAAACCTTGGTTAATCCACGTTACATTCCTCAAGCTAGAGCTTATGTCCAGCTTGGTCAATCCGTTATTCCTGGTGGATATGGCCAGATTCAATTAAGGAACTATAAATACCCTCAGGGTATAACCCCAAGAACTGTCCAGCTACCCTTGCAGCAACAAGAAAAACCTTTGCAACAACAAGGGAAAATTTCACAGCGGCAAGGGAAACATTTGTAGCAGTAAGGGAAAGCATTGCAGCAGCAAGGGAAACTATTATAGCAAAAGGGACAACCTTTGCCCCAGTCCCAACAACCTTTTCAGCTGCAGACTCAGTCTGTTTAGGAGTCCTCACAACCTTTTTCCTCGCAAGGTCAACCGTTGTAGCAACAAGGTCAGCCTTGGAAGGAGCAAGCTTTATATGTGTATCAACAAGGTCAGCCTTTGCAAGGGAAAAGTCAACTCCTGTAGCAGCAGGGTCAATCTCCTTACGTCCAGGGTCAACAGGTTCAACAACCTTATAATCCATATTCTGCTTACAATGCTTATTAGTGGCCTATGGTAGGACAATATCAAGCCTACCTTGGACCAAATACACCTTACGGTCAAGGGAACCATTAGTGGGGACAAAATCAGGTTCCATATGGACAAAATCCTCCATTGTGGGGGGAAAATCATTACTATCAAGGTTGGAATCTGTAGTTTGGGTGTCCTCAAAGACCCTATATGCCATTTAACACACAATTGCCTTTCTCGGCTATGTTGGAGCTGCCTGATGTCTCGAGGCTCGTGAATGATCCCATTCTTCATTCACCCTACTAGCCTCCAGTTCTAATGAAAATTCCGAGCGATTACCCCAAATTTCAGGGAAAATCTAAGGAGGATCTGCAAGCCCACGTGATGACATATCACCTATGGTGCTCCTCCAATTCCTATGTTAATGATTCTATTCGACTTCGAATTTTTCAGAGAAATCTCATAGGTGCTGCCGCTAAATGGTACATCAAATTTCCTCGAGGTACCTACGGTGACTTCAACTCTCTCGCTATGGCTTTCCTCACTCATTTCCAATTTCCTTTTTAGTATGAAACTGACACTCATTTTCTTATGTCCCTTAAGTAAGACACCACAACCCACATTTCCGATCATATCCATGAATGGAGATGTTGACATCGCCTCATCAAGTTTGAGATTGCTGATGAGTTGCTGACAGAATGGTTGACAAAATCATTCATCAACAAAATTTCTAAGGACATAGCTATGGGTGGATGTGTTACTAAAGAGAAAGCTATCACCCATGCCCAATATTTAGACCTGGTCTATTCACAATCTGACACATTTTATGAGATTTTACCTGATGCTATGAGACCATCATAGGATTTGACAACATCAAAGTCTTTGGATACAACACCTGTTGATGGTGTGATTGGTTCCGTGTCTCAGACTTCTGCGAAGGCTTCTTCAAAGAAAAAATCTGTCTCGAACACTGGTTCTAATAATCCATCCAAAAATTCATCCAGTCTTGGTAAAACCTCTGAGGTACATGTTGTTCAGTCTACTGTAGCAGATAAGGCCTCTAAAGGTAAAAGGAAGGGAAAACGTAAGACCAAAGATGATGCCCCTAAACAAGACCCTCCTAAATCATTTGCTGATGATGCTTCTCAAAGAAATTCGAAGTATCCTTACCTCTTCTATGAGGAGGATCATTACACTAAGGATTGTCCCCGGCGATCTGAAGTTAGTCACTTGTTGAAAGGGACTCTAGTTGTCTTAAAAGAACCCTTCCCATCACAATAGAAGTAGTTGGTAGACCAACCTCAGTCCTCTGCTTCCTCAGGTTCTCAAGTGTTCATGATGCAAGGTTCATCACCTATCTCAATCGCTACTCAAACTAAGGACTATCAAACCATGTTATATACCTAGGGGGGATAATATGGGGTACCAAGGGAGGTACCCAAGGTAATAATGTAATAATGGGATGGGCCATAGTAATAAATAAGGTGGTTAACCCATGTCATGTAAGGGACCACAAGTAGTTAATAATAATGTAATGGGCCCATGGTATTAGTTGATGGTATGAGGGAACCATGGTAATGACCAATGGTATTGTATGTATGAGGCCTATATAGAGGCTAGAGACTCCACATGGAGGATATGAATAGAAGTATTCTTGTATGAACAGGCATATGGCTTGTGGAGTGTTCTCCTTCCTTAAGGAGTGAATGTATGGTGTTGCCCTACCGTAAGGGTTTTGAGATTAATAAAGAAGCATTTATCTATATTTGATCTTGTTATTATTGGGTTATTTCTATTATTATATATCTTTGGGTTAGATCTACAACAATTGGTATCGGAGCACTTTCTTGGGCAAACCGTGGAGAATTTTTTTTTTTTTTGCAGGGATTTTTTGGGTGGCGAATTTGTAGATCAGATCTGTATGTTTTGGTGCAAGATCTATAGAATCTAATCGTATATCTGTATTCCTTGTGCAAAAATAGCCGATTTAAAAAAAAAAATTGGTTGAATCGGAGTCCGGATGAAGAAGATATCGCTGATTTAAAAATCAGTAGGGTTGTAGACAATTTTTCGGGGCAGCGAATTTGCGGCGCAGATCTAGACCTCTTGGCACCAGATCTGCAAAATCTAATTATAGATCTGGAATCTTTGAGAAAAAACACCTGATTTCAAAAAAAAAATCAGTCGAATCGGAGTCCGGATGAGGGAGATATCGCTGATTTAAAATCAGCTCTTTTTTCAGAAATTTTGGGTGACGGCGGGAGAGTAGCAGCGCAGATCGGAAATTCCAGTGTCTGAATCAGGATTTCTATCACATGGGCAGATGCAGAATGCTTGTTCCATTTCCAAAAACAGGTTATAATAGAGATTCTGAGCAATATTGACGAAACTGTGACAATTACAAATTTTCTCCAAGTAAGTGAATTTTTTCTTCATGGCGACTCTATATTTTACAGGAAAAGATGATGGTCCTACTATTGAAGAATGCATACAAAGATACAAGTCCACATATGGGATATTTTGGAAGTTTCAAATGCTGTTTAATATGAGAGGTAAGGCTCAAAAATGGAATTTATTACTTAGCAACGAGTGGTTGAACAAAATTTCAGATGAAGAATTTGAAAAAGTCCTTTTGGACAAATGGTCTCGGGCTAGGAAAAAGGAGAATGAGACACATAAAGGGTTAATTCCTACTGGTATATCCTTATTGCAGATTCATGGGTTGATTCAGAAAGAGAAGATCATTGTTTCTATCAATCCTAGTTGTAAACATAATTTTATCAGTGTTAATTTGGCAAAAAAATTGCAAGTCCCAGCAAAACAAATTGAACATACACGGGTTGATAATGAGGATGTTCAAGTGTACAAGGATTTGAAGATTTCTATGGATAAATATGTGTTGCATGGTGATTTTTATGCTTCAGAAATGGATAATATGGATGTTGTTTTGGGATATCCTTGGATGGAATCCATGGGTACTATCAATATTAATGTGCAGAAGAAATTCCTAAAGCTATGGTATAAAAAGAAGAAAATTACATTACAGGATATTTCCATCCATATACAAGTAGAGCACATGGAGGCTGAAGCAAAAGATGTTCAAGGGACTAACATATCAGATGATGAGCCTTTGATGATCGACAATCAAACACAAACAGAGGTTGCAGAAGAAAAGGTTACAGGTGATGATACATCAGAGGAGGGCTCAGTGGTTGAAGTCATATTGAAAAAGAAGACACCACAACAGGCACCACAGCAGGGTGAAGTCAAGAAAAAGCCATCGTGGGTTAAAACTTCAACATATCATCACCCACATCACCCCGCAAGACAACCATCATGGAAACCAAGTAGTCACATGATGGATAGAAAGGAGAGACGATCCACCTACTACACATCAACACAGAAGAGCTGCCACGGTCAACTTCCATCTCAAGCGAGCGAGGCACCAGCGAGATCGAGGGTTCACATTTCTCTTGGATGGCTAGATGCACGTGCATGGTATCAGTGGACTACTCTTTTGAGTAGATCTTATTATTTGTGTTCTTCCCATGTTTTGGGGACGAAACATGCTTAGGGGGGTGGAATGTTATATACCTAGGGGGGATAATATGGGGTACCAAGGGAGGTACTCAAGGTAATAATGTAATAATGGGATGGGCCATAGTAATAAATAAGGTGGTTAACCCATGTCATGTAAGGGACCACAAGTAGTTAATAATAATGTAATGGGCCCATGGTATTAGTTGATGGTATGAGGGAACCATGGTAATGACCCATGGTATTGTATGTATGAGGCCTATATAGAGGCTAGAGACTCCACATGGAGGATATGAAGAGAAGTATTCTTGTATGAACAGGCATATGGCTTGTGGAGTGTTCTCCTTCCTTAAGGAGTGAATATATGGTGTTGCCCTACCGTAAGGGTTTTGAGATTAATAAAGAAGCATTTATCTATATTTGATCTTGTTATTCTAGGGTTATTTCTATTATTATATACCTTTGGGTTAGATCTACAACAAACCATGTCTAAGCAGATGATGGAGAAAGAAGTTATTGTTGTTCCTTCTACTTCTACTCCATCTAGTTCTGGTCCACTCCATATCGAGCACCCTAAAAGTGGGTCCTTCATCTGACCACCTCCCAAAGGTGTTCTTCAGAAGTCATCTTTTAATCCAAATGCTAGAGCTGCACAACATTACAATATAGTTGAGGATTTAGCTCAAGCCCCTTTGACAATGTCTGCCTTGGAGGTTCTCCAATCCTACCCAATGTAGTGGAAATCACTATTGTTTGCCATAGGTGCTATTGATCCTTCTGATTTGAGTCTAATTAATTTTGATTTATAGAATCACGTGCCTTGTCTTCGCATCAGATTTCATTTCTAATACAAGTTCTTATCAAAGGAAAGATGATTCATCGTCTGGTTATTAATGAAGGTGCCTCTACCTGCATCATGTTAGTTTCTTGTTGGAAAGCCATTAGCTCTCCTTCTCTTAACCAATCTCCTAACACCTTGGAAGCCTTTGATGGCAGAGGTTCACATCCATATGGTATTCTCACGAACTTGCCGATTACATTAGAACGAAAGACTGTTGAATTAGAAGTAGAAGTTGTAGATTCCAATCTCAACTACAACCTTCTTCTTGGGCGAAGCTAGAATCACACCATGTTTTGTGTGGTGTCTTCTCTTTTCTATGTACATCGTTTTCCTCATGAAGGAAAATTGTCACGGTTTATCAATTGTCTTTATTTTCTTCTAGTTCATTGAATAACAATGTTATTTATGTGGGAAATATGAAGATTCCTTATGAGAGCGTGGGGCAGGTCTCTTCAAAGACTCTGCTTTAATGGGTAGTTTTTCTCTCACACCTTTGAATGTTCATTCAGTCAATATGATCTTAGTCTCTATGGATCCTTGGATTATCCCTACCACAGATCAAATTGATTCCTTTGACGATGCTATGCCTTTAAGTCCATTGGAGCTAAATTATCAAGAAATTGTCTTGGCTTCGATGGCCGCTTTAGATAGTCATTCTATTTTTAGTATGAATCTGGACACTTACGTGCCATCTCCTTGGCTTGGTTCTTGGGATTCTCTAGATCCTTTGAACGATACATTCCCCATCGATGAGAGTATCGTTGAGGTCATGTCTCTGGACGAAACTCTATGGAATGGTCTACATCATCATTCTTCTTTTCTTCCTAGCCTCAATGAGATGCCTTCCTGTCTTGAGGTGTTTCTTTGTCATTATCGTACACCTCCACTTCAGACACCTATCCTGGTGCATGGAGTCTTGTCAGAAGGTAATATGGGAAACATCATTGCTACTATGCCTCTCGACATTTATATTAAACCTGGAATTGTCGAGAATGTTCATATTGAGGTTTCCTGTTCTCCAAATGAAATTGGGGTATATACTCAACTTTCTAAAGAATTCTGAGACATTTTCTCCTGGTCATACGAGGAAATGCCTAGTATCGATCCAGCAATAGTGGTGCATTAGATTCCGACTTATCCTGGTGCTAAGCATGTTCAACAAAAAATTTGTCCTATGCACCCTCGAAAGGATGCTACTATCAAAGAAGAAGTGGAGAAGATTTTAAAAGCAGGTTTCATTTATCCTATTTCATTGATGGATTAAGTATCCAATATCGTCCATGTTGCCAAAAAGCAGGGCACGATACGCGTTTATGTTGATTACCATGATATTACTCACGCATGTCCTAAGCACAACTATCCCACTCCATTTATCGACCAGATCATTGATCAATGCATTGGGAGTAAGATTTTTTCATTCATGGACGGTTTTTCTGGTTATAACCAGATTAACATTTCATTCGTCGATCAACATAAAATGACCTTTATCTGTCCCTAGGGTACTTTCGCTTACAAAAATATTCCTTTCGGTTTGAAGAATGCTAGTGCTACCTTCCAGCGAGCAATGTCTTATGCATTTCACGACATTCAACACATTGTTCAACCATACCTCAACGACTTACCAGCTCATTCTACTAAGCGTCATGACCATCTAGATCACTTAAGATCCATCTTTTTACGATGTTGACATTACAATATCCATCTCAATCCACAAAAGTACGTGTTTTGTGTCAAGTTTGACTGGCTCTTGGGTTTTATGGTGTTTCGCGAAGGTATTTAGATTGATCCTTTGAAAGTTGAGGCCATTGTCAATTTACCCCCCCCCCCCCCCCCCTTACATCATTACTGCAACTGCAGAGCCTTTAGAGAAAGGCTAATTTTATCCGTCAATTTGTTCCAAATTATGCCAAACTCGCTAAGGGTTTACTCGCTTACTTAAGAATGGGATTCCTATCATTTGGGATGAAGTTTCCTAGAAATCCTTTGATGCCTTGAAGGACACACTTATCAGTGCTTCTTTTATTGCATCCCCCTAATTATTGACGTGATTACTTCTTCTACTTGGCTGCAAATGATACCACTATTGCTATGGTGTTAGTTTAGGATGATAACGATGGCAATAAGCATGTGGTTTATTATTTGAGCCGAAATCTTCTTGATACTGAGTCTTGATATGCTCATGTCAAGAAGCTTTCCTTGGCAGTAGTTCATGCCATCCAAAGATTTCGACACTATATCCTTTTATGAAAAACCATCGTGATTTCTGATTGCAACCCCATGACGTATATATTGACTCGCCAGTTACTTGGGGGAAAATACTCCAAATGGATTTTTATCATGTAGGAGTTTGATTTGGAATTTATTTCTACCAAATAAAAAAAATCGATCGCCTTTGATGAGTTAATCTGTGCTCTTCCATCTGCAAGCACTTTGATCGATTTTAATGAGTAGATACCTAATGAAACTATGTTTTTGATTAGCACTCTTGACCCATGGTATGGTGATATTATTGTTTATCTCTAAACCCATACTTTCCAATCTGATTTTTCCTGATCTGACCGATGCCAAATTCGGCAATAGTCCCAACCCTATTGGATCCTCGATGATACATTGTATCGGGTTGGTGTGGACTCTGTCCTTCACAGGTGTCTCACCGTAGAAGAGGCTGAGTGGGTCTTAAATGATTACCACTCTGGTGCCTATGGTGGTCATATATCTGGATATGTCATTGCTCAGAAAATCTTCTGTGCCAGTTATTTCTGGCCTTCTATCTTTAAAGATTGCATTCTAGCTATCCAAAAAGGCCATGAATGACAGATTTTCAACTGTAAGAAGCGTGCCCCACCTGCACCCCTACACCCAATAATTACCGTTGGCCCATTTTTCAAATGGGGCATTGATTTCATGACATGTAACCCTTGATCGGTCGGGGGGCATGGTTATATTATCTGTGTAGTTGACTATTTTACTAAATGGGTCGAGGCGATGCCTACATACAATGATGACGATATTACTACTGCTTAGTTCCTTTTTAACCATGTCATATCATGTTTTGGTGTCCCTCAAGCTATCGTGACTAACCATGGATCACATTTTTATTAGCACATGATGACAGAGTTGGCAGCTCAGTTGGGCCTTCGAGATGATAACTCAACTCCTTATTATCCATAGGCCAATGGCCAGGTTGAAACAATTAATAAAGTTTTGATTACTATGCTTTAGCGTACCGTTGGAAAGGACATAAAGGAGTGGCATTTAATGCTATTCTTATCTCTTTCGGATTACATAACTTCTACTAAGATGACCACTGGATTCACTCCATTCCAGCTGGTGTATGGTTTAGAAACAACTCTTCCAATCAAATGCGAAATCCTTTTGCTTAAGCTAGCTATCGAACTTCTTCCGAATACCTCGCTTGAAGAGGAACGACTACTATATCTTGAAAGGCTTGACGAGACTCATCGCATTGCTACGATGGTCATCGAAGCTCAAAATAAATGAGTCAAAGCTCATTTTGACCAAACCGTTTCTCCTCGCACTTTTGCTGAAGGCGACTTGGTCCTTCTTTACGATCAAGCCAATGATAAATTGGGGGTAGGAAAGTTCGAACCCATGTGGCATGGGCCCTACATCGTCAAACGTGTTTTACAAAAAGGTGCCTATGAGCTATGTGATTATGAGGGAAATGCATTGTCACAACCTCGTAATGGGTTGTATCTCAAGAAGTATTATGCGTGAATTTCGTGGAATAACTTTTGTACATTAGTGTGTTAATTCATTAGTGTGCATTTTTATTTTTGGTGTGCTTGTTTGCTTTTCAGACATGTGTTTTTCTATTTACCCCATGTTCCATTCGGTTTGCAGATGTCATTAAGCCATTACGTTGGTTTTGCTGATGGTTCTTGTCGTAGCACACAGAACTTGTCTTCTGCAACATGGGTACTCTATTACCCTAATGGCGAGATGATTAACTTACAAGGTATCTGCCTTGGTCAAACAACCAATAATATCACTGAATATAGTGCAGTTATTGAACGCTTGTCAGAAGTAGCTGCTCTTAGCATTAGGGATTTATTTGTCAAGTTGGATTCATATCTCATTGTGTTACAATTAAACAATCATTACATATTCCACATAATTTAAATACATTAACAGATGCATTAGCAAATTTTGTTCTTGATAGGAATTTGCATCATTTATAAAACTGATCATGATTATGGGCACATAAGTAGAAGTAAAACATGTATATATATATATATATATATATATCGCGACTGCAAGAGTGTTTACATCAAAATATCAAAAGATAGAGTGTTCTGAGACACTTGGCTTTCAAAGCCTACAAAATGTGTAAAAGACCTAGATAAACTATTAAACTGCATGGCGCTCATGATAGCACAAGACCTCCCTGTTGGGAACGAGATCCCCCAAGGATAGTTTTGGGGCTTAAAGACCATGTTATGGGTTAAGTTTTGCAATAAAGTGTAAAGTCTCCGCGTTTTGTGGTCGTGGAGCGCGAAGGTGTCATGATTCATAAAGGGTCATTTGCCGTTATTTTGTAAAGTGTAAAGTCAACTGTAAAGATCTACCCATGGTCCGTGGACCATAGGATTGTATAAAAAGAGCTAATTAAGTAAGCTCTAAGAGGTAATAAGGAATAAGTGAATAAGTTTGTAGAAGAAGTATTGAGAGATAAGGAGAGAAGTCTAAGTTTTGGGTCATATCATAGGTAGAGGCTCTGTAGCTGAGTGTGCAGAGGCCTAGGGTAGAAGTCCGTGCTGAGTGCGTGGACCCCTATAGCTGTGTGCATAGGGCGGATAAAGTCTGTAATCATCTGAAGATATCAATAAAGAGAAGAATTATGCAAATTCTGTGTCTTTGTTTCCTGTTAATGCAACTTGTCATATTGTGTATGAATTTTATTTATAATACTTATGTGATGCGTGAATGTATGTAATTATGTTGGATAATTGAACGCAAATAAGGATATCTATTTACGCCGCACTAACTATAATTGTTTAATAAGATAAGTAAGACACTTAACTAGTTTTGGAATCTGCACGATACACTGCCCTAGCAGTGCGAAAGTACCTAAACTGTAGGTTAGGGCTACGCGAAGGCCAATCGTACCCCTTCACGGAGGTACCGAAGGGTGGACTAAAGGGCTAGATAGACAGAGACCTAGAACTCAATGACCTGCATGAAAACATGAATAGAAGGAATACACTGGCGTCACGACCATCTCAGGGTGTGGAAACTTGGTTACAACATCCCCCCATACTGCTTCGAGTGAGACTTCGGTCTACGCTCCACGGGTTGATGCCGAAAGGGCCAGTAGTGTAGGGATTTGTTTGGCTAACTAATGTTGAACCTGGGTCAGGCCCCACACAGCCAAAAAATGCTTATGTTGCCGAGACCAGAATCTACATAAGAGATGTGTGATGTCATATTTCTGGAATCCAACTAAGAAAGAGATCGAAGACTGGTTGGATAGGAAGATCCATGGATTCGCGGCGTAGGAGAACAGAAATACATGATTGACAAAGGAACTATGGCTGGACAAGTACCTATATATAGAAATCCATGAGATCTTTTTCTGTTTCTCTCTAGTTGAGCTATACGAGTGGATTGCGAAGCTAGCAGATAACCAAGGAAGGTGGCGACTTGACAGTCCTACTGTTTGGACCCCGGAGTTAGTACAGAGACTGGAAGCCTTTGAGGATAAGATTGCCCATGTTGTCGATCATTCGCTCGATTGCATCATAGGAGGATTTGTGATTGAATTCACGGTCGATACCTCAGTCAGCTATAACTAGGCAGAGCGACACTTTTTCAAAGGTCCGCGAGGAAAGTACTTGAAGTCTTTGAATACCTGGATTAAAATGTTATTGTGCGAAAAACGAGTTGTGAAGCTACCTTGATGTTTGGAGCTATGTGAAGCGGAAAGACTTATAGGAATGAAGCGAGAAAGGGTCTTGAATATAGTCCATTAATTTCACCTCCATTGGGTGACGAAGAGGGAGTAGCGCAGGCTTCTCCGCGAAGTGCTATTCAGGTAATAAGACAGGGATTCTCGCGACTACCACCTCCACGCACACCACCTCCAACTTCACCACCATCACCTGCGACTTCACCCATACCACCTCCACCTCCACTGCAGTTAAGCATGGAAAATTCAGTGAAGCTATCTTTGTTTAAAGGCTTGGGAAATGAGGACCCGGACCAGTTCTGGTTCATCGTAAAAGTTGTGTGGGAAGCTTAAGGCATCACAGATGATCACATGAAAAAAGAAACACCGGTTAGTGCATACAGGATTGTGCACTAACCTGGTACATTAAATACTCTATTGATAACCCAACTACTGGAGTGGCGAACATCCAGATTGCACTGAATAAAGAATTTAGTAGGCCTAAATATGAGGCACAATCGATTGTGGGGTTCAAGGAAATTGCGAGGAAACTGGGTGAGACACCTTGGGAATTAGATCATAGGTTGAACTGTAAAATCCATGAAGCTAATATGAACATAACAGATGGACAACATCGCGAGTGGTTCGTGGCTTCGCTCTTGCCACACCTAAGGGTTGTGCTGTCACAACAGAAGATAACGACTCAGGCAGAGGCCTTGGAGATTGCAATGAGACTGCATGAAACACTGATGCAAGATTTGAATCTAGGGGCTTAGCAGATCCATGCGCTGTTGCAAAATATTTGCCTTGAAATGAAAAGTTTGAAGCAGGACAGAACAGTTCAGCTGAAGGTGTGTGAAGAGGTATGGTCCCTGAAATGTAAACGTTAGGGGCATGAAAATGACCATTGCCCAGTCTTTGTGAACTATATTGTAGGAGGAGGACCGATGCCTTTGAGGCCAGAAGCTCAAGTAGGACCAAGCATGGGGCCTGCATTGTGGTGCGCTATATGTCAGGTAGCAGGAAAACATACGACGGATAACTGCCATTTGCTGAAAAAGTTTGTACAAACACCACAACAACTGTTATGCAACTTTTGTAGGTTGGTAGGGCATGATGAGTGCAACTGCAGAAGTTATGAATTGATGATGGAAAGAACACCCACCTATAGGGTTTAGGCAGAAATGTGACCCCCTGACCATAGCGCAGGGATGGCACAGACAAGTTTTCACAGGCGCAGACAAGGCCGAGGCAGAGGAGGACCTAGCAAAGGTCGGGGACAACTAATCTGCTAAAATTGCAGAGGACTAGGAGACTACGCCCGTGATTGCACTAACCCAACGTGTCCATCATGCAAGTATTGCTCTCTGTTTGATCATGACATAAAGGACTGTCCTACGATGATAGTGAGGACATGCGACAAAGGGGCGCTACCACCTCAGCCGACTCAGAAGCTACAGATGATGAGGTCTGAGCCTCTTGAAGAGGATCCAAATGTGAATATAGTGCTCCAAAGTGGAATTACAACAGGGGATGATAAGGGGAAACAGTCTGGAGATAGTGGATGGGTTTGCAAAGCTCTGGCGAAGGAGGCTGAATTTGATTTGGAGCACGCATGCAAAATGTTCATGGAAACAAAGAAGAGCTTCATTGAGGCCTCCACCTTAGGGAGCAAGGATACACCTGATCAGGAAATGGACCCTTCTATGCTTACGATCTTTCTAGAAACCAGAATAAAGCTGTTGCACGATAGCAAGGTTGTGAGGGGATTACAAGAGCTTATAAATAGATGCACCGGAAACACTTCGGGTGAACCGTGCGTGGTACGAAAGATTGGCAAGCATAAAACAAGGATAGGACAAGAAATGAGGCTAACCATGTAGATAGGAGAATACAAAATGGATCAGGTTATTTTAGATCTGGGGTCATACGCAAACGTCCTACCAAAGCAGACTTGGGAACAAATGGGAAGACCCACGCTGCAGTGGTCTCAAATTCAGTTAAGAATGGCAAATCAACAAAATATCATCCCCATGGGGCGGCTACAAGGGGTGACTGTAGATATTGAAGGCACACACGCACTGGCTGACTTTGAAGTAATAGAAATTGTGGATGACAACAACCCCTACCCTGTGCTCCTTGGAATTGATTGGGCTACTGATATGAATGGGGTAATCAACTTAAAGAAGCGAAAGATGATATTTGAAAAGAAATTGCTCCGCATAATAGTACCCCTAGATCCTGTTGAAGGATCGCACTATATTGAACTAGTCCCCGATTATGAGAGTGATGATGATTTGGACTACATATATAAGATAATAGCGCGAGACCAAGATTGGGTGAATCCAACAGCGGATGGATGAATTACATGGGATTGTGAGAGTTCCTGCACCTCAGATTCTGATGAAGAATTAGAGCACTGGCAGAATTAGTTACATGAAGTAACCACACTGAGCTGTAACATGATGACTCGGTCACTGTGATGTGTGTCATCGGAGGTAACAAATTTGCCCACTTATGATGGCTTGAATGATGTAGACATATTTTTGGATGCATTTGAGAGGGTGGTACCAAAAAAAAATGCTTCCAGGCTTTGGACTGGGCACTGCGTGCTATGCCCACATGATGGTGGGGTATGCACAAGGGTAGCTTTGAAGATTGGCGCAAATGTAGGAGGATGATGAGAACACGCTTTGGGAAGCCAAAGGTATGAATAATAGACAAGTATGATGCGTAGGATGATCCGCGTGCGCACTTGGCCAAATGGGCTCAGGCTTATGGAATGAAGCCCCAACTTGAATGGGTGCACTTGTTCTGTCACACCTTGGATGTAATCCAAATGAACTGGTACTTAGAAATAGAGCTCTGCCATGGTACAGGTGAATGGGATATTCTACACGAAGGATTCATAATGACATTCAGCTTTGAAGACGGGTTTGACTGTATTGATGAGGCACTACAAGAAGTGAAAGTGGCAATCTTTAGGATACTGCAGGATCCTTTGGACCTGATTCAACTCAATTCGACTACTTAGCTTAGTCACACATTAGAATGCTATAACATAACCACTGAAGAAGAAGATGAGGATTCATGAAAGGTTAACATCCCTGAAACAGAAGGTCACTACGAGGTTGAAGGACTGCAGATTGAGAATCTTGATATAACCACGCCACTGAAAACAAAACAAGTAAATATTGGTACAGAGGCAAAGCCCAAATTTGTGAATATTGGAGATTACTGGTATGACGCGACAGTGGATAAGGTCACTGAATTGCTCCACGAATACCAGGATTTGTACCCTACCAAGTTTACAGATCTAAAAGGGATAATCGAGGACCTAGGTGTTATGAAGATCACGTTGAAGCCCGACGTGAACCCGATTAAGAAAAGACCTTACCGCCTCAATCCGAAGTATAAGGAGAAGGTCCACTTAGAGCTAGACAAGATGCTCATGGCAGGCATCATTGAGCCTGTAGAAGAATCTAATTGGGTAAGCCCAATGGTGGTATAGGAAAAGAAGCATAAGGATCAAATAAGGATATGCGTAGATCTTTGGAAATTGAATGACTCTTGTGTACATGATCCTTTCCCAACTCCATTCACTGATTAAGTGTTAGACAATGTAGGTGGCTAGGAAGCATATTCCTTCACTGATGGGTTCTCTGGGTACCATCAGATTAAAATCGTGCCGGAGGATAGAATAAAGACAACCTTCACGACTGAGTGGGGTTGTTTTCAGTACACTGTAATGAATTTTAGATTGAAGAATGCGCCTGTGATTTTTTTGTGTGTAGTCATTGCAATGTTCAAAAATTTTATTCATAAGTTCCTAGAAGTGTACTTTGATGACTAGACTGTGTTTGGGCTGGTGAAACACCATGTCGCAAGTTTGCACCTGATGCTAGATACCTGTCAAAGATACCAGATCGTGCTCAATCTGAAGAAATTCATGTTTTGTGTTCGTTTTGGGACCCTACTAGGTCATGTGGTTTGTAGATAGGGACTGATGGTAGATCGTGCGAAGATCACGGTGATACTTAACTTAGAAGTGCCGAAGAATGTGAAACAATTGCGCACTACCCTAGGACATACAAGATATTACAGAAAGTTTATCAAAGGCTATGCCAAGATAACCGTGCCTATGGAGAAGTTGTTGAAAAAGGATGTCACATTCTGTTGGGATGAGGATTGTAAGAAAATATTGGATGTATTGAAAGAAAAGATGGTCACCGAACTGATTCTAGTCTTCCCAGATTGGAAGAAGGAGTTTCATGTACATGTCGACGTGTCATGTATAGTGCTGGGAGCAGTACTAACACAGGCTGGCAAAGGAGACTTGGACCATCCTATAGCGTTTACAAGCATAAGGTTATCCAAGGTGGAGAAGAACTATTCCACCACCGAGCGCGAAGGGTTAGCCATGGCATACACGCCCTAGAAGTTTAGACACTATTTGCTAGGTGGCCATTTTAAGATGTATACGGATCACTCCCTGTTGAAATACCTGGTCAATAAGCTTGTGTTGGGGGGGAGAATCTACTGGTGGTTGTTATTGTTCCAGAAGTATGATTTTGAAGTTATTGTGAAGCTTGGATGACTGAATGCAGGACCAAACCATCTGTCGCACATAGAAATAAGGGAAGAGCCCACTAGTTTAGAGGAGGGATTGTATGATGCGCAACTATTTGCAGTGCGCATTGCAGATGGTCATTTTGAAGATATCATACACTTCCTAATGACGAGAATTGCCCCGGAAGGATACACCATCCAGCAAAATAAGGAGTTAGTGGTGTGCGAGGAAGATTTTTCTGTCATTGTTGGGCATCTGTACAAAATGGGGTCCAATGAAATATTGCAACGATATGTACTAGAGTTTGAAAGGAGCAGTATCCTCGCGGATGCTCATGGGGGCACCATGGGAGGACATTATGCAGGGAGAGTGACTGCACAGAAGATTCTACGCACATGGTTGTGGTGGCCAACCCTCCATCAGGATTCAAAAGCTTACTACAAATCATGTGATGTGTGTCAAAGGACTGGTAGGCCATCGTAGTGGGATGAGTTGCCTTTGAATCCACAGATGACATTGCAACCCTTTGAGAAATGGGCAATAGATTTTGTGGGACCCATTCAGCCCCAAGGGAAGAAGACGGGAGCGAGGTACATTATCATTGCGATGGAGTATTTGACTCAATGGACGGAGACACAGCCTGTAAAGGATTGTATAGGCATGACTACTGCAAAGTTCCTCTTTGAGTATGTACTGATGCGATTTGGGTGTCCAAAGATTTTTATGAGTGATCACAGTATGCACTTTCTGAGTGAGACGATCAGCGTGTTGACGGAGGAATTTCAGGTATATCACCAGAAGAGCACGCCTTATCACCCACAGGCTAATGGGATGGTGGAAGAATTCAATAAAGTGTTGGAGAATGCACTGACAAAAGTTTGCAACGCTTAGCGGAGTGATTGGGACCTATGCATACTCGTGGTACTATGGGCCTATCAGATGACATGCAAGAAGTTGATTGGACAAACAACCTTTAGTCTTGTATATGGTGTTGAAGTAGTGATGCTCATGGAATACATTGTGCCTAATCTGTGCATAGCAGAACTAACGGGCATGACGGATCGCGGAGCCCTGGAGGAGAGGCTCGCACAACTTGCTGAGCTTGAGGAAGAGATATTTCTAGCTAGATTTCACCAATAAGTCCAAAAGCAGCGTGAAAAAGCATGGCATGATCAACACATTAAGTTATGCACCTTTAAGGTAAATGACCTAGTTTTGTTATATGACAACAAGTTTGATAAATTTCTAGGGAAATTCCAAATGCACTGGTTAGGGCTCTATGTCATTAAGGAGATTATTGGCAGAGGAGTGGTTCAGTTGGTTAAATTGAATGGAGATCTCTTCCCCAAAAAGGTGAATGGAAGTTGATTGAAGCCATACACTAGTGGTTTGGCCATGTGATTATATGAAGGCAACACAGTCTTAGCACTCCAGGCAATTGAAAGGAGGCGCGAGACTATAAACTACAATGCCTGAGTTAGGGAGCTGCACGACTGGAGAATTACGTAAAGCAAGGAAGTGTCACAGGGTTCACGGAAACGTGAAGGGAGTTGTGCTACCCAAGGAAAAATCACGCAAGTCGGCCAGAAAATGACCTTTAAAGTCACTGTTCATGATTTGACAGTAGAAATGTAGCCCAATGGAGCGGGCGACCGACATTTAAGATGAAATTTATGGGTCAGATCCTTGAAAATCTACCACCGATCCAACATTAATGAAGCGAATTTGGGGGGAATGGTTGGATTTGAATTAAAAATTCCCTATAAATTATAGGTGGTCACCCAACAAAAAACACTTGGAATTTTAAGAATTGAGTTGTTGAGCTCTCAGGTGCACATGAACCAAGAATTCTTCGAGGATCTAATAGCGAGTTTAGCATTTGAGAACTTACCAGAGACGTCATGAGCATTGCTGATTAGCGTTATGTCGACACCTGCCACAACTATGGACACCGAAGCAGTGACATCTGGGGAGAATATGCCAAAAATTGTTATGGAGGCTGAAGAAGTTGATCCAAGGGTTGCCGAAGTATTAGCGGAAGTCCCCAAATCACCAAGGACACCGAGACCAAAGCCGACCCCAACCAAGGAGAGCACAAAGGATAATAAGGGCAAGCAACCTGCACTACTGGTGCATGCATCACTAAGAAGAAATCCACCAAAGGACAAGCCCACCACATAGGAAAGGGGCAAAGCCATCAATCTGGAGCCAAGGGAGGAAGAAATCAAAGGCATCCCGATGGATGAGGAGGATGTGGGGATAGACGTGGAGGAAGATGAAGCCTAGGGTGCTGACCCTATCACTCAGTTTCCTGAGTACGTCCCTTCACGCAAAGGCAAGACCAAGGTGCCAAAAGGTATCGATGAGAGCAAGGTCCCCTTGCAAACCCCTCTGTTTCTAGATGAAATTGTTTTTGAAGGACCGTGCTTGGGGCAGGTTCCTTGTTAAAACTCGAAGACTAGGACTTGGATGACCATGAAAACTTCCCACACTTGGCGACTGAGCAACTGATGCGCCGTATTATCGATATAACCACTGGAATGACTGCATTGGAGCCGCAGAGGTGGCTCAGAGGAGTAGACAAGGCAGGTCTGCTCAACTTGCTATGGGTTCCACACTACAAACACACCCCAATTATAGTCTTGGTCATCAAGTAGTTTCTATGCTTGGTGCATGATGGGTGTCTATGGCTGGAGGATCCAATACCCATCACTGATAGATTGATCCACAGGATCATGCGGTTTCCCTATAGAGGAGAAAATCCGGCCATGATATTTGGCGGAAAAGGTGGTGAGAAGGCCCTCACGGAGGCC
This sequence comes from Pinus tabuliformis, assembly GCA_031772625.1. Taxonomy (NCBI): domain Eukaryota; kingdom Viridiplantae; phylum Streptophyta; class Pinopsida; order Pinales; family Pinaceae; genus Pinus; species Pinus tabuliformis. The sequence continues at coordinate 48,648,610 of CM062807.1, read as the reverse complement.
ATGAAAGAGAAGTTTAAGATGGTAAAGAAGCCATGTGGATATGCCATATCCAGCATCTATGACCTTGCTGTAAAGGTGGCTACGTAGATTTTAGTAGGGAAGGTGATGAGGAAGTGTCGCGCCGATGAGGTGCCGACACCTATTGTTGCACTAGTAGCTCACTGCACTGAAGGAGTTTAGTTCAATTGGGCAGACTATCTCCACGGTGAGTTCCTTGTGAACTACCACGAAGCACAGGAGCTCAGCAAGACGTTCCACTACACGTGGCTCTTGTTGTCTATTGTGCTGGTAGCATGGGAGCTTCCATAGGATAGTCAATTCCCTTCGGTTGCGCCAAACCTACTAGAAGTAGTGAAGTACGCTTCACTGTGGGTGACCAAGGATGTGCAGCAAATCAAGGACAGCAAGATCTTTTGGATCTTGATGGAGATGAACATCCACATGGCCATCAATTGCAAACCGCGGTTGTTGCCTAAGGTGTTTGCCAACCTATATTGCTATGTAGAGTTTAAATCATATTTTCACCATGTGTCCATCAGGGCATGGAAGGACCCTACGTAGACATGGTACGACTTGCCTTACTTGGCAATGGATGACGCCATTGATGCAGTACTTGATCATTGGCCAACAAAATGGCACACTACAACAGACTGGGCGATGGGAGGGAGCAAGTCCACCACATAGCGCAAGAAGGAGGAGGCCAAGCTCAAGATCAAGTAGCTGGCTGAAAAGAGAAAGAAGGAGGCCATTGACAAGCTGCAGGCAGAGTGCGATGCCGCTCAATAGATGAAGAAGCAAACAGGTGGAATAGAGCAGGGCTCTAACAAAGGTGCGAGGTTGCCTTCACCCAAGATAGAGGAAGAGATGGACAAGCAGACAGAGTAGCACATTGTGGAGCCACAGGAGACATCCACCCACATCAAGTGTCCAAGGGAGCAAGAGAAAGGAGGGTCTAGGAAGAAATCCAAGGCCACTAAAACATCACTGGATCTAATCACCCTCACCAAAGGCGAGTTGCATGACATCGGTGACACGATGCGAGATGTCACCGCAGATGCCCTATAATAGTTTGAGCAACAAAAAAAACTAATCTTGGGGGCTATCTAGATAGGTTTACAGGAGCTACAGACCCGCATGTCATAGATTGGCACAGTGTCCACCAACCTTGCTATCGACACTTTAGAAGTTGTCATGATACTATTTGTGAAGGCCTCTAGTGCGATAATGCTGCCTGATGGAGCATTGACCATAGAGAATGAAGCTGACAAGCCCACTGCCAGCATCCTCAAGGGAGTAGGGTTGAATCTGGCAGCACTCCCTGGCGTGGCGCTCCACCTATTGCAGGATGGAGTGATTGCGGAGCTGAGGGCTCGTGAGCACTGCGCCCTATAGGTGATTAGTGAGCATCGGATTAACAATGAGCAGATGGCACTACAACGAGACTCTACCGTTGCCGCTATGACCGAGGTGACTAGCCAAAACAAGCATATAATGCAGGCTTTCGAGGAGGCATGCCGAATGGTCCCAAAGTTGGCCATTCTTGAGGAGGAACCAGTTGAGGTGCACATCCACAAGTTAGCTATAGGGGTGTGTGATGCTCGTATAGAAATGGCAAGGGTTTAGTTGGAGTTGAACCTGCAAATCACCGAGTTACAATTGAAGGCCTAGCCTTCAACCTCACCAGAAGTAAAGGAGCAACATGAATCCACTGTCACAGAGGTAATAGCGGTGGTTGACAGTGCAGTAGCAGAATGCACAAAACTTTTTGAGAAGTCATTCAAGGTCTTAGCAAGCTTGTAGGAGGACCCTAATGTACAAGGAATGGGGACAGAAGCGTGTGAACTGCAGCAACACTATGATGAGGTTAAAGGAACAACACGAACCATCGTGCTCACACAGAGACTAGAAAAGCTGCAGGAGGCCAAGCAGCTGAAAGAACATGTGGATGCAGCGTTGCACAAGGAAGCGGTGCTGAAGGCACGACTGAAGCCCTAACTGGATGAAGCTTGCAACTTTACAAGAAACTCAACAAAAGCTTTAGGCCGACAGTTTAGGAGAAGTGACTGAGCCAATGGTTGAAGATGCAAAGCAGGCAGCCGCACAGTGCACTGCTGAGGTTGCAGTAATACAGGTCAAGCTGGGAGGTCTTCGATATAATATCTCTATGCCTGTCGAGTGACTCAAGGGTGAGTCACGATGTTTTTGTTGGGGGCCTGTTAGGAACGGGATCCCCCAAGGATAGTTTTGGGGCTAAAAGCCCATGTTATGGGTCAAGTTTTGTAATAAAGTGTAAAGTCTCTGCATTTTGTGGTCGCGGAGCATGAAGTTGTCATGATTCATAAAGGGTTGTCTGCCCTTATTTTGTAAAGTGTAAAGTCGGTTGTAAAGATCTACCCATGGTCCGTAGACCATGGGATTGTATAAAAAGAGCTAATTAAGTAAGCTCTAATAGGTAATAAGGAATAAGTGAATAAGTTTGTAGAAGAAGTCTTGAGCGATAAGGAGAGAAGTCTAAGTTTCGGGTTGTAGCATAGGTAGGGTAGAAGTTTGCAGCTGAGTGCACGAACCCCTGCAGTTGTGTGCGCAGGGTGGATAGATTCTGTAATCATTTGAAGGTATCAACAAAGAGAAACATTCTGCAAATTCCATGTCTTTGTTTCCTATTAATGCATCTTGTTATATTTTGCATGAATTTCATTTATAATACTTATGTGATGTGCGAATGTACGTAATTATGTTGGATAATTGAACACAAACAAGGATATCTGTTTATGCAGTGCTAACTATGATTGTAGAATAAGATAAGTAAGACACCTAACTAGTTTGGGAATCTGCATGATACACTGCCCTAGCAGCGCAAAAGTACCTGAACAACAGGTTAGGGCTGCGCGAAGGCCAATCGTACCCCTTCGCGGATGTACCAAAGGGTAGAGGAAAGGGATAGATAGACAGATCCCTAGAACTCAACAACCTGCGCAAAAGCATGAATAGAAGGAATAAATCGACATCACGACCATCTCAGGGTGTGGAAACTTGGTTCCAATATCCCCCCATACTGCTTCGGGTGAGACTTCGGTCCGCGCTCCACGAGATGATGCCTAAAGGGATAGTAGTGTAGGGATTTGTTTGGATAACTAATGCTGAACCTAGGTTAGGCCCCATGCAACCAATGCTCCCTGATCACTTGGCCTAATATCCGACATAGTCTCATAGAAACTCCCACTGTATGTCTCTGCCAACACAATGGAACATCATCAATAGTGGCATAATTTGGAACTCCTCGAGTTATTGCCTGCAGATTGCTCTCCATCTCAACTAAGGGGTCTGCCCATTCTTCATAGTCCACACCCACTATAAGATGAGAAGCTCACCGTGCTATTGACGACATGCCTGGTGGTCTCTCTGGTCCCACATCTGCACATTTATCATAAGTTGAATCTCAGTTTACACTTTTATAAAAATCATAAAACTTGACAAATTCCAAAACAACAAGTTTTTACTTGCATCGGTCCACTATTCGCCTAGTGGGGGAGGTAGATCTAGATCCCACCTGAAATCTGTGCGAACATAAGCATAGTCATCTACCACAAGTAGTTGGTGTTCTAGCCAAGTGAAGAACTATGGTGGATAATGCATATGTTGACCTGTGCCTCCTCAAGGCATGAGCTGGCTCCATCTCACGAGTCTCAGATCTCAGGGGGCAGGATGTGGAACCTCTACCCATTGATACCAGAATAGGGGCATTCACTCCAAAAATAAGGTCATGAGTATAGAACCAAACCCAAATTTCTTCAGGTTTCCATGCTTCCCCTTGGTCAGTTGTCATTTCATGTTTTCCAAAAGGCCTCCACACCAGTTGAAGATGATTGGGGTAAAACATGCGATAGCATATTGGAACTGGGATTTTGAAGCCTCATGCAAGGCTTACATACCAGATACCGGATAATGGTCAAGAGGCTAGCTAACAAGACCAATCATCGTAGATGTTATTTAGGAAAGGGTAAAGCAACCAAGTGAGAGCATATGATCGGCCAAAGAGATGGTGATGCTAGAATGAAAAAACCAAGGCTCATTTGGAAAAACAGGCTGATAAAAATGACAATCATGAGATGTAAAGCAAGAACAGTTTCATTTTTACACAAGATTGAAACATGAGAAACTATGCTTGAGTATACTTAAGGATGGTTTCATTCTTTGACAAGCTTGAAACATGAGAAAAACTATGCTTGGATTTGGTTTCATTTTACACAAGCATGAAACAAATATAAATTATGCTTGAGTTTGGTTTCATTTTTACACAAGCTTGAAACAAAGATAAACTATGTTTGAAATAAGTTTGAATGCCCCCAGCATAATAACTCAATTTGAGGTACATGCCCCCCAAGCTTCATTTCATTCACCAAAGTAGACTACTAGTTACTAATAGGTGGATGGAATGAAGGTTCACTTACGAGATCAAGTGAAAGACTCGACTGGGATTTTACGAGATCTAATCAAAGACTCAAATTGAAAGGGGATTTGTTTCATTTTTTTAACGAGCTTGAAACAGGAAAATAACCATGCTCATGAAGACCTATTTCATTTTGTAACGAGTTTAACATAGTAATAGAACTATCCTCATATCCCTTGTTTCATTTTTTAAGGAGCTTGACACAAGACGAGGAACTCTGCTCCATATCCTTTGTTTCATTTTTTAAGGAGCTTGACATAGGACAAGGAACTCTACTCCAACCATTGTTTCATTTTGTAAGGAGATTGACAGAAGACAAGCAAATCTACTCCAACCCTTGTTATATTTTTTAAGGAGCTTGACACAAGACAAGGTACTTTGCTCCATCCTTGATTACAGACCAAAAAAGGCCATGGCTTCCAAGAGGTTCTCATCATATGGGAGAACAACACACTGGAAGAGATACATGTCCAGGGGTCCAAATGAAAAATCAGGGTCCAATGCCCCTAGTACATGGTGTACTACATCATCTACTAGATCATCAGTAGAAGCGGGCATGAAATAGGTGGCCACGTAATTAACTTGTGGCATGGGTGATACTTCTTTCATATGAGAACCATTTAGGGATGATGGTTGAGTGGGAGTTGATTAAGGACCAATGAATGTAAGCTGATCAATGATCACAATGCTTCCATCATGTGGGAAACACATCACTCAAAAGAGGGAGGAAACAAGAGCTCCCATGACATAAACATAGTCACGGCCAAGGAGTAGATTAAAATATAAAGGGCCTTGGACAACCATCATGTCTATATAGACAGTCTTTCCTCGAAAAGTAATAGGTAACTTAGGAAGGATCCCTAATGGTTGACTGGCTCCTCTGTTAAAAGCTAACAGATTCTAGGTGACAGGGACAAGATGAGGAGAACCTAAAGCTTACCAAGCAATTGAGGACAGAATCCTAATATATGTGCCCTCATCTATGACTGTGCTAGGTACGAACATATGGTAAGCTTGTACTATAATTTGGAAAGGCACATAAGATGGAAGGTGATATCCTGCCAGCCGACTCCAATCAAAAGAAGTGACTAAACTACTCGAAACGTGAAAGCCACCCTCTTGCTTGATGGGAACAAGAGAAATTATCTCATGCACTCGGGAACAAGAGGATTTCCCTCCAGTTCATTCGAAACTGAAGAAACCAGAAGAACCTGAGTAGTATGAGGCTCACTCTCTACCAAAAAGGTACAGTTAACTGAAGGTGGAGTTAGGTCTACCATTTTCTCAACCAATGGTTGGTTGAGAATGGACTCACGAGACTCACTTTCAGAGAGAGTGGGTTGACCAAAGATGACTTTTGATCAATCACTGGATCAACTCGTGAAGGATCAAGGGAATGTTTTTGATACCCAATCAGAAGATGAGGCTAAGAAGATGTAAGGTTTTCCAACTCTTTGGAAGCTTCATCCATTAAAGGACAAAGGTGAATGGGATGATTACCTTCACACAACTTACAGGGAAATTTGAATTTTCCCTTTTTCACATGGGATTTACTAGTTGAGGGTTTGTCACCAGCATAATCGCTAGAGGTTGAAGACAAAGGTCGATGTGAACCTACAGACCACACTTCTAAGAGCTTGGGAATACCAGGACAGTTCTGAAGAAGATGGTCACCCTTACATAACATGCAAGGGAATTTTACTTTCCGGGGATCGTTGGAAGATTTTTCTTAATTAGTTTCATCTGTAGCAATGGCTGCTTGGTTTCCTACATGATTATTTTTCTTCTTATTCTTTAGCCTCTTCTTCTTATTCTTAGCTTCCTTGTTACTATAATCTGGACTTTCACCAGGAGAAGAGGAAGAACGGGGTGATGAAATAGGCGAAGAAGGCAAGGGGCCAACTTTAGGATCAACATGACATTAATGTTGTTCAGGTGGAGGAGAATGTGGTTGAAAAGCAATTTGGACGCTCGGAACCATCGAGGTCGAAAATAACCAAACTAGTAGACCAATGGTCAATTGAGAAGGGACAATGTTGCCATATAGGGAGCACCAGTATTTCCAAAAGGAGGAAAAGGACTAGGATTCCTGTCAAAGGAGTTTCCTTGAATGGTAGACTCAGGAAATGTTTCCATTGGTACCAAACTAAGATCTACTAAGGATTATTCCCACAAGAAGGATGTTGTTCCGTTGTCAATTAATTTTAGAATTTGAAACAAAATATTTGCCTTTTCATGTTTTAAGAGTCGAGAAAAGGATGAAAAGGTGACTCTAGTCGCATTCGTTGGTTTAGAGAGCTTGAAAGGACAAGTGCTCGATGATATTTTCAAGTTTAAGGAGTTAGAAACGATCGAACTGACTACTTAGGAAAAATGTATTACCAAGTAACCGTGAACTACAATATACACCTTAACAAATAAATTTAGTATGGACTTGACGTACATGCAAGAAATTTCCCCGAATGTTGTTTTTTGTGTATCATGTTTACAAGGTGGCATACTTAGTTTCCTATGGATAAAGGTTTGCAACCTATGAGGCTCTCCCTTTATATACTTGACGGTATGAGGAGCACAAGTTTGTGCTAGCGCTGTCTAATGCAAGAGTATTGTGAATGACAAATGCTAAGTTTTATAGAGGTTGGAACACATCTCTAGCCTAGACCACTAAGTATGAACATTAATGTTTCAAATGCTAATGTTTATCTTCAACTATGTTTCAGTTTTAAGGCTCAAAACGATGTCACTTGAACACCTATGATGCAACTATATGAGAAAAGGAAAACTTTTTGTTTCAATGAATGCTAGACTAATCAAGGGAAAAAATTTCAATCAATAATGCATCACACAAAACACATCATACGAAAATGCCTTTCACTAACTTTCATTTTCGTCTTCCAAATGCAATGCCAAAAGTAAAAATTATTTCCCATTTTCACTATCCTAAATGCAACTGTTCGAAATAAAAATGATTTGAACTTTAGGAAGATGCACTTATATGAATTATGCTTTTCTTTTCATTTTGAATGATTTGATGCACCTAATACAATTTTTAGCTTTCAATCACTGAAAAATGTGATCTATTTGCAATGATGAATCTCAAAAAATAACTTGTCAATGCAACTAATCTAATGCATTTTCATGAAAATTAAGTTTCAAAATACAAGCTAAAACAAATGAAAAATGATGTTTTCAATGATTTCTACAGAAAACAATACTCAATCAATCGGCAAAACAAACATCTCAATGAAAACAACAAGCAGTAAGTGATGACCAATTGACTAGAAACCCTATAACTCAATTAGATTTCACTTCAAAGTCAATGAGACAAATTTTGCAAATTAATCAAGACAATCAATCAAACTAACAAATCTAAGCATACATGATAGGAAAAGACCTTAAGGGCCAAGACACACTGGATTCTAAGGAAGAAACCTTAAAAATTCTCACATTCAAGGATCATCTCTAGTTTATATACCCAAACCTGCGATGATTGGGTTATCATTGTTGCTTTGCATAGCCAAGTCTGTGATGGTTGGGGTCATCATCACTACTTTGCATAGCAAAAGTAGTGATGATTTCAGTGCGACCAAATAATGAAGAAATTTTTTTCCATCGCGACTCTACAGGTAAAAACTCTGCCATTGCCACTATTAGAGCTAAACTAGCGATGGGCAAGGAATATGGGAAAAAGAAAAAAAGATTCCAAGAAACAATCCAGACTTAGCACTCTAAGGTAGTAATCAGTGATGGTATAAACCCAAATTGATTTAGACAAGTTGAGAAATCGAGGGTTGGTCTAACTAGTTAAAGGATGTGAATGAAGGATTGGATGGAAAGAGTTATAGCATCCCCAACAAAGTCACCATTTTGTTGTCTAGGTAAATCCTCTCTTCAGGCAAAGATGATCCCTCTAGCCCAACGAGTGGGTCTAGCAACCTAAGTGACAATCTACCAGACACTTTCTTAAGTTACAATTGAAATGAGAGACGAAGAAGATGACCTGCCTCGTTCTGATGCTATCACGTCATCCTTTGTTGAATACCCTAAATCACTTGAGTCACAGGCTAGTTCTTGTTTCTCATAGTGTTTATGCACTTGCACAAGAGATCAAGACACAACAAGGCATGCAAATACCAATAGCATATTCAAAAGAAGCCTACTTAACTGATCAAGGAATGTTAAGCTAAATGATACATGAGCATACACATTTAGAGAAAATGAACCAACAGTTGTATATTAATAGAATAAAAGAGGAAGCATACAACCAAGCCTTGATGTCAATATGATCTCTTTGAATGAATATCCAAGTCCAAGCTAAGGTTTCCAAGCACTCCTTCTCCAGGCCAAATGAGTAGCATATAGGCACAATCTTAACATAAGGGTGAAAATAGACATAGACCAACCATTTGGGAATGGGAAAAGATGAATATATAGGTAGGGAAAGGGATTTAGGATCTCTTCAAAGATAGGAGTAGGCCCTCATCTCAAGGAGGTAGCTCATATGGATAAGAACAATAGGCCAAGCTGGGAGAACTCGACCTCATCTATTTTGAAGAACCTCCAGCTTGCCACTCTAGAAGCTTCTAGATCACGAATCTTCTCATCCTCTTTGGGAAAATTTCCATTTTGGGATCATTGCGGGTATATAAGAAAACATAGTGATGCCATCGTGGGTCAAGTATAATGCAACATGCGACCATCTCAATTTTCAGTCTCATAAGAGCAATGATGCTCAAATTAGGGTTTAAGAGCTATTTTCTTTAGGGAAAGCTCAAGTATTTTTCTAATAAATGTATAAGGGAGGATCTGAGCTGCATATATGAATGAGTACACTGCATCATGGTCATGTTTCGAGCACTTTGGGGTATGTCACAAGAAAGTGCAAGAGGTGTGAAAAGCAACTGTAGTTTGATGAGATCAGGGCGACAGTGTGGACTTGAGCACCTATTTAAAGGTTCACCAGACTTGAGGAATGAAAGTTCATCCAAACCCAGATTGGTGAGCTACGTCGGAAGGCCTCCATTATCTCCTCAAGGATGCATCCATGAGCTAACGAGGTAAGCCAACTGTCACAAATAGTCCAGAGCAAGTTAAATGCTCTGCAAGAGACACAGGGAACCATGGGCCTTGCAGTCAAAGGTCCAACCACGAAGAAACTGGTCGAAGAAGTTCATAAGGCCACTGTGCAGGGAACAAAAAATCTTGAAGAATTGAAGATCGAGTTCAATAGTCTATAAGAAAATATCGAGGCAACACCAGCAAAGTGGCTCAGGACGAGTCACGACTTTGTGTTGAGGGCCGGTTGGGATGGGGTCCCTTAGGTCAAATTTTCTAAAGTTTTGTTAAATATTGTAAAGTCTTCGCATTTTTAGGAGCGAATTGTGAGTAGCACAAGCCAATAGGAGTCAAAGGGGATTTTAGAAGGTCAAAGACCCTTAGTTTGTTAAGAGTCAAGTTGTTTTGAGACTTGCCCATGGTTTGCGGACAATGGTATTGTAACAAAGAAGAACATAAAGGGAAGTCATAGAAGAGTCATAGGGAGGTAACTAAGAATAGAAGAATAGTGCATGATTTGAGTCTATTTTTGCCTATTTTGTACTTGGGCAAAGGGGAAGGCTCTTGAATCTATGTGTGCAGAGACCTTGGTAAGTCTGTAGTTAAGTGCACAGGCCCCTGCAACGGCGTGCGCAGGACTAGAAAGAGCTGTAATTGAAGATCTAAGGCATAATAAAGGCTTGTTTTGAAGAACTATTTGTGTATTTTTGTATCTCTATTTTATCTCTAAATTTACTATATTTTTGATTTGTTGAATGCAATTAATCACGAAAAGTACTTAATATATTCATGAAGACATATATCTATTTATTTATATGATGTTATGCATGTTTAGCGCAATCAAAAGGAGCATAAATCTGCTAACTGTTAATTACTATGATTTCTAGGTCTTAATGGTTAGGGTTTGCGAAGGTCAAGATAGATCCCTAAGCTTGGAAGAAACACATCACATAGTCCTCTGGATGCAGAAACTTGGTTCTAACATCCCTCAATACTGCCTCGGGTGAGATTGTAGCTTGTGCTACATGGGTTGTTGCCGAAAGGACCAGTAGTGTAGGGTTTGTTGGTTGGTGCAACTAACTTTGAACCTGGGTCCAAGCCCCCTCAAGCCAAAAACTCCAAAATAAATAGTAAGGAAGATTCAAATGTTTTTTTCTTATAAAATTCTTTAGGAGTCTTATATGATACTAATAAAATTTACTGAACCTACCTTCACATGTGAAATACCTTTGAATCACTTCCAACAAATTACTATGGAGGTCCTATAGATAGCTCCTTGGAACAACAGACCCATACCCCTCCTGGTATTGTGGTTTCAAAAAGTATTTGAAATGAACCAAATATAACTCCATACCCCTAAACCATTAATCACCATGTAAATGGATCTTAGTGACATCAACTATTGATTGGGTTGTGACTGGAAAAGTGAGTGCTCCAACCTTTGCCTACAATCCATCAAAACCCTTGGAAAACTCCATAGTCACATGTATATTTTTACCCTAAACCTTTTCACAAAACCTTAAACACCCCATCTACTCAAAAGGCACTTTGATGGCTGGGTTTGCATTAATAACTGTGATATCTTGTGGTTCAAACTAAACAATAACACCTCCCTTATGCTTCTTTTCCTCTGTAGTTAACATGTTTGTTTGTTTGTTTGTTTGTTTTTTTTTTTTGTTTCTGCACTAGTATTGAATAATATAAGGTCTTGAAGCAACTTGTTTTGTGAAAAAATGTGAAGAAATGATAAGAAAGAATTTTTCAAATTAAATTTCTGATGATAATAAAAAAGGAAAATCTTCATAGGAGATTAATTGCACAAATCATCTTCATAAAACACTAAATAGTTTGCAAATTTTAACCGTTGATAGAAAATTTTAAAGGGACAATCACAGTGCCAGAAATGCATCACACTGAGAAATAGATTTTCTAACACCTTTTAAGCTCAAACAATTAAGGCAAGAAGCTTCATTTCAGTTTAAACCTATGACATACATTGCATTGGAGGCTACAGAAAGAAAAATGCAAACTTGGAAGCGACAAATGCAAAATATGGGGAAATGTGTGGAATCACAACAAGTAGGATAAAGCACAATGAAATAGGAAGAAACACAGTGAAGATAAATTTATCTATCTTGCATGCTTTCTATGGCTTTTTATAGCTCATACATGCAATTTGAGGATTCATCTACGATTGAGGAACAAAAATAAGCTTGGATTTGCACCTGTGAAGGAGAATTGACCACGAGTTTGCGAGAAATGAAGCATTGTATGGAAACACAATGCCCCTGCCTCCTTTATGCAACAAAACAACATGATCAAACCACAACTTGTGATGGAAATGAAGAAGAATTGAGCGATGATGAATGAATACAGAAGTTCAAATAACCTTCCAAAATGGCTTAAAGCAGAAATGATAGCAATGATTGCAATTTGAAAGTGGAAATGATGAATGTGCAACACCTCTAGAAAACACAACACTTGAGGAAAGGCAACGAACTATCCTCATGACCGTTGAATTTTTTCGCATGATGATAAAGCTTGGAAGCAAAAATATTTTGTCATGATTTATTTGATGTAGACTTGACCTCTAGACTTAAGTGACTAACTTATGATGACCAAGGTTTTATGACATGAATCTTTTATACTCTTCCATGTTGACCAAAAACTTCTTATGATTATCCTTTTGATGATGAAACCTCATGAATTTATACATTTGGACTTTTAGCAAAATAGGGAAACTTTACATGAAACTTAGTCTAAATCTAGACCTCTTTAAACCATAATAGTCAGGTCATCATGAATAATATTTACAAGTTTACCTAAAAAAAATAGAAAGACTAACATGACCAAGATTCTTATAACATAGGACCCTAACAACAACCACATCATTTTAGTTAAACAATATTTCCAATGGAACCATCCCTTTGGGGATGGTATTTCCCTATAGTTGCAAGATTTTGTGACCAACAATGGATTTCTCCTAGCCGAATTATTTTTCATATGTTATATTATCATCATCTTGATCAATTACTGAGTTTGAGAATTCCCCAATAACCTCCAGAAAGTGTTTTATTTGTTCTTCATCCTCGAACACTTGCCACTACTTACATTGTTTGGTATTGAAGGCCTGTACCTAGCCTCAGCTTCGTATTTGAGCAAGGGGTTTTCAGGGGGTTTGAAATTACTAGCAGTGATTGCTAAAGATTCAGCCATCCTATTTCACTCTCCAGTAAAGAACTAAATATTGAAGGCTAGGAAAAAGTTTTCAACCAAATCCCATACTTCGTTCCTGTAAGACTTCAATATTGGGTGTTTGGTTTGACATTGATTTTCACTTGCTTCACCACGAATTATAAGTCCCCAAACACAGACAACCAACCAATGTTAAATTTTTTGGCAGCTTGTAGCCCCAATAGTAATGCTTCATATTCAGCTACATTGTTCATGGCCTCAAATTCCAATTTGAAATGAAAAGGAATGAAATTACGTTATGGGGATACAGGAAACATGCCTGCTCCATTCCCTTCCCTTGAATAAGCACAATCAAAATATAATTTCCATACCTGGCCATGTTCAAGTATATTTTTACCTAGTCAAGTAGGAAATTCCACTTGGGTATCTCCCATGATTGGATCATCTTCTTCTAATAACAGACAATTTTCCTTTGCAACTGTCTTCACAAATCTAGATTCCCTATATAATTGACACTCCTCTCCACCAAACATTGGAATGGTAACATATGTTAGATATAGTTTAATGGATCCCCAAATTTTCATCCCCCATGACCTGGACAAAAGTATACCAAATATTGCAGGGATGTCAGCAACTACACTATCCATTACTACAATTTTTACTGGGATTTGAGCCAAATTGACCACTAGATCCTTAATCATTCCCAGGTGCTTTACTCTTTTGGAATCAAATGAATATAGATCTTTGTATTCTTTTGTTATCTAGAGTCTTGATTGTTCCATCACAGGTAATGGAATTAAGTTATGAGACACTCCTGAGTTAAGCATACAGTTCTGTAGTAGGAGATCATGGATCACCAAGGTTCCATAGAATGGAGGAGTAGAAGGGTCCTTCTCCTCCACATGTGGTCCATATACAACCATGGGCCTTTATTCTTATATGTTAAGGCTATCTTGAAGGAGGGTAGTGGTGGGTGAGCTCATAATCTGATACACTTGAGCTTTATAACTTGGTTTTTTCAATAATTTATTCAAAAGGACAACTATCTGTTGTGGTACAAACACAACCCCCCCACTATTTACTTAATTCTCATTATGGGGACCCTTTTATTGAACGATTGGTTATATTACTATTTGTTTTTTAGTATTTGGATGGCTTCAATTAGTTCAATCTATTCCTATCTTCCTATCATAACTCGTTTGATCTCATTTGGACATTTGGTTTGCAAATATCGCCTAATTGAAGTTTGGATGTTTTTTTCACTACTTTGGCCTTATATAATATATTTTACCTTTTATTTTATAAATTTACCTCTTTGTAAATAATTATCTTTTTGGAAATGTTTATATTTGCAAATATTATTTTTATTTTTATTTTATATCATGCATTTCATAGCCACTGATACCAAGAATCATGCATAGGCTTTAAACCTAAATCATAAAATAAGTGGCACGTATATATATTGATATAGTATCAGAGCTATATTAAAAATATTCAAAGTCTAAACTCATATTTATATGGCTTATGGCATATATTCAAAGTTAATATAGCCAACGGGAGAACCCACCTGCCACATCATTACTCTCGTTCCCATCAGGGTCAACACTTATAAGAGATTTTCAACTCAGCAAGATTTAAAAAATAAATCTGATATAACACTCCCTCCGATCGCCGATATTCTGATATTCCAATCCCGCCGATATTTCGATAGTGATATAACCTCCCGCTCTGATCTCCAATAATCTCTCCATCGTTGATATCCCAATGTGCCTCCCCTCCGATTTTCGATATTTTCTAGGCTCCGATATGTTGGACCTAATATGCGTATTAAATATAGTCTAATCAGAATATCACATCCGCTTGTATATCGAAACTTTTAAATGGTAACATTTATAAAACCCCCGATAATCCATTCACTTTCGATATCTCGATATCAGAGCCTCCCAATATCAATGTTTTTTATTTGTGCACATTATAAAAGGTTCTGACGGGCTTACCTCCGATACCACTCAGCTCTTGCCATGTGTATTATCCTCCGACCACTTTTATAGCCACTAAAAAAAAAAATCCACTTAGTTATAAAGTTGAACATATAAATGATGGTTTAACGATTGGTATCGCTTCCGCTCCATAACACCCATATATTGTAAGATTTGTTGTGTGACTATGTTTAAACCTACGATATGAATTTATCCAATGTCTGTCAATCCTTACCATTTGTCACCTTCAGGGGGTTGTTGTCTTGTTAATATAAAAGTCGTGATATATATTGATTTTGGGTTTAATGTGAGTTTGTTCATAGTTTGTTTTACTCTATTTTTAGTATATAATGGCTAATTTTGATTTCAGTTTTTATAGAGGGCTTATGATAGATGGCTAAAAATGAAAACGATCCAATGAAGTTCCTCCAAGTAGCAAATGAATCCTTTATTAGCAGAAATCTGTTGAAAACCACCAGGTTAATTTTAGCACTGCGCACACTGAATTGGGGAATTCATTCTTAACTATCCCATCGACATTTTTCCAGATCCCAATCAAACAATCCTTCCATTTAATTGTATTTTTAATAACTCTGTTGTTGAGATATTCGAGGAAATGGTTATTATTTCTAAATAATGTATAAAAACGCATCACTGGGCTGAGTTGGGGAGGATTCAAGTCCAAGAGAAGAGGAAGAATAATTTAAGAGCTTTCAATCTGTTTATAGAGGAGTTTCAATGCTCATTTTCACTATTTTAGTGGGATTGAAGTCTTCTTTATAGCTTGCTCTCAATTGAGAGAAAGACTATTCTTTCCTTCAAATGAGATAGGACAAGTGAATCATAGGTTAAGTTTTGAATTTTAATTCTTGTTTCTACATATTAGAAGTCCTCTTCTGAAAGAGGCAAACTTTAGTTGTGGCTTGTCTGAGCCCCAGATCAGCTTAAGGATCACTTTCTTGCCTGATCAGCAAGAGGGCTGATATGATGTCTCTTCTCTATTGGTAGGTGAAAGTCATATTTTAAGTCAGTGCAGATAGAGAAAAGGTAACTCTACCTAGTTTAACCATTCGAAACAACCATTTGAACAGAAAATGATCTTCTCTAAGTTCTTGACCAGGTGGTCTCCCTTATAATGTTGCGGTCGGAGATTTTCGAGCCCTCAACATTTTTGGTGCTAGAAGGAGGGCCGATGAATTGTTTTCTTTGAATATTTTTTCTATTTAATATGGTCCCTTGTAAAAGACTTCCTTGGAGTTGCTTTATTGGACCTCATCCAAAAACCACTCCAATAAAGGCAAAGAAGATCATGTCTCAGGCAAAATATAATTGTAATACATCTAGTTTTAATCATCTCCTTCAATTTATCTTAAGTTGCAATAATTCCAATATTGACGAAGATATTATTTCCAGAATCTTTACTCTAACTTTGATAGGAAAAGCCAAAGACTGGTGCTTGTCACTTCTAGTTTCCTCTGTACGTAGTTGGAACGACTTTTCGAAGATTTTCCTTCACGCATTTCAGGAATATGACTACAAAAAGGTGTGTGATTAGTTAGAAAAATTTCGTAGGATGGAAGGTGAGACTTTGGATATGTTTTATGTTAGATTTAAATTAATTTTAATGCAGTTTTGGTCGAAAGATTTTCCTCCTCAATTCTAATTGATTGGATGGTTTAGGTGTTGGCTTAGGTTGGGCTGACCTAGGTTCGATTCTTTACTACACACCAAAAAAACCCTCAATTACTAGCCCTCTTGGCAATGACCCGCAAGCAGATTGTAGTCTCACTTGAAGTGGCTATGGGAGGATGCAGAACTAGGTTTTTGCAGCCCTAAGGGATGATGCGGTGTGGTATTTGTTTGTTCTTTTATCTTTAACATTCATAAGTTACTTCACATTCATAAATTACTTCTCCACATTACATTCATCACTTAAAAATATCATATAAATCCATAAAACTTCACTATATTGAAATAAAGTGCAAATGCTACGCTACAACAACTAATAATCAAATAAACACATGAAGACACATATTTTACCATGGTTCATCTCAATGTGGGACTATATCCACAAGAACTATTGTTTATAATAGAGAACTTGTACAACAAATAGTTGTTAGCCTGCGCACTCAGCTACAGGTAGTCCACGCACTCACCTGCAGACTTAGGCCTCTATGCACTTAGCTGCAAAGCCTCACCTTCTTGCCCCAACCCACAATTCATAAAGATACAACCATTCAATACATGATGTGTTTCTTCAAGACTATCTCTTTCTTTATTATTTATCCATATCTATATATATATATATATATATATATATATATATATATATATATATATATATATATATATATACACATCAAGGGATATATCATTGCAATACCATGGTCCATATACTATGGACTCCCCTAATACAAGCTACTACAATCCAAAAACCATTCATCATTTACAAAATAGTATTATTTTACAAAAAGGGAGGGGCTCGGATCCACTCTGAAGCCCATATACCACGCGGTATATCTATTTCACAATCCACTTTCACGCTCCGCTGCTCTACTGCATGGTCCACTTCGAGCTCTGATGCATCATTTACTTTACACTTCACTCCGCAAAATGTGGAGTCTTCATCAAAATATAGGCCAAGTTGGGTTGTGCCCAACAGGCCTCTAACACTCAGATGTGGCTCGTCCTGAGTCACTCAGCTGATTTACCTCTAAATTTTTCTGCGTTGTTGTTGTAGGCATGGTTGAACTGTTGCAAAGTTTTTGTCACCTGCTTGTCTTCGCTGTGTGATTCCTCCAACAGTGCCTTTGTCACATGTTCTGCATCCTTATGCACCAACATTATCTTCCTTTTTTGAAGCTCCTGAAGCTTCTGATCCACTGCTTGTGATAACCAAAGGGCTTCATCCTGCCAAGGATGAGTCCTCTCTATCAAAATATACTCCTCCTTCTTTAGTTCCTCAATGTTCTTCTGGAGGGGATTACTCTCATTAACTTTAGTGAGCCTCTGTGAGATGGGTAAGATCTTCACAAAATCCTGAATTTCTTCTAATTACTGCTACTTCTGCCACATTTCTTCCTGCAATTTTTGTACATTTGTATCTTCATGCAGCAAAGTCCAAATTTTCAAACTTTCATCTAACAATTTACCATAGTCTGCCAATGCTACCGAGATGCTGGCCATTATAGTGTTTAGGTCATTCTCTCTCTGATCCCTTACTTCCTGTGGTGTATTCGGTTGCAGCTTCACTTGCAGCTCACTAATCTACATTTCATACTTTAATTTCACTGTGAAAATTGGATCCTTATACTCCTTCAATGCAAGGATGAGCTTTGCAACCTTTTCTTCTATTGGCTATTCCTCTTGGACATCAATGTCTAGAATCTCTTTACATGTGGCTTCGACCACCTCCTTGATTTTCTGGCATTCCTCTACCATTTGATGCTTTTCTTGCATCAACTGCTCGATCTTCTTCCAAAGTGCAACAAACTATTTTTATACTTGTATATTAAGGTGAAATGTATGTTATTCCCACAACTTTAGTTCCTCTATAATATCTAAGTGTAATTTTTGTAGTCTTAGCAACGAAACTATTGTTATGTTCATGTTGACGTGCTTCCATTCTTTAGCCTGTTGCTATAGTTCGGCATATTCAAACTGTAAGGCTCTCGTAGGTAACTATGCTAGTCGCACTGTAAGTGTGGGCTCTATCTACCTTTATGCTCCAACACTTTCCTCTATCTGTGCAGGTTGTCTGACTGTCTGCACTAGTATCTTAAACTTTGTGATTCACTCTATGACACTGGTCAGAAGTGCATCAATGTAGCGAGCTTCTACTATGTTCCAAGATTCTATTATTGCTTCCTGTATGCTTTCCTTGATTTGATATGAGTCCCCTTTATTAAGGACCGTGAGATCCTTCGTCTTATCGATCTTTTTCTTCTTCTTTTTCTTAGAGGAATCTTCGCCCACTGCCTTCCTTTTCTCTACGACAATTTTTTTATATTTCTGCCTTTTCTATCTCCTTGGTTTGCTCATCTCCCTCAGAAGGATCCTAATGACCCTCATTATTATGCTTTTCCTCCTTTGATTCATATTCATCTTGATCCTTATATTTTTCATTGGCTTCTCCATGCTACGAAGTGTCCATCTCTACTTCTTCTGTCGCACTGTCTCTTGTTACCTCCAACAAAGTCATCCATTCTTCAGGCCAATTTTGTATATGCACTGCAAGATCATCTTCAGTTACCATTTACGGCAAGGCATGCCATTTTTTCTTTGTATCCTTGTGCGCCTGTATGTATACTTTGTGAAAATATGCTGTGAAATTTGCCATAGAGCTATATTGCTCATATAAGCTTGGCGAGTGTCGGGGATGCTAGTTTACTAGCATATGTAAATCCATGTGGTATAGTACAAAAAATATTTGGTTTTCTTGTGTGCGTGATGCGTTGGGGGTAAACCACAATGAAGTAGGGCCTCGCAACTTCATAGGTATTTGTAGGCACCTGAGGGAATTGTGAATCCTCCGATTCTCTCCACGCCAACATAACAATAATCAAAATCATCCAAGTGTAATGGAAAGTTGTAAATTTCTCCTAGACCTCGCGACAGCCATCCAAGAACTCCTTGTATAGTTATCCGCCCTAGTTATACTGAACCTTGTTATCAAACTGCATGGCTAGTGACACCACCAATGCAGGAACCTCATTTGCATGACATTTCCTCATAATTTTCCTAGCTAAGATGTGTGTTGCGAAGCAAACTTCTTTCTCACTGATTGAATTTATGTCATAGCCCCTCTTCCCTTTGACCAACCCAAACTTTTTCTTCATATTTTCCACTATAGCGTGGTCCTGGTCCTTTCCAATGAACTCCTCCATGGGGTTCCGTCCTTGTTATGACAATATTGTGATCCTCCAGATCAACATAGTGTCTATGGGGATCTTATTCCCCAACCATAAATTTCCATCATGCACCAGCACAAACAACTGCCTCACACACACTGTGCTCCTCACACTTCTACCGAAGTGTGGCACGTTCAACATATTTAATAGTCTTGACTACGCCAACCCATTCTCCCATTTTTGTGGCTCTAACCTTATCACTCCGATGTTCGGGTAGTGTACCTATTTCGAATACAGGTCTAGTGCGAACTGGGGGTACTTCTTTCTGTCATTAAAATCATAATCCCTGAACTTGAGCTGTGAAAATTTGCCTAAAACTTCTCCCTTAAAGGGCACTGCTTTCGAAAACAAGGGTGTAAATGTGTCATAGTTTGCATCCTTTGATTCTTTTACAGGTTTGAAATTTGGTTTCCTCAGCGAGATGTATGGTGGTAGGGGTGATAAATTACTTCGCCGCCTTCCTTCTCTTGTATCTCCTCCACTTCTTCATCACTGTATTTGACTGGCTCAGGCTTTTGCTAAGGTTTAGCAAGTTTCTTATCTTGTTTCTTCTTTCTTCTCACTTCCTTAGTCAAATTCTTTCTCAGGGATCTCCTCTGTTTCTGCGGTGATGGTGTTGTAGCTGATGCTACTGTGAGCATCTAAGTTGATGCTGTAGACATACCAGTGGTTTATGCAGGCGTACCGGTGGTTGCTGTGACAACTGCTTCCATGACTTCTTCTATGTCTCTTTTGTCGAATATACACACAATTTCTTCAGTTTACAGGACGTTCATGTGGAAATTCTCTGCAATTTCTTTGCACTATGAACACTTGATCTCTAAATTTAGCAAAGTTCTTAATCTGGGTGGGAGGAAACTTATTTATAATAATTCTGAAATTCGAACCCTATAATTAGATTTGATTTTGTCCAGATTGCATTCATATTTACTCATTAATTGCATATCTATCCTTAGATCTTGCCAATATGTCTTTATAAATGAAATTTTCTGTGTATTTTTCCCTTTTAATGGTCATTTTTTTATTTTATGGAAAACTTTGACAAATTACACACTGTAGAGCACATCCTGTCTTCTATTGTGGCTTTTGTGAATTCTGACATACTCCATACTGTGGCAAAGTAACTTCCTACGTTGAAGCTCTCTGTAGCGTAGTTTATAGTCTAGTGCCCACTTTCAACTACAGGTGGCACTAAGAATTTTCTCCTTTCTTCCTTAGGGTGAAGTTGTAGGGGTAGGGTTGTCCCTGTACAAATTCAATCTACTGCCATTTACTCTTCCTTGAATCAAATCTATTTTTCTTTGCTAACTGAAGTATGCCTCCATCAGTAATATACTTGATAACATATGGGCCTAACCAATGCATTTTAAATTTTCCTGGGAACTTCATAAGCTTACAATCATAGAGGAGAACAAGGTCTCCTACCTAGAACTTATTTTTCTTAATATGCCTATCATGTGGGGCCATTTCTCTTTCTTTTTGTACTTGATGATGGAATCCTACTATAAATGTCTTCTTCCAAAGAAATCAACTGTGACATTCTTTCCTCCATTATGTCAAGGTCTGCCATACTTGTAAAAGTTGCAATCCTTAGGCTAAGGACAATGTATTACATGGGAATCACATCTTCTTACCCATAAACCAACCTGAAGGGTGTCTTACCTATCAACTGCTTTCATGTAGTCCTATAAGCCCATAATACTATTGGAATTCTAAGGCCCCAATCATCTTTGTTTACATTGCATACCTTAGTTAGTGCATTCTCCAAAATCTTGTTAAATTCTTCCATAGTTCCATTGGCCTAAGGATGATAAGGGGTACTCTTCTGATGATAAACTTGAACTTCCCTAGTCAATGCTTCAATGGTTTTTTTAAGGAAGTGTGAAGCTTGGTCACTCATCAAGATTTTTGGACACCCAAATATAGACATTTTATATTAAAAAATGAACTTCGTAGAAGTCTCTACGCTGAAATCTCTTACTGGTTGTGCTTCGGCCCATCATGCCAAATAACCAATTGCAGTAATTATGTACCTCACACTAGTCCTCTTTCTAGGTGGATTGATAGGTCCAACAAAATCAATAGCCCATTTATCAAAATCATATAATGTAACCTATGGTACTAGTGGCATCTCATCCCTTCTTGAAGGTTTTCCCGTTCTTTGACACACATCAAAATATTTGAAATACTCCTTTGCATCTCTATGTAGTGTAAGACACCACAATCCTACTCTCAAAACCTTGTGCATAGTAGCCTTTCCTGCATAATTTCCACCAGTTGTGCCTTCACGAGCCTCTATTAGAATTATTTTCCTTTCATGTTCAGGAGCATACCTGCACAATATCTCATCTGGTCCCATCTTATATAATTGTCTTGCTATCAATGAAAAATCAGCTTCTTTCACCACTAATTCTTTCTTCTGCTTCATAGTATATTCTGAAGAATCCATTCTTGTGTTCAAAAACTAAATAATGTCTGCAAAATGGTCATCTTCTACTCTAATTGCAAATAGTTGCGTATCAGGGATATTATCTTGTATGCTGGTTGGTTCTTGACTTGTTTCCAATCTTGGCAAATGGTCAGGTCTTGCATTCAGTCTTCCCAGTTTAACAATAATTTCAAAGTCATATTCTTGGAATAATAGTAACCATCTACAAATTTTTCCTCCTAAAATAGGCTTATTAACCAAATAATTTAATCCAGAATTATCTATAAACATATTGAAATGTGACTCCAACAAATAATGTTTAAACTTATGTAAGGCATATACCATTGCTAATCCTTCCCTTTCTGTAGTTGTGTAATTCTTTTTTGCTTTAGATAGTTCCCTACTTGCAAAAGCTATAGAATGATCAATTTCTCCTGCACCATGTTGTGCCAGTACTACTCCCAAAGCTATGTAAGAAGAATCCACATGTACATGAAATTCCCTATTGCAATTAGGGAATACTAGTATACGGGCAACTACCATTTTTTGCTTTAATATGTCAAGGTTCTTTTGAAAAACTTCATCTGATTGAAAAATGACATATTTCTTCAACAAAATTTCCATTGGTGTAGTGATATGAGCATATCCTTTGTAAACTTCCTGTAATAACCTCTATGACCCAATGTAGTGATAAGCTATCTTATTTTCTTCGGTGGAGGTAAATTCACAATGATAACAATTTTCGTAGGATCCACCATTAATCCTTGCTTGAAAACAATATGTCCCAACAATATACCAAAAGGTACACAAAATATGCACATCTTCAAGTTCAAGGAGATCTGATATTGTCTACATGTATCAAGCATAAGTCTTAAACTTCCAGTATGTTTGCTTAAAAACCCAAATATTGTCCAATCATTAAAATATGCTTCTAGAAATTTGTGGATACATTCTTTGAAAGCTACAACCACCACTCTTGAAAATATAGTAGGGGCATTCTTTAGTCCAAAATGCATTAGTGTGTATTGATATGAACCCCATTCTTTAGCAAAGTTGGTCTTATGCCAATCTTCAGGTTCAATCCTAATCTGATGATATCCTGAAAATCCATCTGTCATGAATAAACTTCTTGACCTCCTACATTATCTAACACTTCATCTGTGAAAGGGGTAGCAAAGGGATAATTTAACTTCCTCTAATCAACACAAATCCTGATTTCTCCTTGAGTTTTCTTTTCTTGTACCACCATATGACTTACCCATTATGATTCTTCCACAGGTTCAATAACTCATGCTGCTATTATCCTATACAAATCAAAATTTACTTTCTCCTTATATTTTGGATTGAATCTATAAGGTATTTTCTTGAATGGCTTCACATCAAGCTTAAGGGGGATCTTCATAACTCCTAAATCTCTTACTATACCCTTCATTTCTGAAAACTTAGTGGGAAACAACTCATGAAGAAATTATGTCACTTTTCTGTATGTTTCTTCATCCCAATAATCTCCTATAGTTGCGAACTTTTGTTCCTCTTCTGATCCTATATTTACCTTCTTTGTCTTTACTGGTTTTGTTATATCTGGTATCTCTGGCTTAGGTCCATTGAATTCACAGTGTCCTTTTGATTCTGCTATGTCAATGTTGCGAGGATCTTCTTCTTCTTCTGCAATAAGGTTATAACATTATAGTGCATGTTCTATCTGCGCAACCCAATTAGGTTGCTACCATGTCCTTGGAGATGAATTCTCAAAGATCTTCCTCTTAACCTTCTGAAGGGATAAATCTATATATGGACAATAATATTCAAAGCTAAATGTCAATCTAAACCCATCAACCATATCTTCCCATCTCGCAATATCATGTTGAAGCTCTGTCTCTAAGTACTAGTTCTCGGGAATTGTCTCCAATGTATGAATGAACCCATGTACCCATTTTTGTTGTGGAATCTCCTTCTATGATGTAGTACATAACCAGATATGCTCCCTGGGGCTGGTTTCACGATCATATTTCAACTCCATTTCTATGTTTATCTGACCAAATATTATCCACATCAACCTTCGACATTCTTGCCAACCTCCTATATTCTTCTTATGTGTACCCCACCATCTAGAAGGAGTAGCTTTTAGGGCTATATCCAAGGCTAAAAATATTTGACTTTATAGAACCTATTCTTCATGATCATCAATAAAACCATTCACATCGCCCAAGCCATCATAATAAGGTAGGTTACATACCTCAGATGTCATGTAGTGAACTAATTTAGTAACTCTTGCACAACACCTTGTAGATACTTCATGTAGTCTGTTCTTCCAATTCTCCAATTATTCTTCTGAGTTTGATGCACAAGAACTATCATTCTCCCAAGTTAACTTTCCCTCTGCAGTAGGGTTAAAAAAATCTTGTTCCTTCACTGTCAATTGATAAATATATCGATATCAGTGGTGCACTATTCTTCTCTAATTGTCTTTGTATACATCGCTCCTTCTGATGGATCCAACGGAATAATTATCCTCATATTATTCCCTTTGAATATCATCTATCTCTTCTTTAGATTAATTATAGCCATTTTATCAAATTCCCAATCAAGTCTAAGCAATGTAGGATAGGGGTTACTGTCATCCATAATTTCTATTACTCCAAAATCAATAGTAGTGCGAACTCCTTCAATGTCCACCATCACACCTGATAGTCTTCCTAAGGGGAAGATCTTATGTTGATTTTCCATCCTTAGCTAAATAGGTGACCACTGTAACTTTGGCTTACCCATTAACTCCCATGTCTTCTTCGTCACAACATTAGCTTCATATCCCAAATCTAAAATAACGTGATCCATCTCATAGTCTCCTATCTGCGCACTAAGCCTCATTTCTCTTCATGTTCTCTTTTTTTGATGCAAATTGTTAACTGCGCGCAACTCACTTCATGGTATTTCTTTAGATGCACATGAATCTATCAATTCCCAAAGTTCTTCTACAACCTTTTCAGATCTTAGTAACTTCATACAAGCTTGCAAAAAAGTCTTTAAAATACCTTGTTGGTTTGCTGACTCCTGATCTTGTGGCAAATCTTGTTTATGTGTCGAAGTTGATGTTTTGTCGCAGTTACTTTTCTGTTTCGGTTGTGCACTAGATGTCGAAGCTCCAACATCCATAAAGCTTTGCTTTGTTTCCATAAACACCTATTTTTCCTTATGAATATCAAATACATGAGATTTTTCAACATTCTTTCTAACCCATGCAGTTTTAGATTCCTTCTTTTCATTCACTTTGTCATCACCGATCGCAACTCCACTTCTAGTAACAATATTGATTCAAGGATTATTGGTTTTTTTTCGGCAGTCATCATTTGGATATTCTGTGTCTGCTGCTGGTTTCTATTTTCTTGCATTTTTTCCATAAGTATTAGACATTCTTCAATTACATGATGAAAAACTTTACAATACTTCCATGTCATAGTAGGATTCTGACAATCTCTCGCAAAGTGTCCTAGTTGGCTGTAATTATAAAAAATAATCTTTCCACATCCTCGACCAGCTCCACCACCTCAACCTCTTCCTTGATAAACACCTTGACTTATCCTCATGTCCATGTTCTTATGTTTGCATTCTATAAGTGTCAACACCATGCTCAATCATTAGTTCATAAGCTCGACAGTGGTTCTCATCATGTCCTATCGATTTACTGAACGTGCTGTTGAGAAATGGAAACAAGAAATTCTAGTTTAATTTGTCCTTGAATTAAACTGTGAATTAAAATATAATTATTTTCTCATAGCAATTTGAAAATAATTAATTAAGTTTAATTAACTTAATTAATTTAGGAAATTTGAATTGGAAGTCTTTTAGAATACATGTATATGTTCTCCCTAACTTATAGGAGAAGGATGAGTTATGAATGAGTTGTAATTAGTTAACTCAGTTTATTGAGTTAAGTCCAGCTAAATTAGTTCCAATAAATTTCATAAACTAATAGTGAGTAAACAGTGAGTTGGGACACTAGTGACCAAATTAGTTCTATTCCTGTTAACTGAAGATTCCACCATTAGAAACTCATGCATGTTGATTATGAGAAATACCTAGTTGAGGCTAGAGTGCAGGGACAATGTACTATTTGTTTTAGATTTTTCTGAGTTGCACTGATAGTGCATGCAATCAGGAATTGATCCTTAAGGGATTGCGTTATTTTTAGAGGCTTTATTTCCCTTTAAATACAATCTATCCTGCATAGGAATTACACATTGGAATAGAGACTTGGAGAGCTTGTAAATTGGCTAAGCTTTGACCTTGAGCTTTCCTATGAGTTGGAGATTAAATTTGCTGGGTGCTGGGATTGTTCTAGAGAGAACAAGCATTGTGATTTCATCTTGATTTTCAGGATTAATACAAAATAGATAGTGGGGTTTTGAGCTGTGGCTTTCCCTGGATATTTATTGTGTTATGTGCCTTTGATTATCTTCCTCTATTGATTATTGCTTACTCAATGTTTATGGGTTTTCGATGTAAAGAGTAGAAGTAGATTCTTGTCTCTTGTTTTAGTAGATTATAGGAGCTTGTGAAGTTATGAATTAATGATGGACAAAACACTAATATATAGAGTATATATGGAGGCATGTCCTTAGCAATATCAAGGTGCAACTACAGTGTACAGAGGATTCTAGGGACGAGGAAGAGGATGAGGGAGGAAGCTAGAAGAAGTTGTGGCTAGATCATTTGTTACAATTGTGGAGAACCAGGCCACTTTGCATGGGATTTTCAGAATCCAATGCACCCCTCGTGTCAATATTGTCAAAAATTTGATCATGTCATAGAAGATTGTCCTGTGCTCATCACAAAAATGCAAGAAAAGAAGACCCAGACCTAGCAGCCTACTCAGAACATCTAGATGATGAGATCAAAACCACGCGAAGATGGACCGAGTGTTAATATTGTTACGCAAAGCAGTATAAATACCAGGGAAGATAAAGGGAAATGACTAGAGGAAAATGTATGTGTACATAAGGCTGTTGACAAAGATGTTGGATTTGATTTGAATAAAGAAAAGGAAAATTTTACAGAGGCAAAGAGGAGTTTTTTGGATGCAAGAGATTCTACATCAAAGACTCAGAGTACATGCACGGAGAAGCCTAAACAAGTTAGTATTGTGCAAGAAACAAATCCTTCATTGTTAGCATCTTTCTTACAGACTTGCATGAAGCTCCTAAGGGACCAAAAAGCAGTAGAGGGACTACAAGTGTTGATAGATAATTGCACTGGGAAGGGTAAGCCACTTCCTGAACAATGTGTAGTGCATAAGGTGGAAAAAGGAAAGAAAAGGACTGGTCGGGAGATGAGATTGACTGCCCAAATTGGAGAATTTGAAATGGACCAGGTGATCCTTGATTTTGGATCTAATGAAAATGTTTTGCCAAAACAAATCTGGGAAAGAATGGGGAAACCAACACTATAGTGGTCTCCGATCCAGCTGTGAATGGCACCTAATCAACAAAATATATTCCTATGGGGCGCCTACATGGAGTCACTGTGGATATTGAAGGGGTGCATGCCATAGTTGATTTTGAAGTAATCGAAATAGTGGATGACAGTAATCCATACCCAACACTGCTTGGCATTGATTGGACATTTGATATGAACGTAGTCATCAATCTCAAGAAGTGTAGCATGACATTTGAGAATAAGGAAGTAAGGGTTATTGTTCCATTGGATCTAGCAGAGGATACACGATATACTGAAGTGGTTTGAGATTATTATGAGGAGGACGATATTGAGCAAATCTATAATCTTACTATGAAGGATGATGATTGAATCAACCCTATGACAGATAGGTGAATTACTTGGGAGAAGGAAAAATCCTATAATTCAGATTAAGATGAGGAGCTCGAGCACTGGAAAATACGATTGCGTGAGGTATCAGTGCTGTGATGCAATAGGCTCACTAAGTCACTTTGATGTATATCCACTGAGGTACGCAACTTACCGTATTATGATGGTTTAGAATATGTCAATTTATTTTAGGATAAATTTGAAAGGGATGTACGAGAGGAACATCGGTTCTAGGAATTAGATATGCGCTGAGAGCTACCCCTGCCAGATGGTAGGGCACACATAATAACATATTTACAGACTGGAAGGAATATCGACGGATGATGAAGCTATGTTTGGGTATGCCAATACCTACATTGTAGAGAAATATACAGGAAAGGATGATCCATGCGAACACCTAGTTTGATGGATGAAAGCATGAGGAGAAGAACCACAACCAAAATGGGTTCACATATTTTGCCACACTTTGGATACTATTCCAATGAATTGGTTTCTAGTGGTAGAGCTGTGACACGAAACTGCAGAGTGGGATGTTCTGAAGGGAATTTTTCTATTGACTTTTAGTTTACAGGAGTTCAAAGATGCAATATTCAGAATTCCTGAAGAACTTGTCACATGGGTACAAATAGACTAGAGTACGCAATTATGCCATGCTCTAGAATGTTACAATGTGACCACAGGGGAATGTGAGGAAGATACTAGGAATGCTCCCTAGAAACAGGTAAGAATATTTATAACGCTCTCCATGCATGAGCCAAGGGCATTAATCCCTAGGGTAACTCATTGTTTTTCCTAAAGGATAATGTTACCTAAGTTTTGTGAGATTCTGGAGGTCAAAGAGTGGGTTGACTGACTGACATTCCGATTTTCACTCAAATATCAGCCCGAAAAGTAGGAAACATCTACTTCCGACCTAACTAAGGACATTGTTACTCCTAATGGAGTCTCATGAAAAGGGAAAGAGCAATAAAGCGAGGAAACATCCTATCTTTTGCCTCAATGGAAGTCATGAGACAATTGCCAAGGATAAGCCTCTCATCATCTATATATTGGAGGCTTGGGCATTGTGATTGAGGTCGAATGGTTGTCAAATGATTGTCAAAATTTGTATGAGATATAGTTGTTATGTTGTTGTTGTAGCAGCTACAACCATCCTCCAAAATTTTTCCTTAGCTTTGTTTTGGAGCATCCCTACCAACCATCCTTAGTAGCATGTCTTATACTGCCCTATGATTTTAGTTGAGCTTCTTTGGCTTATCATCTTGTGTTCACTAACTTGTTTTCCTTTCACCCGAAGGTTGACTTCCCGTGACTTGGTCTTCAACCAATTCTTGTGTTGACCTGGAGAATTGTGTAAAACTAGAGGGAAACTAGCCTTGCTCTCCAAAAGTGCGTAGATGATCTAGGTGGATCCAGAAAGGCACACAAGACAAAGAGGGTTTATGAATGCTTGAAAATCAAAGTGTTCAGAATGATTTCGACCCAAGACTAGAGTGTAGATCTCATCGTCCTGATTCCAATGGTGCGAACAACACTCCAATCCGAGTCTGAATGATGAAGTTATCGCAAAAAGAGTTTGCCTTGGTTCCTTTGAAAAAGGAGGCATTTCCTCTAAAAATGGGTTTAAAAGCCTTATAAGGCAAATCGCAATCGGAGGAGTCCAAAGGGCGGACTTAAGGATGGGACTTTAGAACCCCCGATCATCGATCTTCGATGTATCGGGTCGGAGGAAGGTAGGTGTACGATATTGTGAATTAAGGAAAGCGATTAGCAATTACCGATATCAGCATCATCGATCAACATCGGTGGATGCCAAAGGGAATAACACCGGGGCTGTAGCAATAACGATCCGCAACATGCAATCTCATCCGTCGGATCGGAAGGCAGATCAATGGTCCAAATTTGATCGGCATATCGACGATTGGCATATCGACAATCAACAAATTGGCGATCAGGAGATTGACGATCCTAGATACCAAGGGGCGACGCGATAGTGACATGCGATGCAATCTAGACCGTCTGATCAAGGAACAAATCAATAATCTAGATCTAATTGGCATATTGGCGATCGGCGGATCGGCATATCGGCGATCGACGATCAGTGATCCCTCGATATATAGGGCCATTGATAGAGTGATATGTGATTGTGATATAGCGCATACCTGATAGGTTTATAAGCCCGATTTCATAAAATTTGAAGTCTGGTTTTTTGGATTTTTCAATGTTTATGTGTATTTTTCTTTTGAATGAAAAAAGGTCATTTTTGTGGTTTTTTTGCACCAGCTGAACCTTCCATTCAACAGATTCTATTTTGAACCAATAGACTCCACGTTTTAAGTGGCCTTGTCCCAAAAACTTGTTATAAAACATAATGTATGCAGAGAGCCAAGGCTAGAGAGTGCCTGAGAGCCTGAGTTCCAAAGAGCCAAGGAGGAGGTTGTGCCCGATGGAGAGCCGCAGAACAAGAGGGCCAGACAAAACCAGAGATAGCTAGACAGTTCCCGTGAGTTACTCCGAGAAGCTTGAAAAGCCATAGTGTGTGAAAGCCAGAGCGTTGCGGAGCCGCAGAGCCACAGATATTGATTGAGGTAGCGTGAGAAGGTGAGCCAAAGAACCAAAGGGTCAATCAAAGCCACAGAACTGCAACGACATAGCCCGAGCGCTACAAAGCCAGATAGCCAGAGAGCTACATTGTAGAGAGTCCAGGGCAGTATTCTTCTTGCGATTGATGTTGTGAGATCGATGGTTTAGCAAGCTTCAGCACGTTGACAACGTCTGTTTTAGATGCCCCTAATTGTGACAAGCCAGAAAACTATCGATGCAAGGGGAGTCAAAGTTTGGATCGGTAATGGGCCCTACCTACGCATCGACAATGTGAACAACGTGATTCATTGTGGATTGTTTTTGCTAAAGATATGAACATCAAGCTTCGAATGGTCCTTGGTTGTGAGGTGTATTATTTGTTCATGTACTTCTTCTTTATGCATTATGCTACACCGATCCTTGATTTATGTTGATGAAGGATCTTGTTTATTACATGTTGTCATGATTCCTTGCTTGATTTGATGGGGAATCTTCTATGTGATGTACTTTCTGTCATAACTCATCATGTTATGTTTTGAGATCCCTTGTTGTATGTTGTTGGGATACTCTTTTTTTCATCATGCATGTTTTCTTTTTGAAAACCCTTTTATGCCATGTTGGCGGGATGTTCATCATGCATGTTTTTGTGTCATACTGAAAGGAGTCTTTTGATTGAGAATTACAGTAGTGGAATATCTCTTAGAGCCACTCCTGCATGAGGGAATTTTTCCTTGTATGATCGTGACATCATCTCTTGTGTACATCATATTTATTGACAACATTTAAAGCAGCAGCCTACACCATCTTGACATCGGGGCTCGGAGACGTAGTCCCTCCTAGACGAACTCCGTTATCAATGCTTATGTTCTCATGTGTTGATGATTCTTATGTTCCTCTTCTTTTCCACATGCAAATGTATTCATTAAGTTTCTTTTAAAATCAAATTTAACACATCATGAAATTAAAAGGTCTTGGAAGGGTCCTTCTTCATGCCCAGACCTGGATCAAGTGGTATCAGAGCGGTCTTTACGTGTATGTGAATTGCAGTGCGAAAAATGGAACGTGAAACGATAGAGAATGAAAAATCAATGTGCGAGACCATGGTCAACATTTCCAAGAAAGTGGAAATCATGTACAAAACTCTATAGAAAGAGACAGAGGAAAAGGATTGATTGCAGCTTTAGTTGCAAGCCACAGAAGAGGCCATGGAAAAACTGAAGCAAAACAAACATAATCTTCAAACAGAGAATGATGAATTGAAGATGTGTCTACGTGAAGAGAAAGAGGAGAAACAAAGTTTGCTATGACAGTTCCAAGAAAAGGACAAGGCCTTGGAAAAGCTATAGCGTGACCCATGCGAGGTAAAAAGTAGTTCTCCATATTCGTATATGTTTCCTGATGATGATTTTGCTGTGTTTGAAAATCGCACCACAGAAATTGGCTCCAAATTGTTAAAGAGAATGGGGTATGAAGGAAAAGGCTTGGGCGTTAATGGCCAAGGTATTGTCAATCCCATCAAAGTAGAGGAGTTACCCCGTCAGGCAGGACTTGGGTATGTCAGGAAAGAAGTTGGGGAAGGCGCTGAGACAATTAATGAACCACCAACAACGGATGATGAGCAGCCCTCATCAAGTTCTTTCCAAATCAAAAGAGAAGGTAAAAGATGTTGATTTCCTTTCGATTTCATCTTCTCATAGTATGATGTCTGTTGGAGATTTGGAGATCCCAATTACAGGGACAAATATGAGGCTCCTTACAAAGACAAGGCATGAGGAGAAAGAACTTGGTGCTAATAACCAAGGCATAACTCAACCTTTCGAGGTTGTGCACGAACATCAATTTGCAGGCTCGAGATACACTAAAGGAGAGTGCTTGAAGGTGTCAGAGTTGTCTGAGACATCGTTGAAATCTTCGAGGAACGAGAATGATGGGAACACATCCCCATCATCCCACAGCAGTGCCCATTTTAGGGAGAGAGCTGAGGCACGCTCTTATCGCCATACTGACATCAAAGGCGAAAAAGGAAGGTATAACCACTTTCTATCTTCGAATGTTCATTTTGATTATGATCATGTTGATAATAATGAATATAAAACATGGCATCAAAAACACATACACCTTTTGTGGTTTACCTAACCATACCTTTTCTAAGTGTTGGAAAAGAATGGAAACACTCATGAGGCATGACAGACCCTCTCAACAGCATGAAAAGAAAGAGGTTAAGTAGATATGGAGGAAGAAAACCTACTGTAGTCATTGTGACAGAAATGGCCATCAAAGAGCCACTTGTTGGAGGCTCCATCCAAAGCGGTGCTTTAAAGACAAAGCGTCGGTGCGTGAACTAGGAAGAGTAGTTGTTTGACAAGCAAAATCACCACAAGGAGGCGACCCATTTATCGTGATAAGTGAAAAATGGTTTCTAGACATGTTTTCATTTCATGGTCATTCTTTTGTAAATCACTTGTTGCATTTTAAAATGTAAATGTGATGATGTGTTTCCATCACTTGGTCAACAACAATGATGTTTGGTCATGTTTTGAGTCATATTTTACACTCTGAAAGTGATGTTATGTTTCCATCACTTGTCGAAACAATAATGTTTGGCCTTAAGTATGTAAATCATGTATTGCAGTGATGATGTGTTTTCCATCACTTGTTGAAGCTGTTGAAAAGTGTGCAACAAGAAATGCTTGTTGAGAATGCAACAAGATGATGGAGCTTAGTGAAAAGAGTCGCCTTCACTAAGTGGGCCCGCAGGCAAATTATGGTGCAAGTTCTATTTTTGATCACAGTGTGGATGATCACAGTGTAGGTGATCACATTATGAGTGATCACAGTGTGGGTGACCACAGTGTGAGTGATCACAGTGTGAGTGATCAAAGTCTATTTTTAGACTGGCTGTCAAAAATAGAAAAGTCAAATATTATTGTCTCATAATAATATTTGGACTATAAACTTGATCTTATTCTCTTGGAGCACTTCAGTTTGAGCTACAGAGGTGGCACAGGCAGCTGTCAGAAGGAAATACGCTTTTCTTATGAGTCAGTTGAGTTGTTGCATGCATGACTTCAGTTAGAACTCAATCAGTTGAGTTTGGTGGAGTTGATTGTGGAGTTGATGGAGTTGTGTTCAGTTTGACTTGGTTAAACTAGTTGTAGTTAGTCTAACTGCAGATAGACTAATGATGAGTTGTTAAACTAATTATTAACTCATGATGCAACTAATGAATACATCAGTTAACTCAATTGCATGTCAGTGCATGTTCAGTTCAACAGGGACAGGTGGTAGAGAATCAGATTGCTATCAGTTGTGACTATAGTTGTGCACCAGATCTTGCACAATCAAGGGATTGAGTGTGCCAATGAGTTTGCTCACGTATTTGCCCAGTATTGTAGCCTTTTCTCACGTCCAGCAAAGTGTGAGTGATTATTTTGAGGTGAAATACGAGTTTGGGAAGCCATTCTCATCAGTTCTTGAGCAGGTATTGAGTTGGAGAGGCAGGCAAGCAGTGGAATAGATTTGGAGATCAGATCTGAGCTGTATTGTGTGTAACAGGTGGAGCTGGTACTGGATTGCTTGTGATAAGCATTGTACTTTGTAATGTTACATGATTCAATCAATATAATATACAGATAGTGTGGGGTTTTTAGCGAGATGCTTTCCCCGGGATACATACTGTGTTTATGAGTTTGATTGATGCTTCTATGTGTGCCTGTGAATGTTTCTGCTTCTGTAAATTGATGATCAACGTAGAGGAGGTTATGTATTATGCATGTTCCGCTTATAAGTGTATAATCAGGATAATCTCTGTGAATATGTGTCATATTATTCAAAATTTCTACAGGGTATCAGAGCCATGCCCCGAAGTTAGCCAAGTGGATGAATCCTCGGAATGTTGAACGAAGGTGGTGGGCCTCGATAATATCACGATGGGATCCGTGGATGAGCTCGGTTAGACAGGCGGTGTGCTCTGGATTCTTCATGGACGTGTCCTGATCCCAACACGGTGAAGAGGAGTTGACCTGGGATAGAGCAAGCTCTCAAGGCAGGTGGTGCTTCCATGTAAGGCGTGTGCTTCCAACACATTGGAGCGGAGAATCCTGGTTGGTAGAGAGTGGACGGATGGATAATCATTTGAGGGGAGGCTCGATGGTCCTTTGTTCGAGGGGAGGATTGTTGGGTATACGACCAAAGTCCCACATTGACTAGAAGTGGGGAGGATCATGGGTATATAAGGATGGACAAATATCTCCATTGGTATGAGGTCTTTTGGGGTAAAGCCCAAAAACAAATCCATGAGGGCTTAGGCCCAAAGTGGACAATATCATACCATTGTGGAGATATGTGGTGTCCAGAGTCCTAACAAGTGGTATCAGAGCTTCTTGATTTGTAGAAGAGATTTTTACAGGATATCAAGCAAGGATTGATCATCGAATCTATTATTCAGAAAGTGTTTACATTTTATTTCTTCAGGCAGAGTCTGTAATCGGGCCAGGTAGCCTCTGGATTCATCCTTATTTTAGAAGGTGAGATATCCGGTGAATGCCCAGACAGTCAATCTCTGTACAAGAAATACTTTTTTCTCACGAATTCTAGATCGGAAGCGGTTGAGTTTTGAGCTGGTGGAATTCGAATTTATTCCAAATCAAGAGCGAAACTCAAAAACATTAAGTGTGAGAATGGAGATAGTATGCCCCAGTATCTCACGAAGTTCACTCAATGCCGGGATGAACTGGGAAGTGTGGGGGTGACTATCGGATGAGGATGGTGAGTCTAGCACTCCTTGACCTTTCTAAGAGTTGGCATAGCTACCAGGACTCGGTGAATGGAAGGGAGAAACTGCCAAATTGGGAACGAATATGGTCGGATTTGATGCAGGAGGAGATTAGATGGTGCACCAGAGACAGTTCTTCATCTATGCATGATGAGGAGAATTGTGCCTTAGCGAGTAAGGTGAAGAAGGGGAAGGATAAGGGTTCTCTTTCCGAATCCATTTATTCCAGTGGTGGGAAGAAGGTTGACAAATCGAAAGCGCGATGCTTTCGTTGTCATGAGGAGGGTTCATGGGTCAAGAACCTGTATGCTCTTGAGCTTCAAGATGCATGCAAAGCCTTGAGCAGCGAGGCAATTGATGGAGACTTGGTGGTTGAGAGGGAGGGTATATTACTTCTCAACATGCAGAGCCAGAAGAAGTCTCAGACGATTGTGGAGGAGCCATGATTGGTGCAGCAGCTTCAGGAGGTTGTGGAGGAGCCACAATAGGGGAAGCTGAGAGGAGATCGAGTAGAGACATCTACTCATCTAGAGACCTCCAGTAAGGGGAAACTTCGGTCCAGGTGGGCTGAGGGATCGCATGCAGCCATACCTCCAGGTAGGAGGTGGGGTGATGTGGATTGATCGTCCCAAGGAGGAGGGGCAAGATCCTTGAGGTACCCAACCTCTTGGATGGGACCTTGCTACGGGAGCCCCAATGTGAAGTAGCAGGAACTGACTGATTGGGTAGAGACAGATGCGGATGGAGCGGCAGAGAGAGCGACAGTGCAGGGAATCCCAGGACAGCGCATAGCTAGCAGGCTGTAGCAATGCAAGAGGCACAAGTGTTTTG
This sequence comes from Pinus tabuliformis, assembly GCA_031772625.1. Lineage (NCBI taxonomy): Eukaryota > Viridiplantae > Streptophyta > Pinopsida > Pinales > Pinaceae > Pinus > Pinus tabuliformis. The sequence continues at coordinate 48,612,585 of CM062807.1, read as the reverse complement.
CACAGTGCTAGGTGGCACAGAGAGGTGTGCAATGGTGCGAGATGCATGGAGATGTTGCAGTAGCGCAGATGTCAGAGAGGGAGCACTTGTCAGCAACAGGTAGAGCTTCAGCATCAAAGGGTGTTTCTAGCCCAACAGGGAGGTCAGTTGGGAGGTGCAGTGTAGATGCAATGCTGGGAGATAGAACCAGCAGCAGCACGGATGCAGTCAAAGATCAAAGTGACAGAGGCTAGAGCAGTCAGATACTAAAGAGCATAGAGATGCAGAGTTTTCAGCCGACAGAGGCAATAGCAGTCAGAGACTTTGATGACAGAGCAAGTGGACCAGCCAGATGTGTTGCATGGAGAAAATTCCAGAGTTATAGGATCGGGTTTGAGAGGAAGCCTTTCTTGTTGAGAGGGAGTGTTGAAAAGTGTGCAACAAGAAATGCTTGTTGAGAATGCAACAAGATGATGGAGCTTAGTGAAAAGAGTCGCCTTCACTAAGTGGGCCCGCAGGCAAATTATGGCACAAGTTCTATTTTTGATCACAGTGTGGATGATCACAGTGTGGGTGATCACAGTATGAGTGATCACAGTGTGGGTGACCACAGTGTGAGTGATCAAAGTCTATTTTTAGACTGGCTGTCAAAAATAGAAAAGTCAAATATTATTGTCTCATAATAATATTTGGACTATAAACTTGATCTTATTCTCTTGGAGCACTTCAGTTTGAGCTACAGAGGTGGCACATGCAGCTGTCAGAAGGAAATACACTTTTCTTATGAGTCAGTTGAGTTGTTGCATGCATGACTTCAGTTAGAACTCAATCAGTTGAGTTTGGTGGAGTTGATTGTGGAGTTGATGGAGTTGTGTTTAGTTTGACTTGGTTAAACTAGTTGTAGTTAGTCTAACTACAGATAGACTAATGATGAGTTGTTAAACTAATTATTAACTCATGATGCAACTAATGAATACATCAGTTAACTCAGTTGCATGTCAGTGCATGTTCAGTTCAACAGGGACAGGTGGTAGAGAATCAGATTGCTATCAGTTGTGACTATAGTTGTGCGCCAGATCTTGCACAATCAAGAGATTGAGTGTGCCAATGAGTTTGCTCACGTATTTGCCCAGTATTGTAGCCTTTGCTCACGTCCAACAAAGTGTAAGAGATTATTTTGAGGTGAAATATGAGTTTGGGAAGCCATTCTCATCAGTTCTTGAGCAGGTATTGAGCTGGAGAGGCAGGCAAGCAGTGGAATAGATTTGGAGATCAGATCTGAGTTGTATTGTGTGTAACAGGTGGAGCTGGTACTGGATTGCTTGTGATAAGCATTGTACTTTGTAATGTTACATGATTCAATCAATATAATATACAGATAGTGTGGGGTTTTTAGCGAGATGCTTTCCCCGGGATACATACTGTGTTTATGAGTTTGATTGATGCTTCTATGTGTGCCTGTGAATGTTTCTGCTTCTGTAAATTGATGATCAACGTAGAGGAAGTTATGTATTATGCATGTTCCGCTTATAAGTGTATAATCAGGATAATCTCTATGAATATGTGTCATATTATTCAAAATTTCTACAGAAGCAACCATGGTAGGTTGGCCTTGTTGTCATAGCTGGGATATTACGTCCATCTTGTCATAAACTTGACCACCGAGTATGTGTTATAAACTCGTGGCAAGTATGGGACGTTTTGGGTCATTAGTTGGTCATGTCAGTTAAGCATGTAATTTGCAAAACAAGGTACTACAGGTCACAGAAGTAGTAGGTGTCAGTTCGTCACTTAAGGCTCCGAAGAACAAAGGTGAAGGAGATGGAAGCGAGACCTTTTCAGGACGCTTGTGATACAGGCAAGGTACAGAGAGAGTTGCAGATTATTTTTCATGCTTTTGGAGGACCAAAATCTCCTCAGTGGGGAGGATTGATCTAGGTGGCTCTAGAAAGACACATAGGACAAAGAGGGTTTATGAACGCTCGAAAATGAAAGTGTTCAGAATGATGTTGACCTAGGACCAGAGCATAGATCTCGTCGTCCTAATTTCGACGATGAGAACAACACTCCAATCTGTGTCCAGATGATGAAGTTATTGCGAAAAGAGTTTGCCTGGGTTCCTTTGAAAAAGGAGGCATTTCCTCTGAAATGGGTTTAAAAAGCCTTATAAGGCAAATTGCAATCGAAGGAGTCCAAAGGGCGGACTTAAGGCCGAGAATTTAGAACCCCCGATTAGCGATCTTCGATATATCGGGTCAAAGGAAGGCAGGTGTGCGATATCAGGAATTAAGGAAAGCAATTAGCGATTGCTGATATCAACGTTGGTGATCGGTGTTGGTGATCAGCATCAACGGATGCCAAAGGGAAGAACCCCTAGGCTATAGCAATATCAATCTACGACGTGCAATCTCACCCATCAGATCAAAAGGCAGATCAATGGTCTAGATTTGATTGACATATCGGCGATGGGAAAATCGGCGATTGATAAATCAATGATCCCAAATACTAAGGGGTGATGCGATAGTGACATGCGATGCAATATGGACCATCCGATCAAGGAACAGATCAGCAGTCTAGATCTAATTGGCATATCGGTGATCGGCGATCCCCAGATATATAGGGCCATTGACAGAGCGATATAGTGTGGGCCTGATAGTTTAATAAGCCCAATTTCATAAAATTTGAAGTCCGATTTTTCAGATTTTTCAATGTTTCTGTGTATTTTGGTTTTGAATTAAAAAGCTCATTTTTGTGCTTTTGTTGCGCCAGTCGAACCTTCTGTTCAACAGCTTCTATTCTGAACCAACAAACTCCATTTTTTAAGCGGCCTTGTCCCAAAAACGTGTTATAAAACATGATGGATGTAGAGAGCTGAGGCTAGAGAGTGCCCGAGAGCCTGAGTGCCAGAGAGCCAAGGAGGAGGTTGCGCCCAATGGAGAGTTGCAGAACAAGAGGGCCAGACAAAACCAGAGATAGCTAGACAGTGCCCGCGAGTTACTCGGAGAATCTAGAAAATCTAGAGCGTGTGAAAGCCAGAGCGCCACGGAGCCGCAGAGCCACAGAGCTTGATTGAGGCAGTGAAAGAAGGTGAGCCAAAGAACTAGAGGGTCAGGCAGAGCCGTAAAACTGTAGCAACATAGCCAAAGTGCTACAAAGCTAGATAGCCAAAGAGCTACATTGCAAAGAGTCCAGGGTAGTCTTCTTCTTGCAATCGATGCTTCAACAAGTTGACAACGTCTGTTTCAAATGCCCTTGACTTTGACAAGCTAGAAAACTATCGATGCAAGGGGAGCCAAAGTCTGGATCGGTAATGGGACCTGCTTGCGCATCGACAATGTGAACAACTTGATTCATCGTGGATTGTTTCTACTAAAGATATGAACATCAAGCTTCGGATGGTCCTTGGTTGTGAGGTATATGATGTGTTCATGTACTTCTTCTTTATGCATTATGCTGCACTGATCCTTGATTGATGTTGATGCATGATATTTTTTATTACATGTTGTCATGATTCCTTAATTGATTTGATGGGGAATCTTCTATGTGATGTACTTGTTGTCATAACTCATCATGTTATGTTTTGAGATCCCTTTTTGTATGTTGTTGGGATACTCTTGTTTTCTTCATGCATGCTTTGTTTTTGAAAACCCTTTTATGCCATGTTGGCGGGATGGTCATCATGCATGTTTTTGTGTCATACTAATAGGAGTCTTTTGATTGAGAATTCCAGTAGTGGAATATATCTTAGAGCCACTTCTGCGTGAGGGCATTTTTCCTTATATGATCGTGACATCATCTCTTGTGTACATCATCTTTATTGACTTCAATTAATGCAGTGGCCTATAACAACTTGACACCGGGGCTCAGAGACGTAGTCCCTCCTCGACGAACTCCGTTATCAACGCTTATGTTCTCATGTGTTGATTATTGTTATGTTCCTCTTCTTTTCCACATGCAGATGTATTCATTAAGGTTCTTTTAAAATGAAATTTAACACATCATGAAAGTAAAAGGTCTTGAAAGTGTCCTTCATCACACCTGGACTTGGATCAGTAGAGTATCTTGGTAGCCAGCTGCTCTCCAAAATTGTTCAAAGCATGCATGCTTCCTTCCCCTTGAAAATTGCGTAGAGAATCCCATCACCAAGTTTGATCTCAGAATTTGCATTGTTCTAGATGGAACCCTTGGTTTCAGTCTAGAAATTATGTAGAGCTTGAGGGGCATCCAGAGCCACTTAGTGCAAAAACTGCGCAGAAGTCATCCCAAGGCTTGTTGTCCGTTGCATGTGCTCACAAATTAACCGGTTCCCTCAAGGACTAAGAAATATTACCTTGCATGCATGGGAAACTTTTCCTGAAAAAGAGAAAGAAAAAAAGCAAAAAAACATCCCTAGATTTTAGGGATCTATTTTTAGCAGTTTGGGGTTATATGCAAAAGCCATTTTAGAAACCACTTGCCAAGTGTCACTTTTTCCCTTTTTTTGGCATGTGCATCATAAGACTCGATCGTCAAAACTATTTATTTGACACTTCAAAGCTCATTCTTCACTTTGAGCTTGGAGCTCTGGCATTCCCATCGCATCTAGGAACTTTCAGCACACTCAGCATAAATTTTTCCAGTTAAGTCCGCTTTTCATGTCTTTTGCTTCTTTTTTGTCGCTTTTTGTATTTTGGTTTGTTTGAGTGTTGTTTGCTTGGTTTTGTTGAACGCTTTTTGTCATTTTAATGCATATTATCTTGTATAATAATTGTTTCAAGGTTTCCATTGCATTTCCTTACTATCGCATGCATGACATTGATCATGCACTAACGGTCCTTGTTGTAGCAGCTTGCTTCACACACAATTGTTTTCCCATCTTACTGAATCCTGCATTTATAGATTACATGATTTAAAAATGAGATCTTAAATCAATATTAAGGTATTATAGACTCATGTGCAGGAATGCCTATATTACTTAGTGAAACGGATCGAAAAGATTGCGAATAATATAGACAATGAGCAGTTAGAAAAAATAATAGTCACACACATCAACATAGCTAATAATCAAGGAGTTCACCAGACTTCCTGGCTACGTCTCCTGGTCCAGCTTTTAGTGTCAACCTCTATATTAAGTCTTTAAGAGTAGAATATTACAAGTGTGAGATCAAGCAGAGCTATAACACAACAACAATGATAGTACACAAGGATTTCACTTGAAACCCTCGAGTTTAAAGAGTACACAAACTCTCCTTCTTAGTGCCTCTGATCCACTGTTCGTAGTTGCATTTTCTATGACTCTCTATCTCTGAGCAACTGCCTCTAACTGCCTCTAACTGCTGCTTTTGTCCTCTTATGGGATGGCTTTTTAAGCCTCTCGGCCCTATCTATTCACCTCCCCCTTTAGGTGTGGACATGTTTTATCAAAAACACTTAAGGCACCTGAACAGTTTCTTTTTGAAACGGAAGGATCGGTGGGCACAGTGAAACCGACCGTTCGGTCTTCCTCCACAAAAATCCCCTGATATAATACATGATTGGGCCTTTTTTTTGTTTTATGAGAAATACAAATAAATACATGAAAAAAACCCATTTGAAACATTTTATTGGAACTCAAATTTTTATAGCATCGCATTCATAACCCCTTTCAGGTCCGCCTTACATCGCATCTCCATCATTGGTCTTCCACCACTTGATCGATGACTGAGATCTTCTCGCTCAAACAAAATCTGATCAACAATCATCTACCGTCGATCTACACTTAGTAGATCCGACGGTCCACGGTGATTTCGGGCGGACAACTTGCCTGACTCTTAACAATCTTTACGGACCTGATGGGGTTTATAAACTCCCAATCTATAAAATTTTGGGTCTGTTTTCTGAATTAACGTCCGATTACTTTGGCGCCCGATCGGATGATGCGGTCTCTTGATCCTGCGGTCGACGAGTATTCAACATGCACATGGTTTACTCCCCTTTGGTTCCCACATGATGCAATATGGTAGTTGATCTAGACCATTGATCTATGTGCCAGATCAATGGCCCTCATTAACTCGTGCTAATCATTGTTGCAATTCCAAAAGGCTGTGGTCTTTTAACACTAGACTTTGGTTTTTCCCGATGCGATAATGAAACTCCATTTAATATATATATATATATATATATATATATATATATATATATATATATATATATATATATATATATATATACATATATATATGGAATGTGATGAACCATATATTTTCTCCTGATGTGATAAAAAAGCTTCATTGCAATATATATATATATATATATATATATATATATATATATATATATATATATATATATATATATATATATATATATAGATATATATATATACCTGGATGTGATGAAGGTTTTGCCTTTATACCCTGTTTTTCATAGTTAAAACATATATTTCTCTGATGTGACAAAAGCCCACAATGAGATAGTTCTTTAAGGGGATTTAAAACACATTTTCTCATTTGAATACAATTGAAGACTTAAGAGGTTTTTCCAAGATCCATTTTGGATCACGCCTTCTCACTGAAAAGCTTTTGGACCACCAAAAGTTGGTTTTAGCATTCGAGCAAGTGAGGATACTGTGCCCTCACTTGTGCAGTTTCCATCCATCATGCTTTGGTTGGATTTGAACCTTTGAGCCCTACTCTCAGGTACTCAACATCCTCTTGACGCGTAGTTCTTACTTTTCTGTCTAGAACTGTGTCCTCTTACAACTCATTGAGATACTCAGGCAACAAATCCCTAAGAGAAGGCAACTGACTTTGCTCTTCAGGATCTTGAATCAATGAAGGTTCATATAATCTCAAGTTTTCTGCATTAATGACTGAATAGATCTACATATAAGCTGGAAAATCAAGGCGAAAAGCATTTTCACCAATTTTATCAAGTATCTTGAAAGGTCCATACCTTATTGGTTTCAACTTCTTACCTTCACCTTGCATTGTGTCTTTTCTGATGTACAGCCAGACTTGATCACCAACTTGAAAACTATGCTCAGCTCGATGCTTGTCATGTCTTGCCTTGTACTTGGCTTGACTTCTTTCCAGCTGTTCCTGTACTACCTGGTGAATTTCTTAGATTTGTTCAATGAACTTGGTTGCTTTGTCCACATCACTGTGTTCATCAACTGCTATGTCTTTACCAAAGACAAAATCCAAGGGAGATTTTGGTATAAAACCAAAACAAGTCTCAAAATGAGATCTCTGAGTAGAAGAGTGCTTGGCACAGTTGTAAGCATGCTGCACATAACACAAATGCTCATCCCAAAGCTTGGGATGTTTGTTGCAATAACCTCTGAGCAATTGGATCACTATCTTGTTGACCATTTCTGTCTGACCATATGTTTGTGGATGAAATTTTGTGCTCTTCTTCAACCTGGTGTCCATCAACTCCCATATATTTGACCAAAACTTCCCAATAAATCGAGAATCTCGATTAGATATAATAGAAGTGGGTAAACCAAAATGAACCCATACATTTTGAAAGAACAACTTTGCTATTTGTTCAGCTATAACCTGCTTGTTACATGGTATCAAAATACACATTTTACTGAACCTATCCACAACAACATACAAATAATCATGACCTTTCCTAGACTTTGGCAATCCCCCAACAAAATCCATGGAAACACTTTCCCAAGGATGAGAAGGAACTAGGAGTGGAGTGTACAAGCCTAATTTTCTATTACTTGGTTTGCTTGTAGCATACATTGTACACCCTTTGATATATCTAGAAACCGTCTCATGCATTCTTGGCCAATAACAGAACCTTTACAATTGTGCAACTATTTTACTTACACCAAAATGACCTGATATGAGAGAAGTATGTGCTTCTTGAATTATGTTAACTCTTTCAGGTTGTGGAATGCATAACTTTCCCAAATGATATAAAAGTTGCTCCTTTACATAATAATCCAATTCTTCTACTTGCTTGTCATGACTTAAAGTGCATATACATCTTTAAAATCTACATCTTGAGCATATTGTTCAATGTAACTTTCACGCATTACTGAGTTATGCTTAAGTATAGTAGATGCATTTATGATTGGTCTTGATAACATATATGCATCCTTATTATGTATGCCCTTCTTATATCTGATGACAAGATGGAATTGTTGTAGAAAACCCATCCATCTATAATGTCTTGATTGCTGCAATTTAGTTTGTGAGTGCAAATATTGAAGTGGTTGATGATCTGTATGTATAATTGTTTCTTTACCCATTAGGTAATGCTTCCACTTTTTCACACTTTGTACTAATGCATACAATTCTTTATCATATGTGGGATAATTAACTACTGCAGAAGTAAATGTCTTAGAATGATAGCATATGGGTTTACCGTGTTGCATCAACATTGCTCCCATGGCATAATCATTGGCATTTGTCTCAATCTCAAATGGATGTTGAAGATCTGGTAGTGTTAGTATTGGTGCTATACTAATTTTATCTTTTAAGGTGTCGAAGGATTTCTACTATTTGCCTCCCCACTGAAGCACCTATTTCAATCCTGTTAAAGCATGTAATGGAGCTGCAATCAAAGAAAAGTTAGCAATAAACTTTCTCCGATATTGTGATGCCCCCAGGAAACTCCTAACCTCTATAGAAGATTTGGGTTTAGGCCAATTCACAATGACTTCAACCTTAGAGGGATCTATATTTAATTCACCACCCCCTACAATATGGCCCAAATAATTTAAAGACGTTCTGCCAAATTCACATTTTGATAGTTTTACATAGATATTTTCTCTTTTTAAATCATCTAAAGTCTGCTTTACATTCTTTACATGGTATTCCCATGTCTTACTAAAAAAAAGAATGTCATCTAAATAAACAATTACAAAATCATCAATAAAAGGTCTGAGTACATCATTCATAACTCTCATAAATGTAGCAGGAGCATTAGTTAAGCTAAAAGGCATAACCAACCATTCATAAAGTCCTTGCTTTGTCTTGAAACTAGTCTTCCATGCTTCTTGTTCTGCAACTCTGACTTGATGATAACCACTTCGCAAGTCTAACTTAGAAAAGAAAACTTCTTCTTTCAATTGATCTAATAAATCATCGATACGAGGAAGAGGATAATGATTCTTGATCCTTATTTTATTTAGTGCTCTATAATCAATGCACATTCTCCACGAACCATGTTTCTTTCTCACCAGCACGATTAGAGATCCACATGGTGATGTGCTTGGTCGTATAAACCCTTTATCGAGCAACTCCTCTACCTGCTTCTTTATCTTTGCATTCTCTAAAGTTGACAACCTGTACATTCCAATGTTAGGTAATGGAGCATCTTGTTGCAAACAAATATCATGTACTATTTCCCTTTTGGGTGGTAGACCTTTAGGTTATTGAAATAGGATATCATATTCTGAAACAAATTCAACTAATCAGCTTTTTGTTTAGAATCACAGCCTTCAAATGCATTGTACTTTTCAGGGTCCTTTTCCTTTACAACCATTAGTAAAAATTGCTTACTTGAATTCACAATTCTTTTCATCTGTCTTAAGTTTATGAGAGAATAGTTACCCTTGAGTTTATGAGCTCTTGCAATATATTCCATTCCATATTTAGTGAGTTGATACTTATTTTCATCTCTATAGAAAATAGCTTTCCTATCATACAAGTATGGACTTCCCAAAACAATACCACATATATCCAATGGAACTATATCTAACTCAACCTCATCTACAAATGTTGATCTAATAGCAAACCTAAGTTTACATTGTCTCGTTACTTGTATCTTTATTTTATCACACACCCAACCTAATGGATACGGCTTCTCATGAGGTTTCGTTTGGAATCCCAACTTCTTTACAATTGTTTCAGAAATAAAATTTAATTGTGATCCACTATCAAATAAAGTATCAATCTTATTGTGCTTGGAAATTACTTTAATACGAAAAATCTCATTTCTTTCTTTCTTGTTACTTTCATTATCAATAGATTGTGCAGAATTACTTGTGGATGCTTCAGAATATTTACCTTTAATACCTATGGCTGTAACTATTGCTTCATCACCTGAATATGATCCCAAGTCCTATTGAATAGCTACAACATTATTTTTCTTCCTTCCATCTAACTTCTTAGGTCTCCGTTTTGGATGCATAAGCTAGCAGTGTGCCTCATCGTGTCCTTCTTTCTTGCAATGAGTGCATGAAGGTTTATCCTTCTGTACAGTGTTTGCTTTCCTCTTCTTCCATTTCAGTTTCTTCTTTTCCTTGTTCTTGCTTACAGAATATTTAGATGTTCCCCCAACCTCTGGGTTTACATTCTTGCCTCTAGCTTCTAGATGTGTGGCTTGAATTGATACATCATCTAAGCTAGTGGGATTAAACATGAGTATAGTATGCTTTAAATAACCATGCAGACCACCTACATACTTTATTAAAGTCTTAGGTGAGTCCAAGGATATACCTAGAGTTAAAGCTCTTTTCCTAAATTCCTGAGTATAACTTTGTACACTCTGACCCTTCAACTGGCGAAGAGTTTTCCAACTCATCATTGCCTACTGCATGTAAGCTAAAGGATAGAATTTCTTTTTGATAGCAGAAATAAATTCATTCTAGGTAGAAATGATTTTACCATGTTTTTGCAGATCAGCTTGTGTCTTGCCTTCCCACCATACTAGTGCAGTTCCTCCAAGTCGAAGGCTAGCCAGCTGAATATTCCTCCTTTTTGAATCAATGTTTTGCACCCTGCAATATACATCAATCTGTCTTATCCAATTATCTAGCTTCTCTGCATTTAGTTCTCCATCATAAATTTTCAAATCAAACTTCACATCTAATTTAATCAAAGAAGTTTTCTTCTTTTTCTTATCAGGGCTAGTTTTATGCAAAGAAGATGATGAGGATGATGAAGGTGATGATGGAGGAGATGGTGGAGAAGGAATTTCTCCTTTTACTTTTCCTTCTGGAGGGGCAACTAGAAAATGTTCCTTTGCTCCTTTGTTTAGTTTGGGTGTTGAAGTGCTTTCATCTCGACCCTTCTTAAACTCCAGATACATCTCTTCCACCATGGCTCACATGGCCATAAAGCTGTACAAGAATTAAGATTCTGATCCCAATGGAGCTTCTTCTGCTATTGTCCTTTGAGAATAGACTCTTCCAATCTCTGGATTAGCCTCAACAAGTTATCCTTCTCCTAGTCTGAGCTTTAATCTAGTTAGCATTCAAAATCGGCACAAGCTTGTCTAACCTTAACAAAACCAAAACCAAAACCAAAAACAAAATCTCTGATACCACTTGATCTAAAAATGAGATCTTAAATCAATATTAAGGTATTACAGACTCATGTGCAGGAATACCTATATTACTTAGTGCAATGGATCGAAAAGATTGCGAATAATATAGACATTGAGCAGTTATAAAACATAACATTCACACACATCAACACAACAAATAGTCAAGGAGTTCACTAGACTTCCTGGCTACGTCTCCTCGTCCAAATTCAGTGTCGACCTCTATATTAAGTCTTTAAGAGAAGAATATTACAAGTGTGAGCTCAAGTAGAGCTATAACACAACAACAGTGATATTACACAGGGATTTCACTCGAAAACCTCGAGTTTAAAGAGTACACAGACTCTCCCTCTTAGTGCCTCTGATCCACTGTTCATAGCTATGTTTTCTCTAATTCTTTATCTTTGAGCAGTTACCTCTGGCCGCCTCTGACCACTGCTTTTGTCCTGTTATGGTATGGATTTTTAAGCCTCTCTACCCTGTCTGTTCACCTCCCCCTTTCGGTGTGGACACATTAGGCACCTGAACAATTTCTTTTTGAAACGAAAGGATCAGCAGGCACGGTGAAACCAACTGTTCGGTCTTCCTCTGCACAAATCTCTCGATATAATACATAATTGGGCCTTTTTTTTTGTTTTATGAGAAATACATGAAAAACCCCATCCGAAACATTTTATCGGAACTCAAATTTTTACAGGGCCACATTCATAACCCCTTTCGGGTCCGCCTTACATCGCATCTCTGCCATTGGTCTTCCACCACTAGATCAACGGCTGAGATCTTCTTGCTCAAACAAAATCTGATCGACAGTCCTCCGCTGTTGATCTACACTTAGTAGATCCGACGGTCCACGGTGATTTCAGGTGGACAACTTGCCTGACTCTTAACAATCTTTACGGACCCAATGGGGTCTATAAACTCCCAATCTATAAAATTTCGGGTCCGATTTCTGAATTAACATCCGATTACTTTGGCGCTCGATATCCATCGGATGATGCGGTCTCTCGATCCTGTGGTCGGTGGGTATTCAACATGCACACAGTTTACTCCCCTTTGATTCCCACACAATGGGATATGGTAGTTGATCTGGACTGTTGATTTGTGTGCTGAATCAATGACCCTCATTAACTCGTGCTAATCGCTGTCGTAGTTCCAAAAGGAAATGGTATTTTAACACTAGACTTTGGTTTTTCCCGATGCGATAACGAAACTCCATTTAATATATATATATATATATATATAATATATATATATATATATATATATATATATATATATATATATATATATATATATATAGATATATACATATATATATGGAATGAGAGGAACAATATATTTTCTCTCAATGTGATAAAAAGGATTCGTTGCAATATATATATCTATATATATATATATATATATATATATATATATATATATATATATATATATATATATATATAGATATATACCCTTGGATGTATACACCTGGATGCGGTGAAGGTTTTGCCTTTATACCCTGTTTTTCATAGTTAAAACATATATTTCTCCGGTGCGACAAAAGGCCACAATGTGGTAGTTCTTTAAGGTTCTTTAAAACATATTTTCCCATTTAAATACAATTGAAGGCTTAAGAGGTTTTTCCAGGATCCATTTTGGATCATTACATGCATTTTCATTCACTCATGTTTGCACCTAAATTCACACATGCATTCAATCCTTACAGTTTTTAGTCGCCCGTCAGCAGGTCTGAGATGCCTTGGCCAAAACCTTGCCTTGCCCAGCTTGCACTATGCATTTTTTGGATGGAAGGCCTCACCTTTCTCCCAAAAATTGTGTAGAGATTGCCTAACACTGGCCTCCTAGGGTGTGCTATGTGCAAATCTGAGAGGCAGTGCCCAAGTTGGCCCCTGAAATTACGCAATGCAATTTTCTCAGGTTGCAGTCATGCCAGTCCTCAACAGGCCAAGATGGACTATTATCTACACAGTTTCAGTAGTTACAAAGTTCACTGACAGTCCAAGTTGTGCTCTATGCAGTTATGGCAGTCAGTCTCCCAATGTCCCAATGAAAATTGTGCAAATTTCTGAGTCAGTCGCCCAGGTGTGTTGCATGTCAGTCCTCAAGTTTCTTTTGGTTTCCAACTGATAGTTTGCTTTCCATGAGTGTTTCTCTTTCTCTAGGTATCATAGTTGTTCATCCACCTCTCAGTAGTACAGGTACAATGGCTTCCAAGAGAGCAGGGTCAAAGGACACCACTGAGAGCTTAACTGGAGATATGGTTGAGAAAGTGTCTATGAGCTTGCCCATCTATGAAGACACTAAGCTATTCATAGATAAGGATATCAAGATCAAATGGAAGGATAAAAATGACATATTCTCAAGCACCTTTGAGGAGAATCTAGAGGACTACAGAGTCTCTGTCAACATACACAAGTCTGGCATGTACCAGGTTGCAAGCTGGTATCCCGTGTTTCCATGCATGGACATGATCCATTGGATTGTATCACATATTGATCTAGAGACAATGGTGTTGAGGAGTGTTAGTGGAAAATAACTTTCTACCTTTAGGGAAGAGGAATTTCAGGAGATGTATCACTTTCCCCAGCCAGTGAACATAATGGATGCAATCTTCACCAGTCCCAACAAAAGTGCAAACTCAAGAGACATCTTGAAGAGCTGGGTGAGAGAGTCATCTAAGTTAAGGACAACACCCAACCAGGTATACAATATGAAGACAATGTGAAAGGCATATCAGTTCTTGGTGATCTTCGCATGCCGCTTATATGTCCAAGAGAGCACGTAGACCTTCCCGCATAATTGGGTGATTGTGTTGGATCAGCTAGCGAACAAAGGGAGAGCTTTCAATTTGTCTAACATGTTGGCTCTCCAGCTGAAGGGGCAAGTAACAAATGCCCAACATCCACCCAAGGGTCAATAAGAAAATCTATTCATGTCCGCTTACATAATTGATGCAATCTATGATTGTCAGCAGTTCCTTGGCTTGGATTGGGCATGGACACCTTCAAAAACCTCTGTACACATCTATTGCAGGTTGCTCTGTGAGTGTATCTTCCGTGGAGTTATAATACAACTATTAGAACACTTCGTCACCAGAGTGTACAAAATAATATTTGATTAGGATTTGCCTTGCATCTCACATGCAACGATGGAGGCATTGGTTAACATAGTAGACTGGTATGCCTCACCCCGTGGCACCTTCATCCGAATGTACATCATGGAGAAGGCTTTGCATGTGTTATCAAAGTTTTCCATGGACAAGTTGGTCATGGAAGAGGTTAGATACCACATCTCCATAGGGTTTTCAAAAAGACTGTACAGGAAGAAGAAGGCACCATGGCTCTCTCTTCCTTTGCGGATTAGGTTGTATGAGATCCATAATCTCAAGCTTGCTGACACCAAGATGGAGGAATTTAAGCGATTCACCTTCGACACTAGAAGTTTCAATCCACATGACCCGTTTCACTTAGTGGAGGACCACTACGCGAGAGTGTACCATCCTTGGATTGATAGGGCTTGTCATTGGCCTGAGGAAGACCCATGGAGATATTGCTACAACTCCTCAAGGCTCAATGAACCAGTCATAGTGGTTGTATAAGGGGTAGCAGCACACAAGGAACCAACATCTCAAAGATCAGCAACATCAACAACAACAGAGGGCAGCATACTTGCACTTGACAAAGGTAAGAGGAAGGTTGCTGACAGCACAAAGGCAGAGCAAAGCTGCAAGTTAAAAGTAGATTCACTTGTGTTAAGAGCAGCTTTGGAGATTGAGGCAAAGAGGTGGTAGTGTGATAGAAGGATTATGCAAAGGTAGAGAGAGAAGCAGATTCTGGAGAAGGCAGAAAAGGAGTTGTAGGAGTTGAAGTAACAACTAAGGGAAGAACAATAGCTGCACATAAGAGAGAAGGAAGCACAACAGGAATAGGAATAGCAGGAGGCGCAACATGCACACATTGATGAAACTACACCCATATAGGTTATGGATTCATAAAAACAATTTCCAGATAGAAAACAAGGTGATCAGTCGTAGGAGCACGAATTTGGTCAGGATATTGAAGAGATGTTGGAATAGATGGACACGGATGTGGTTTAGCCAAAGTAGGATCAGGATACAGACCTCGTGCCCAAAGATCAAGAGGTCACTCCACTAACTTCACTAGATCCAGGAGCAGAGCAAGTCCCAAGTGATCAAGGATATACTAAAATCCTTGAGGACAATCCAAAAGGAGATGTGCACAACATATCCTTCGACGAGTCGCAACATAGAGATGTGCAGTCATGCAGAGCTCCCACTCCGGATGTCCATGTATCTCCTGCACATTTCCAAGAACGAGTGATCATGTCTAATGTGCACAAACATCCAACTACATGGGCCAACATTAGAAAGGCATATGCTGAAGCCACCAGCTTAAGTGTGAGATTCTTGATAGTTGAGAATGAGCACATGGCTAAGGAGTTACAAGCGGCCAAGTAGGGAGAAGAGAAAGCTACAACATCTACCAGAGAAGAGTTGAAGAAAGCGACATTGGATGAAGTATCGTATCTTGAGATAGTCATGCAAAAGATGTACTTCAGGTTCATCACCATGCATAAGTTAGTTATCCATCATAATGGTTGGCAACAACGTTGTGCTAGGAGAGCACACATCTTGATAGACATACACACTATTTTCGATCACATGCAGATATGGAAAATGAGGTACAAGGGAGCCCCATTGTACTTTCCAAATATGATGAAGCCAAAGATTTCGGAGTTGAAGGCACACATTCGAAGTTAGATCTAGAACTATGAGGAACTCCCACAGATCATCACCAGCTTACTTGCTTCACATGCACGAGTGTTCAGGAGCATGGATGTCATTGTGCATGTGCATGCGATCCCATCCTTTGGCACACTCATTGAGCCGAAGGCAAAGAACCAAGTTCGAATGGAGCTAGACATGTACTTCGAGTAGTTGATGCACATAGCCACCATCATAGACTTGCAGATGAGCACAAACACTATGCACTAGTATGTTTTTGGTCTGGCTGCACTCAAGACTGTGATGCGAATGTTATCTGATTAGTTGGAAGGAGGTGCCAAATCAATGTAACAGGATGCAATGGAGGCAAGAGTTTCTTTTAGAAGGATGCCACCATGGAGTACACGGACACCATAACAGACTACAAAGCTTGGAATCAGTTCGCTACCATTGATCACCAAGAGGATGTTGACGAGTTAGTCTTCCCAAAACTGTTCCTGTCTCAAGGATGTATTTTACAGATTACTCAAGCCCATTTTTTTCTCACATGGGTACATGTTGTTGAGTAGGTAAATCCTCTCTGCGGATAGAGAGAATCCCTATAGCCCAATGAGTGGGTCTAGCAACAAACGAGACAATCTACAAGACACCTTCCTAGATTACAATCGAAACAAGAAAAGAGGAAGGAGACCTACCTCACTCTAATGCTATAATGCACTCATTTGTTGAAGATTTTCATCACTTTCTCCTCAAGCTTAGTCCTTTCTACTCACAACTTTTAAGTGCCTGCATAAGAGGCCAAAAACACAAGAAAGCATAAAATTACAACAAGTATAATCAAATGTAATCCACTTAACAGATCAACGAGCATTAAGATAAATGAAGAATTGACACAATAATTTATGGAAAGTGAAACAATAGTTGTATATATTAATAAACAAAAGAGGAATCATACAACCTAGGCCTTGATGTTGGAAGCCCTCCACGTGAATGTCCAAGCTCAAGCTCTCCAGACACTCCTTTTCCAAGCCAAAGTGAATACCATATAGGCACTATCTCAACATAAGGGTGAAAATAATTAGAGACCAAACATTTGGGAATGAAGGGAAATGAATATATAGGCAGGGAGATGGAGTTAGGATCCCACCAAAGATAGGGGAAGGTCCACATCTCAAGGATGAAGCTCATAGAGATAAGATCAAAGGGTAATATTGGGAGAATTCGACCACATCCACAATGAACATCATCCATCTCGTCATTCTGGAAGCCTCTAGATCATGAAGATTCTCCTCCTCTTTGGGAAAACTTTCCTTTTAGGGATCAACGTGAGTATCCAAGCCAAATCTGCATTGGCATCGCAAGGCCCATTTGGTGCAACCTGCCATCTGCATGACAGGGCAGTGTCACAATTGCGCTGACCCAGAAATTAGGGTTTTGAGCTCATTTTTCTCAGGAAAAGCTTAAGGAAACTTTTCATTAGTTCTTAAGGGAGGATCTGGACTACTATCAGGATGGGTACACTGCATAGTTGTCAAGTTTTGGGCACTTCGGGGCATGACATAGGAAAGTGCAGGAGGCATGACAAAATACTATGTAACAGATGCCCCCTGAAGCATGAAGGCAAAACAAGGAGTGATGGCTAAGATGCCTTACAAGCTATTGCAAGGACTAGAACAAACATTGTCAGGAGACCTGCAAATCAAGGACGCATATACATATACATATTTGATGTCTCTATCATATATAACAAAACATGAATCCACGGTATGGACACAACCATTTGGATAAAAATGACCATGTGAAAAGATCCATAGTATGGGTGCAATCATCCGAATGAAAAGGATCGTCTGGAAGTCTAAGATCTACGGTATGGCACAACCACCTGATATAGAAGGATCATCATCATCATAGATATAAGGTCCCACAGTATGGTCATAGCCATCTGTATAGAGGAAAAATGTATACAATCATGAATAATACATAACTCCACGCAACCTGAGTTATATCAAACAAAACTCGGGGTCTTGTGCTCCATCCCAACTCGATCAAAGTATGAATTCTAACATGCGAATGAATGTGTTGAAGTAGAACATGCTAGAAAACCACTTGATATCTAGCCAATGATGTCAACAGTTAATAGGCACAAGAGAAACCAACAATAATGGAAATGGATCTCAGGGTACAATAGTACAATATGTGAATGTAAAAATGAAGGTGAAGTTGAACACTTGTGGAATCATTCAATCGAAGGCCAACGATGAAACTTGTCGTCGAATGTGAAGAACTTTCCATTAAGGCATGCAAGCTCTAAGGTACTGAAAGGGAGTTTCAAAGTCATCTTCCTGGATAATGAGCTAAAGTTGACAGGAAATGACCTGTCGAAGGAGGGCCATAATGATTCCCTCATCACTGACACGAAATAAGGAATAAAGTGGAATAAATGAGTATGATCCAGGATTGCAGCAAAAGCTTAGACAATGTATAGGTAGTAAACTGCAGATAGGATGTCTCTTGAACATATTGAAGACATGACTCCAGAGTGTGGTAGAATTTGACTTAACATAAGACCAAGGGTTATGATGATGAAGTGGAATAGTCAGATGAGAGGAAAAATTGATCACCCAAACCTAGAAGGACAAGTGATTCAGTGAGGACATCCCAAACTCGTCATGAGAAACAAATGAGTGTCATGTTCAAGAGCGACATGCTACCTCTACAAGATATGTTTCAATTTCACATTTTTCCCACTATTTCTAGTGAGTACCCCAATTATTTTTAATCACAAGCTCGAAGGGGATAGCATATGCTTGTGGTATAAGTTCATTCTTCGAATGAATCCATCCTAGTAATTTTTATGAGCCCTAGGAAGGAGAAACTCGATCTCATCATGGTGAAAAGACTTTCATCATTTAATTTTTATGAGTCCGAAGGAAGAGTAACTTGGTGTCTTTGTCATATTTAGAGTGTTTGAAAAAGAGACGAAAAAGAAAACTCCATCAGGTCCCTTTTCGTAATTTGTCTCTCGAACCTGAAAAGGTAGAAAACAATATTTGATAGAACCTCTTGACCATGTCGACCAAGGTGTTCCTTATTCATAAATAGTCAATCACAACCTAAAAAGGAGGTAAATGTATGTTGAGATGATGCCAATTCATTTAATTTAACGAATTCGAAAAGACAAGTACTCGATGATCTTTTCATCTTTCGAGAGTCAGAAAAGATCTTAAGGATGACTCCAAGGGGGTTCATTTTTGTTTATTTTTAATGACTTCGAAAAGAGATAAAACAAAACTCATTGAATCAATAAAAATGATCAATGTTACCACCAAAGGATCCTATAACTGCACAAAGACAACCACACATCACCGATATTGAGAAAAATAATAAAATATTGGTAAAAATGTATTTGAAATCTTATAAATAGACAAAAAGTAAAAAACGTTTTACCATTTGACTTTGAGTAATTTGGAGAGTGCATTTTACCCTATTTTATCTGATTCTTCAAGCAAGCAATGTGGTAGATCTGGGTCACCATTTTGTGAACCGTCAGTTGCAGGTAAGAGCTCTTCCCTTTCTCTCACTTTTCATACCATTTTTTTTCCATTTCATAGAATTTTTTACTATTTAAGAGGAGGTTTTTCGTTTTCATTATCGGAGGTGATCAATGCGAGTCTGATCATCGGATCCACACTGATCACCCCATAGCACAAAATACCCTCATGCTACCAACACGAAAAAAAATCGAATAGTTGCACTAGGTGCAAAGCGAAAATAATATGAGAAAAACTATGTCTTAATCGTTTTTTCCAAAATTTTAATCCATTGAAAGGCTTCTAAATATTATTTATGGATTATTTGCAAGAGATTTCAACGAATATGGCCATTGAATGGAAAGAGAGAGGTCACAAGGCAGAATTCCACCAAGATTCCCAAATCGAAGCATGTGTTAACACTTTGAGGGATTGTGGATTTCTTAAGTTCTTTCAAACCCCGGGACTCAGAGCTCAGAACGAGTTACTAGAGTATCTCATAGGATTATGGGATGTCGGTCATGAGATATTCATTATTGGAGATAAAGAACTAGAACTAGAGGTATCTGACATCTACTTCATCCCTAGACTGTCTAAGATAGAAGAGAGGGTCCAACTCTTCGAATATTTTACTGGAGGAGAGAGCACTAATAAAATGATCAAAAAGCATTTCCCAGATGCAGAGACAACTGTGAGTGGAAAGGTTAAGATAGAAACCATCGACAACCTATGCTTGAGGACTATTCTACATACCATGGCCCGTATAGTTGGGGCTCAAGCGTTGCATGAGGCAACGGAATCTTAGTTCCAATACGTAGTGGATTGTCTCACTCCAACTGTATTTAGTTGGTGCAAAGGATTGTTGGTTAACATGAAAATACAATTGACCAAGTGAAAAATAGGTTGTTTGAAGCAGTTTGGGTTTGGATCGGTATTAGTCACATTATTATTGGAGCGTGTGCCTCTATTTTGTTACCAGTGGGTAGAGGTGGAGAATCCGGCTCCAAGAGATCTGAGGTTACTCAGATGGAGTGAGATTATGCCTCGAGGTGGAGGAGTTCAACGGATGCATTTCCCTCCAACATTATTTGGTTGGTTACACCAATAGATGATCATGGTAGATGACTATGCCTATGCAGGCACAGACTTCAGAGGAGACCTAGATCTTCCTCTACCACGTAGTGCACAATGGACTGATGTAGGTAAAAACTTGTTTTGGAAATTTTCAAGTTTTATGATTTTTTTAAAGTGTATTCGAGAGTTTACTTATGATAATTTTGCAGATGTGAGACCCAAAGACCTCTTAGAATGTCTCTAATATCTCAGTGAGTAGCACGCCCAATAGAGGAAGAAGCTCTATATTAGGAAGGAGTAGACCCTATAGTGGAGATGGAGAGAAACCTGGAAGTCTTCACTTGGGGAATTCGAGAGTATGCTACTATAGATGATGTGTCATTGTGGTACTAGAGAGGGCAGACCTACCTATGGTTTTGTGCATGGATTTTGCACATGGTTTTGGGCATGATGTTTTTCTATCCATGATATTTTGTAGATCTAGTCAAGGGAACTATGATTATGTTCTAATCCAGGGTTAATGAATTGGGGTTTATGGATGCTTCGACATGTATATATATGTATTGTAATATTGAAAGGAACATAATGGAAAATCAATCTGGTAGTCTCAGTTTTGGGATCCAGGGGAAAATCTCTTTGTATATATGTTTTATGTTATATGCTCTCACCATTGTTTATTTTCTGTGTAGGTAATTTCTATACAGGGTTAAAACCTACACAACTATCCTATGTTTCCTTGTGCGATCATAGAGTGGATTATACAACACATTCACCCTGAAAATATGATTGTCCAAAGCTCAAAAGGTGAATCATTAGCTACATATCAAGCACATGATATGCACATGTATTATAAGTTTCCCAAGCCAAAACAATACTTGAATTCCAATTGGTATGCCATTTTCAAGAAGTATAGAAAATACATCCTTAAATATTATGGCAAGATCTAAGTAAATTCCATTAGAAGCCCAAAGGAATATACAAAACCAAGATGTTGAGGAAGGATTAACAATACCTAATGGCTATGTGTTATCGAATCTATGGAAGAGATAACACTCAGTTCTTTGAGTAGAAATCGCTACATGGTATATCCTTGTGCAACTAAAGGTACTATGTTCAATTGGTCTGATATCCTAGCCATGTCCATGTAGAATTGTGTCAGGAAAGAAAAGAATGCAGTGGAGGGTGAGCAACCAAAATTATACATATCTTCTTATTTTTTGGATGGTATATGTGCAAATAATGAATTCCCTAGAATGGAATGGAAATGTGCATTTAGCAAACAAAGGCCACTGGTATAGTACGCATATTGCAAAATAATCTAGGAAACAAGATAGAAAGGTGTATTTTCAAAGATAATTGAATTCTTCATTTCATCATTATATCAGATGTTGTTTGAAACCGAAGCACCATGCATGTCGGACAAAGTGAGGGAATCACTATCATACATCACAGACTGGTTCAAATATCTTGATGGGACATTTATCAAAGTATTTGAAGTAGACAAAATCTTAGATCTTATGCCTTTATTTGTGAATGAAAAAGTGGTGATGTAGGAAGTTGGCTATCTAGATCACTACAAAAGGCATAGAATTCATTGTGGCCAATTTTCCCAATACGCATGGGATAATACAACCTAAAGAAATTGAAGGAGGTGGAAGGAAAAAAAAAAAGAACTAGAGCTCCCTAAGTTTGGTGAAATGCGATATCATCGATATGATCCTAGAGGCATAGCTACCCAACATTATGAAAAACTTAGATATACCTATATGTATGCCTCATTTTCTTGGGAAGAGGAAGGTAATGTCAATAATCATTACAACACCACCAAATCAATTTAAGCAAGTGAAGAAGCAAGTCCTTCCAAAGTAGAAAGTATCCTAGATGATGAAGATGGAGGATACTAAGAGGAGATGGACATTCAAGAAAATATTGAATTGAAGAGAAAATAAGAACAAGAAGCTACAAGGGAAAGAAAGAAGAAACTAAAAGTTGACATAGATGCTAAGAAGGTAGCTGAAGAATAAAGAAGAAAGATAAAGAAGAGGCATAAAGTAGGAAATAGGAAGAAGAAGCAAGACAAAAGAAGGAAAAACAAAAACAAAAACATGAGGTAGTGAAAAAGAAAAAAGAAGAAATGTGACAACCCTACCCATGGCCCTATCATAAAATAAATTGTAAATATCTTTCTATGTGAAATTGAAAAGAAAAGGGGACCGAGTCAAATGACATGAATTCCATAGCAAGTAAGGAGGATTTATTGCTTTGGATGTTGCGGTTTCTTGCAAAAGAAACATGAATTGCAAGACAACCATTAAAGACTGGCTAGTGCAGGAATTTAAGAGACTAGTTATTGAAATTAAATGGGTTGCAAGAGAAAGTATGTAGGCACATGTTGATTGAGAAACAGTAAAAATAAAAGAGGACAGACAATCCAACAGAGAGACTGCATGTTCTAGGTCAGTAAGGAGGCAACAAAAAATGAAAAACAAGGAAAAGAGAACAGAAGGATTCGTTTGAAGGTAAGGATAGAAGCATTCAAGGGGTGCAAGAGGAAAATAAAGAAGGAAGAGGAGTTTGAGCATCCAATGAGAGAAAATGAGTAGGAAGCCCTGAAGAGAAGTGAAGAGAAGAGAAGGGGATTGGTTCTCTATCTCCCTAAAGGTTGTGGGTTGAGTTGCTAGTCTCTGGATCACTGTAATAACTTGGGGTCCTTGGAGGTTGTGGGTTGAGATAGGATCCCCATACCTGAACAATTTCTTGGGTCCCTGGAGCCTGTGGGTTGACACAAATGTCTTTGGAGCATTGAAATAGCTTGGTTCCCTTGAGGTTGTGGGTAGCATGGAATCTCTAGATCCTGGTAGAGTCCATCCTGAAGAAACATCAAAGGAAGACCTGATTGAATACTTGTGGTTACTGAAATTGTTACAGCGGATTTTAGACTCCCTAAGAGGGGGTGAATCACTATGAGTGCACTTGGGGGTGAGGTAGAGTATCTTTGGACTCCCTGTGTTGACAAAATAAGTATTAGCTAGTTGGCGATATTGAGGAAATAGGTCCTATCGAGTCCCTATTTCAGTTGGTACTTGGTGTTTTAATCCCTTAAGCAAGCACCCCCCTCATAATCCAAAACACAACTCAGGTGTGAAAACTGCAAGTAAGTGACGCTACATTTGTCTATGGTTTGGTGGAGAATCCTTATGCCAGACTCAGTTTCCCTGCAAGTTCAAACATAAGTATCTGCTTATAATTATTATTTGTTTATGAATGTATGATGCATTTATGATTGTAATGGTTCTGGATTTTTGGAACTTCATTTGTGTTGTTAATTCTTGAACATTTGGTTACCCCTTCATGGGGAGATGTCACTAAAGGAAATTTCTAACATATATGTGTGTGTGTAACTTCTTGAAATTAATGGCACTAACAATGAACTAAGTAAGCATGAGATTTTAAATAAAGATATAAATGTTGTGTGATTAAGATTAATGATGTAGTGCATAGAAGATTTAATGTTTGAACTATGTAAATAAACACATGGCAACAAGGATTAAGCTATAATGTTCAACTAAACCTTATTCTAAATGAAATGCTTAACTGTTTTGAAAGTAGAACGTAAATAAATAACAGAGAATAGAAGGCCATGATATAGGTTGTAGAAAAATGCATAAGATCTTGAATTAAAACTTGAAATGGTGGGCTTGGAGACCCTTTTATTTATATGAAATGGTTACATTGAAGACTTTTCTCAGTAGGGTCTGCTTTTGCTTAAATTCATTTATTTTATTATGTTACAAGTTTCTTTGTCACACAACAGGAATTGTATTAACATTGAGGGATGTTTCCCTTGGGGCTAGATGAGCCGATCAACTCTACCTAAATGGTCTTTAGCCTTGCATTCTTAGCAGGTTGGATATCTTTCATTGGAATCCTAGTGTCATAGAGATTCTTTCATCTAAGCTCAGGAGGGGTAGCACCATGGAACACCTTAATAAACCATTGGAATTGACATGATGCCTTGGCATTGATTTGGAGGTCTATTATACCTCTAGGATAGAACCATGGTCGAGAACACTAGCTTGAGGAAGTTTGTGCATTAGCATAGCTTGTATGTGGGGTGATCGTGAACATCCACATCTAAGACATTGCATGAGGCAGGGCCAAAGTCCCTTAGTCGAGCCATGGCAAAGAATGAGAAGGAAAATTGGTTGTGGCGCAGAGGGATCAAGCCCCAAACTTATAAGAAAATATCAAGAAGTATTATCCTTTCACAAATCAAGCCCTAGCCATGGAGACCTTCCATTGGGGCAACAATTTTCCCCTCATGTGATTGGTCACAAGAGTGTTGATGTGGTCGGGAGGATTCTCCTCGGAACATCTCTAAAGGCACAAGAAAGGGAGAACTAGGATTGAAGCACAAGGATGATGCGACAAGATGATGTGTGCCTAGTAGTGTTGCTATTGGCTGGAGGGTTGGCCTACAACCCACATAATCCCATACGCCTATCCCCAAAGAATCGAAAGAAGGAAAAATGGTAAGAGTTGAGAAAGACCTAGTGGGATGACATAAAAGGGGTACATGGTCAGGCCCGCACCATTGTTGTGGCACTATTGGTCAGGAATTTCCCACTTGTTAGGTGATCCTAACGAAGTTCACCCTAGAGGAATAAAGTAGGAGTTAATGGAAAGGCATTTGGAGGAAACCATCAAGATGACGTAAGTCATACCATGCAACAGTATGCACAAATCTAGTTGGTTGAGAATGGTCCCGCCAGCCAAGTCGCCCTGACGATATGACCAGAGAAAAAGAAAGAAGAGCAAAAATCAAGCCTTTGGGTTAAATAAAGCAGCATGAATTGGCATAAGTGGTTGTGGAGTACCAATGGGAAAGAGGCCATACAGCCCCACCATCCATGCAAGCCTCGTAAGTGAAACTTGGTGGGAAGTAAAGGGAAATTTTGGTAGTGTGTCGGAAGGGCTTGAATGAGATGATGAGGGTCAATTTCCTGGCCATCCATGTAAGCCTGACAGAGATCTTGTTGGTGGAGGGAGGACCCATAGCCAAGTCATCCCGATGCAAAGTTCCCAGCGGAATAAAGAGTCATCACAAAATACGACGTGTCGGGATAATGTGAAAAAAGACAGTAGTGATTGGTGGATAGGTTTGGGCCTATGTGGAGGAGGTAAGAGGGACCTGTTGTCCATGTAAACCTAGAGCAAAGAGCCTAGTGGATAACCAAGCATGTAATTTGGGAATTTTCGGGAGAGGGTAAGTGGGATGACATTTCCAACGGGGCCCACCCAGAAGGAAATTGGGTAATGCGAAGAGTGAAGGCTCGTTGGGTGTTTGATGGGCATATCATATATATATATAAACATAGAATTATTAATGTGCTAGTTAAACAAAAATAATAATAATTATCCCATTCCTCTAAAGGTAAATGATGGGTCGAGTGAGATTATAGAGTGGTATCAAAGCATCCAGGTTCAATGCGTGGACTAGATGGGCTTCATCACAAGAAAATAATGATTTTGAAAAATTGACTCATTAACTGTTTAGGTGTTAAAATTCAGTCTAAATTATTGATTAATGTTTTTCATATAAACTTGTGCTAGCGTGAATTGTTTGGTTGACAACACCTCAGAAAGAGAAGGACCATGGATACAAATATGTTGTTTATTGTTAACTATCGTGATAAAAGGATTAAAAGATTGATGCATATGATTTGTAAATGTGTTTGCACACTAACATGGTTTTTTTTCATAGCCGAAAACCCCATGAGAGAACCATGAATACAAGCTCAGGGTCATGATTATGTGTTTATTTATTATTTTGAAATGTATAATAATGTGTGTGGTTGATAGCACATCACAAGCATCATGAAGTAGAGAAGTTACAGTAATGAGGATAGGAATGGTTAAGTACAATTTCGATCATTCATAGAATGGAGTGATGGGGCTACATCCAATAAAGAAGAGAGAACAGTTGGCCAAGGGGGACGAAATCACTCCCTAGATTGGATAGACCCCCTGAGAAGCCTGAGGGCTAAGGTGAGAAGATTTAACTCTGATGATGAGAGGCTAGTAAGATCCCAAGAAAGGAAAGCAGATATCAATGTAGTCATCCTGCAAAGTCTCTTAGATTGGCAGAGACAAAGGCAATCTAAGTTGAGGAAAATTTATAGAGATGAGAAAAACCTTCATGATTCAAAGGAAAACAACAACGGAGCATATGGTGGTAGGCCAAGAAAGAAACACAAGCGACAAAGTGAGGACACTCTAGCAAGAGGTGACCCTTTGAGCACTCCAAGGGGAGGAACTAGCACATAGGTTCATTATTCAAGAAAGCCATCTAGTTTTTCTTCTCGGAGGCACAACCATTCTCATTATTGCCATCGCCATTATTCAGGAAGAAAAGGAAAGGATCACATGCTTGAACAGTTTATGAAAGCTAATACATGCATATTTGATGGGGATATGAAGAAAAAATAGGATGCAGAAGCTTGGTTGTTGGGAATGAAGAATTTTTTTAGAATACATGATTATTCTGAGAATATGAAAGCTAGAGTCGCCACCTATAGCTAGAAGGGAAAATCAGACATATGATGGGAGGATTTGAAGAATGTTGGAGGTATTGTTGTAAAATAATTGACAGGGTATGAATTTGAAAATCTCTTTAGAGAGAAATACTTGTTTGGATGCTATTATGATAGTTAAGAAAGAGAGTTCTATGAAATCAAAATGGGTTATTTAACCAGTGATGAGTACATCACAAAAATTTTACAAATATTGAGGTATGTGTCGTATATCAAGGATGAAAAATCCAAAATTCAAAGATTCACTTGTTGGTTTCCTTTGGCATTAAAAGATAAAATTGAGTTGTTGGAACCCCAAACTTTGAAAGATGCTATCAAGAAACTATCACATTGCTATAAGAAAGAAAAACATAATCCTGATATTAAAAGTAATTGGCAGGCTAAAATAAACATTGGACATGAGAAGAATTAGCCCAAGAAAAGCTTAGAAAGGAAAGAAGGTAAGCACCCAACTCATACAAGACAGTTTCATAGAAATCCAACATTACTAATAACAAAAATGTGCAACAACTAACATCAGCACAACCCAAGTTCGAAGGTCAAGAGTTGCTAAAGTACTAGACTTGTGGTGGTAACCACATGAGGAGAGACTATCCACATTAGTAGAATTTCGAACCAAGGATTACAGTGCTCAGGAGGTGAGCACGGTGGGTGAAGTAGCTCAGAGTATGCCAAGAATTTATGCAGTAGTGGACAACTGCCAAGTAGATCACTTGACATCCATTATTGAGATAGAAGGTAATCTACAAGAGCAAGTCATTCCTATTCTAATTGATATGGGTTATGATTATAGATATGACATCCTAAATCTTGTTGAGAAATGTGGTTTTGGAAAGGAGTTGCATGAAGAACCTTGGTTAGTTCAGTTGGAAATAGGGATAAAAAGAAAAATCAACCATTGGGTAAAGTACTATGCATTTGATTCCAGTGGTGTGCCCACAAAACCTTACTTGAATGTATTGTCATTGGGTGCATATGTCATGTTATTGGGTATGGATTGGTTGCGCTTGCACTAGACCAAGGTAGTTTGCTATGAAAAAAAAATTGAATGCTTGGATGAGCAAGGAATAGAAAGAGTGATGCAGGGAAGGAAAAATCCCATTTTAGTGAGGCTAATCACAGCTATGCAAGCCAAACGTAGCAATACAATTTTCCAAGGATGAGGAAAATGACTAAGAAATATAAGATGAGGAAGTTGAATTACTATGAAAGTACCTTGTTTTGCAGCAGAATGCAGATGCCTTTCCATTGGAGGTTCCTAGATTGCTTCCTCACAAGGAGATAGATTTCTCTATTGAGATGGTACCTGGAGAAACACTAGCATATAAGGCTCCATATAGGATGAGCAACCCAGAATTGGTTGAACCTAAATTGCAACTGAAGGAAATGCTTGACAAAGGCTAAATAGAGCCTAGTGTTTCCCCATGGGGAGCATCAGAATCATTTGTAAAGAATAAATATGGAACACTTAGATTATGCATTGATTACATGTAGTTAAATAAGGTAACCATCAAGAATAGGTACCCATTACCAAGGATTGATGATATCTTTGATTAGTTTAGGGGAGCAACAATATTATCCAAAATTGACTTAAGGTCAGGCTACCATCAATTAAGGATAAAGGAGGAAGACATTCATAAAACTACTTTCAGAACAAGATATGGGCACAATGATTTTGTAGTAGTACCCTTTGGGCTTACCAATCACCCTACCATGTTCATGTTCCTGATGAATAGTGTGCTATGTCCTTATTTGGACAAGTTTTTCATTGTATTTGTTGATTACATATTAGCATATTCAAAGGCAGAAGAAGAGCATGAGAAACATTTAGCTGCAGTGTGACAACTGTTGAGGGAGCACAAGCTCTATGCAAATCTTAGCAAGTGTGACTTCTTCTAGTCACATATACATTACTTGGGGCATATCTTTTCCAAGGAGTTATTCTTAGTGGATCTTGAAATGATCAAATCCATAATGGAGTGGCCAACTCCAAAGAATGTAGATGAATTTAGATCATTCATGGGACTAGAAGGATATTACAAGATATTTACTTAGAACTTCTCCAAGATAGGACGTCCCATTATAGCCCTGCAGAGAAAAGGGAAAATATTTGTGGACTGCACAATGTGCAAAAATATTTGAGAAATTAAAATAATTACTCACCAACATACTAGTGCTAATAATTGCAAATCTTGACAAGGATTTCATGGTGTGTACAGATGTCTACAAAGAGGGACTCGGTGGAGTCTTGAGGCAGGAAGGGAAATTTGTATGCTATGATTCTGGAAAGTTAAATGAGCATGAGGTAAACTATGTAATGCATGATTTAGAATTGTCTTCAATGATTCATGCCTTAAAAATTTGGAGGCATTACCTTCTTGTCAAGAACTTTACGCTTATGGCAAACTATAGTGGGATCAAATATTTGTTTGGAAAATCAAAGTTGAATGTTAGGAAAGCAAGATGGTTGGACATGCTTAGTGAACTCAATTTTGAGATAAAGTACATAAAAGTTAAAGAAAAAAAGGTTTTTGATGCTTTGAGTAGAAGAATCCAAGTAAATCACTTGGAAGTTGTAAGCTCTTCTACAACAAATCTCGTAGGAAGAGTCAAAAGTATTGGACAACAAGATGAAAAATATCAACAAGTGAAAGAAAATTTGTTGAAAAGTGGTGAGGATGATGAAAACCACCTTACTAAGGATGGCTTAATCAAGTTCAAAGGCATAAATTATGTTCCTAACAATGATGAAATTAAAAGTCTAGTAATGAAAGAGTTCCATGTTAATCCTTATTCAGCCCACCCAGGGTATCAAAAGACCATTACAATGATTAAAAATAAATACTACTGGTTGAGTATAAAGAAGAAAGTGGCTAATTTTGATGCAGGAGCATATGAGCACCCTTCATTAACATCATAATCCAAAGCTGTGACAGGGGAAAATGTGGACAACCATTGTAAACTAGGGCAATTTTTGTTAAAGCAGAGCTAAATTGATGGAATTGATAAGTCTTTAGAAGACTTGATTAAATGTAATTATCTGCCATGTGTGCATATAGAGTGATTTAGGGGATTTGATTTAGGAGATTTGTAGGAGGAAATCATAGATCTTAGATGATCCATGCTTTTGTAATTTCTTAACTAAAGAGAATCTGTGTGTGTGTGAAAGGAAGGAGAGGATATAATGTAGTCACAAGGGTAATTTGTGGTTTGGGCCATGAGGCCTTAGTCTGTAATCGAATTATGTATATAATGGAAATATACGTGTTATTGTACATCTATGTGTTATATGAGTTTTGTGTGTATGTGTCTTTATATATACGTTCTTACTATAAAATTGGTAATTTACATGTGCAAGTATAAGAGCCGAAGTCCTATGAACTTTTCCTTTAAAGTATGGCAGAGATAAATTTGCATTGAAACATGAATTCCACCAATAAGTGAAGAGATCCATTGGATTGAGAATAGACCAATGGAGGGGAGTTTCAAATGAAACTAGAGTCAACACAACAACACCATTGGATCGTCTAGATCGATGGATAGTATTGGCAAAAGAGAGAACCCTGATAAAATTCATGAAGAAACCCTGGAGTAGATCTGGATCATCCAATCAACAGATCCACAGATCTAACGGTCATCACGTGGCTACAGGCACTGAAGTTTAACTCTAAAAGTGGACCCAAGAAATCATTAAAATGATTTTAAAGTTTGTAGGTGATTGGATTGTCTGTTGAAAGGAAATTGGACGCATATCACGTGCCAACAAGTGCAAACCTTAATTCCGAAAATGAACACGATGAAGGTTTATACAACAATATTAAGACCTCATTGAGTTCCGGCCATATAGACCATTCGTTGGGTGTCTGATCGGATAGTAATCGTGTGGGGAAGTGTGCACAGGTTAAGATTTCGGGTGGACCCGATATGTTATCAATGCGGGTCTAATTTCTTTGGGTTCCAGTCTTATGCATTCAAAGTGGAACCGCATTTGTCAGTCGTGTTTCTTTGTAATTTCACAGACTTGAAGTCATACGATATATACGTGGGCCTATAACCCACAAGTCCACATACGTAAAATTGTAAAGATACAGCTTTGATGCGTAAAAGCAGCTGAGCTGTCATCAAATTTAATGGGAAAATGCATAGAATTTCAGTAGCTAAAGGTTGAGTGCAAACATTCGACAGGATTCTTGCAGCCTATCCCCATTTCAGAATGGAAGTGGGAGGTAATTTCTATGTATTTCATTACAAGATTACCTAAAACATCTAAGCAGCATGACACAGTCATGGTAGTAGTGGATAAGTTGAGGAAGGTAGTTCATTTTGTTGCAGCCAAATCCACTAATTATGCTAGTGACATATCACAAATATTCATAAAGGAGATTGTGAAGTTGCATGGCATCCCCAAGAATATTGTGTTAGATAGAGATGCCAGGTTCACTTCCAAGTTTTGGAAGGAACTGTTTGCAGGAATACGAATATAATTGGTATTTAGTGCAACCTATCATCCACAAACAGATGGGTAAATAGAGAGGATTAATAGAATCCTTGAGGACATGTTAAGGATGTATTATGCATCAACCCAAGAAGTGGGAAGAGTATCTTCCACTTGTGAAATTATCATAAAACAATGGATACCAAGAATCCATAAAGATGAGCCCATTTTAGGCACTATATATTAGGAGTTGCAGCAATAATATTAGTTGGAGTGATCTAGTGAATAGGGTCCATGTAGGACCTGACATGCTTAAGGATATGGAGCAGCAAGTCTAGGTCATAAAACTTAATTTGAAAGTGGCACGGGATAGGAAGAAAATTTATGCAGATCAACATAGAGTGCATAAAGAGTTCCAAGTTAGGGAACATGTTTATTTGAGGATTAATCCCAAGAATAGTTCCCTGAGGATTAGTACATGTGTCAAGTTGGTACCACGGTATTGTGGGCCATTTGAAATCCTTGAGAGGATTGAACCAGTGGATTATAGGTTGGCTTTACCTACTTCAATTAGAGTTCATGATGTTTTCCATGTTTCTTTACTTAAAATATATGTACATGACTATAATCATGTGATGGATTGGTTTGTGATAGAGGTGTAACTAGAGGGAGAGTTCCATCCAAAGCCAATGTGCATTCTAGATCAAAGGAGTCTCATGCCCCGAAATAGATCCATAGATAAAGTTAAGGTGCAGTTGAAGCACTTTGGGATAGAGAAGGCCATGTGGGAAATGGTTCAGGCCATGAAAGTTAATTATCCCTTCTTATTTAATGGTTAAAGCAAGTGTGTACGTGATTTTAAATATTGAATAGAGTTGTGTATATAAAGCTCCATGAAATAGTATGTGTTATGTTTTGTTCTTGGTACTGCATATGGGTAGATGAACACCAAGGGTGGTGTTCCCTCAATGGGGAGGGGAATTTAACAACCCTACCCATGGCCCTTTCAAAAAAGACATTATAAATATTTTTCAATGCATGAAATTGAAAAAAAATGTGACTGAGTCAAAGGGACATGAATTCTAGAGCTAGGGAGGAGGATTTCTTTCCTGGGATGTTATGATTTCTTCTGCAAGAAACACGAATTGTAGGATAACCATTGAAGACTCGTTGGTGCAGGAATTTAAGAGACTTGTTCTTGAAATTAAATGGGTTGTAAGATAAAGTATGTAGGGACATGTTTCTTGAGAAACAACAATAAGAAAAGAGGACAAACAATCCAACAAACAGACTACACATTGCAAGTCAACAAGGACACAACAATAAATGAAAAACAAGGAAAATATAGTAGGAGGATCGAACGTAAGGCTAGAAGCATTCATGGGGTGCAAGAGGAAAACAAATAAGGGAGAGGAGTTCAAGAATCCAATGAGAGAAAATGAGAATGAAACTTTGAAGAGAAAGGGATTGGTTCTCTGGCTCCTTGAAGGTTGTGGGTTGAATTGCTACTCTTTGGATCCCTGTAATAGTTTGGGGTCCCTGCAGGCTATGGGTTGAGATAGGATCCATAGAGCCTTGTAATAGCTCGGGTCCTTAGAGGTTGTGGGTTGAGACAGAGGCCTCTAGAGCCGTGTAACAACTTGGGTGCTTGGAGGCTATGGGTTGGGATGGAATATATTGAGCATTGTAACAACTTGGGTCCCTTGGAGGCTATGGGTTGAGATAGTAGACTATGGAGCCCTATAAAAAATTGGGAAGAGGTAATCCTGAAGAAGAATCAACGGAAAACTTGATTGAATACTTGCGGTTATTGCATTATTGTTACAATGGATTCTAGACTCCCTAGGAGGGGGTGAATCACTATGAGTGCACTTAAGGGTGAGGTATAGTACCTTTGGACTCCCTATGTTCACAAAATAAGTGGTAGGTAGCTGGTGAGATTGAAGAAAGAGGTCCTATGGAGTCTTGCTTCAGCTGGAAATTGGTGCTTTAATCTCTTAAGAAAGCATCTGTCTCAAACTCTATAATCTATCTTGAGGGTGAAAACTGCAAGTAAGTGTGGTTGAAATTGTCTATGGTTGGGTGGAGATTCCTCATACCATACTCAATTGGCCTACAAGTTCAAAGATAAGTATCTGCTTATATTTGTTATTTGTTGATAAATGTATGATGCATTTATGATTGTAATGGTTATTTATTTTTGGGATTGCATTTGTGTTGATAATTCTTGAACATTTGGTTACCCATCCATGGGGAGATGTGAGTAAAGAACATGTCTAACATATTGTGTGTGTAGCTTCTTGAGATGAATGGCACTGATAATGAACTAAGATTGAGCATCTAAATCTGGAAATAAAATGTTGTTTGATTAATCTTAATGATGTTGAAAAAAGAATGTTTAATGTATGAATTGTGTAAATAACCACATGGTAACAAGGATTAAGATATAAAACTGAGCTAAACCTTATTCTAAATGAAATTCTTAACTATTTTGAAAGCGACACATAAATAAATGACAAAGAATAGTAAGCCATGATATAGGCTATAGAAAAATCCATAAGAGCTTGAATTAAAACTTGAAACAATGGGCTCAGAGAACCTTCTATTTATATGAAATGGTTACCTTTAATACTGTCTACTCAGCAGGGTCTACTTTCACTTACAACCATTTATTTTCTTCTGTTTCAAACTGCTTTGCCACATGGAAGGAATTGCATTAACATTAAGTGATTTTTTCCCTTGGGTCCAGATGAGCCCATCAAATTTACCTGAATGGTCTTTAGTCTTGCGTTCTTAGTAGGTTGGATATCTTTCAATTCCATCCTAGTTTAATCAGTGAGACACCAGAAGGCGCTACATATCACCATGGAGCTGCTTATAGGCTCAACATGGATTCTCACACTGTCAAAGTGTGGAAAGCGAGGTGGAAGCCTCTTAGGATTCCATGCTAAGCATGTGGTAGGTAATGGTTGTTGGAGCACCTACACCAATGTTATGGTCCAACCCTAACCCCCTTATTTATGTAATAGGGTCGAGTCATAGTTATA
Source organism: Pinus tabuliformis (assembly GCA_031772625.1). Classification (NCBI taxonomy): domain Eukaryota; kingdom Viridiplantae; phylum Streptophyta; class Pinopsida; order Pinales; family Pinaceae; genus Pinus; species Pinus tabuliformis. The sequence continues at coordinate 48,577,933 of CM062807.1, read as the reverse complement.
GAGTCAATAAAGCTCATATTAATAATTGTGAGTGGTTTACCTACATTTAAAGAAAGGGACCACAGTTAGTTACAAATTGGCCATGGTATTAGATATATGGTATTGAGAGAACCATGGTACTGACCCATGGTATTGCATGTATGAATCCTATATAAAGGATAGAGACTCCCCATTAAGGAGCATCATGTCTTATTTTGTAATCGAGCTCTGCTCTGTTTGAGGTTGCCCCCTCAAAGAGGCAAGTGAACATTGCTTTCATCATTGAATAATAAAATATTTGTTGTTTTCTCATTTTGTTCTATGTTCTAGGTTGTATTTCTTCATATATTTGGGATTTTGGCATCTTCTCGTAGGTCAAGAGCATAACAAGTGGTATCAGAGCGCTTTCCAGGGATGGTGGTATCTTCATTTTTAGTAGAACTTTTTTTTAGGCTAGAGACATGTTCCGGCATATTTAAACCATGGGATCTATCGTTGAGTGCATAAACCTGTGGATTTGGGGAGGCATGTAGTAGGGAATACAAGAGGTGGTCATGATTGTTGGACTCCCTTGTAACCCCTGTGGGTACCCCTTCAAGTAGTAGCACATTATACAAAACTGTGCATGGACTGTCTTCCACATACGCTCTAGGTATATCGGAAGCCCCTTAGGCTCACTTGAAAGCTCGCCTTAGATAAACCGTCAGCCATCTTGCTGCTACAATACACCAAGAACAGAACTCGGGGAGATTACTCACGCATATGATAGGGTAGTCCAGTAGTACGGCTAAGGGTATGGTTGATCCTCCTTAGTTAGTGCCCTGAAAGATTGGGCCAAGTACTACTATTGGACCCTTATGTATATTGTGATATGTAGCACCTAACACTCCTTGAGACCATAGTTCCCTCGTCTCTCTGAAGATCGCCCATTATCTTCTTTGCCAGATTAGATCTAGCAGTTGGGGTTCTGTCACCGCCGCAACAATCAGATCCACCAGTTGAGGGTCTACCGCCACAGTACCATTTAGATCTAGCAGCTAGGGTTCTGTCGCCACCGCAGTCCAACTCACATTCAGCAGTAAGGGTTTCACAGGTAGATCTGACCATTTGTACAGGGAGGCTTGTGGCTCTTATACCCTAGGGAAATTCTCACAGGACATTGGGTAGGATTAAGTTTTCTGGAAATTGGCCACTGTAGTATTGATAAGCGGGGAGTAAAACTCCTTTTGGAGTAAAAAAAAAAATTTGAGGCCTTCCCGGGATGCTTATAAGAGACTTAGCCCATAAGAATCAAGACAACGAGCTGATCGAGGTGGTACCATTCACTTGTCAGCTTCAATTTTTGGGTTGTCCCAAATTTTTTCAAAGTTACGAAAAGTGACCAAGATCTGTGTATGGTAGAAACCAGAGCTCAAGCCATGGCCAACGAGAAGATTGATAGCCTTGAAAAACAGTTGGCTTCTTCAGCAGACCAGATGTAGCAATGTACACATTCACAAGGGGCAATTCGGCGTTACAATTAGAGGCACATGGTTTTAATGAAGACCTTGAAGGCGAATATAGCCATCATCTTCACTTCCATGAACATCACCAACATTCCCACCCTTGACCACCCAAGTTGGACATTTACAAATTTTATGGCACTAATCTGGCAATACGGGTAGCACAAATGGACCAATATTTCACTCTGAATCATATCGTAGATGATGAAACTAAACTATGTGTGGGAGGCCTTTACTTGGACCAAGAGAGATGGCAATGGTGCAGTGGCATCAGAAATCTTATCCATGGAACATTACTTGGCAGGTGTTTGCAAAATCCGTTTGTGACCACTTTGACCGTGAATCTAATTTTCTGGGTCATCTTACTAAGATCTGACAGACAGGCACAATAAAAGGCTACATTGTAGCCTTTGAGAGATTAGCCATCCACACATAAGGTCTAGGAGACGCATTCTACTTGGAATGTTTTATAAGTGGTCCCAAATAAGCCATCCAAGCCCATGTCTAGATGCACCACCCAACCACCTGGATGGACGCTTGCAACAAGTCTATCAAAGTGGAATGTGCTTTAGCTGCCCAGTCGCCTCATCCAAATTTCATAGCCAAGGGACGTCCCACCTAGGCTCAGGGAACTACCCAAACACTTAAGGTTCAAAAGGTTTCCCTCACAAGAATGGCTGAATGAACAAAACAGGATTGTGTTACTACTGTGATGACAAATACTCCCCAGGGCATAAATTCAAGGAACCTAAATTCTTTCAAATTGATGTTACTGATCACAACTCATCTGAGGAAGCCCCACCCCTTGAGGGACCAGAGGACGAAGATGAGGACACCCAGCAAGACAATGAGCTCCCAGTTATGCCAAAAGAACCAATTATCTCGCTACATGCTTTTGTAGGCATTGTTGCACCCCAAACTCTCAAAATCATAGGTTTTATTAAACATTTCCCTGTAGTAGTATTGATTTATAGTGGAAACACTCATAACTTTATCCATCAAAGAGTCGCCAAAGCTATTCATTGTTTTTCCAGGGCAGTCTCTAATTTCCAGGTCCAGATTGTTGATGGGGGGACAATGAAAAGTGAAGGCTGCTATGAACATATCAAACTTCAGATGGGAGATTACCACCTAAAGACCCACATGTTTTCCATCAACATGGGTGGTTGTGACATTGTCTTGGGTGCTAAATTGCTTCGCACACTAGGCCCAATCACAATGGATTTCCAGGAGTTATATATGAGTTTTAAGTAGAACGACCACATGCATACCCTACATGGACTCCAGGTAGGTGCTTCTTCTATCGTCAGCTCACATCAAATGGAAAAGTTGTTGGAAAAGGACCATCATGGAGTTATCACCCAATTTAATGCCATCTAGGTCATTGAGCCCATTACTCTTCATATTCATCCTACGATGCAACAGGTCTTAAACCCCACCAATAGGTCTTTGACAAACCTAAAGAGCTTCCATCCTCTAGAGGGGAACATGATCATAGCATCAATTTGGTCCCAGGGGCACAGCTGCCAAATGTGCATCCATATAGATATCCTTTCGCCCAAAAGAACGAAATTGAAAAAATCATCAAGGAACTCCTGGAAACCGGTGTCATTCATCCTAACATTAGTCCTTATTCATCACTAGTTGTCATGGTTCTCAAGAAATATGGGGAATGACGCATGTATCTATAATTCAGGGCCCTCAACAAGCTCACAGTAAAAGATAAATTCCCTATTCTGGTTGTTGATGATTTTTTGGATGAACTAAATGGTGCTCAATTCTTTACTAAGCTAGATCTTCATTCGGGCTATCACCAAATATGCATGAAAGAAGTAGACATTCCCAAGATTACTTTCCAAACTCATGAAGGCCATTATGAATTCTTGGTCATGCCCTTTGGTATTTGTAATCCTCTAGTCACTTTTTAGAGCCTCATGAATCACCTACTCAAACCATATCTCAAGAAAATCTGTCCTCGTTTTCTTTGATGACATTCTCATCTACAGCCTCACCTAGGAAAAACATCTTTAGCATGTAGACCTGCTCTTGAAACTGCTTTGGAGGCATAAATTATTTGTCAAATTGTCCAAGTGCTTTTTTGGCATGGAAGAAATTGAGTATTTGGGCCACATTATGGGTCGTGAAGGTGTCAGGGTGGATCCCAAACAGATCCAAGCAATGCAGGATTGGCCCCAACCAAATAACCTAAAGAGTTTGAGTGGATTCTTGGGTCTCATAGGCTACTATCGCAAATTTGTCCAAAATTATGGTTGCATTGCTAGATCCCTCACTAACCTTCTCAAGAAAAATTCATTCCTCTAGACTGATGAAGCACAACAGGTGTTTATGGCTCTCAAACAAGCCATGTGTTCCACTCCCATAATGGCACTACCCGACTTCACCAAATCTTTTGTGATTGAATGTGATGCTTCAGGCATGGTATTGGGGTTGTCTTAATGCAGGAAGGTCAACCCTTGGCTTTCACCAACCAACAAATAAGTGGGAAACATTTGGGACAATCTACCTATGATAAGGAGATGATGGCCATCTTATATGTAGTAGATACCTAGTGACTATACTTATTGGGGTGACATTTCCAAATCTGCACTAACCATCAAAGCCTCAAATATTTTTTGGAGCAACGTCTATCCTCACCCCAACAAAATAAATGGCTGGCTAAAATGCTGGGATATGATTTTGAGATAATTTACAAGAAAGGGTGTGAAGATGTAGTAGACGATGCTTTATCACGCCAATTTGAGGATGACAGTACCCTGCTATCAATCTCTCTTCCTATTCCAGATTGGATTGGAGAAGCCTGCAAGGAATGGTTTTCACATCCCTCTCTCTCCCAAATCATTAATAACTTGAGAGTAGGTCTTAATTCCACTATGGGCTACTCTTGGAAGGATGAGATTCTTTGCTACAAGGATAGACTAGTGAAATCACCGACATCCACCCTAAAAATGCACATTTTAGCAGATTTGTACTCATCTCCCACTGTAGGCCACACAGGCTTTCATAAGACTTATGCTCGCACTCCTCATTCCTTCTTTTGGACAAGCATGAAAACTGACATTCTTACTTTTGTTGCTGAATGTGATGTGTGTCAACACTACAAAGGAGAAATAGTCAAGTCCCCAGGCACCTTACAACCATTGCCCATCCCTACCTCAATCTGATCAGATGTTTCTATGGATTTCATTATTGGTCTTTCAAAGTCAGGCAACAAGTCAGTCATCATGGTGCTTGTGGACAGACTTTCTAAATATGCTCATTTTTGTGCCCTACCCCACCCATTTACCCCCACTTTCGTGGCCCAATCTTTCATGGACTAGATGTTCAAACTACATGGCATGCCCACTTCCATTATGTCTGATCGTGACTTGACCTTCAACAGTAACTTTTGGCAAGAACTTTTCAAGCTACAAGGCACCCAAATCCAACTAAGTACTTCCTATCATCCCCAAACTGATGGTCAAACTAAAGCAGTCAACGAATGTTTGGAGACCTACCTAAGGTGCTTCACTTCCAAAAAGTAACATCAATGCGTAAAGTGGTTACCTCTAGCTGAATGGTGGTATAATACCAACTATCATGCCACCACCAATATGACTCCATATGAAGCAGTGTATGGTCAACTCCCACCTTCACCTACTTCTTATATCCCTGGATTATCTAAGGTGAAAGCAATGGATCAACTCCTACAGAACTATGAAACCATGCTAGCCCGTCTCAAAGATAATCTCCATCAAAATTAGAATCGCATGAAGCAATAGGCAGACCAACATCATTCAGAGCACACATTTCAAGAAGGGGATCAGGTATTCTTGAGGCTACAACCATACAAGAAAACATCACTCAAAGACAAGGGTTGTCAGAAATTACCTCCAAAATTCTACGAACCTTATCAAATACTTCAGCACATTGGAGAAGTAGCCTACAATCTAGCCTTGCACCAACTAAAAAATCCATCCCGTCTTCCATGTATCATGCCTCAAGAAAGTGGTGGGGAACAATTGCAGAATTCAAACCAGTCTACCTGAATTGGATGAAGAGGGTTCACTCTGGCTCCAACCCGAACAGGTCCTCGACACGCAAGAACAACACTTACATGGCCACATGATCAAGGAAGTCCTCATCAAGTGGAAAGACACATCTCCAGAAGATGCGACATGGGAACCAACCATTGTTCTTCAGAAGTTTCTGTAGCTTCAGCCTTGAGGACAAGGTTTTTTTAATGGGAGAGGGCATGTTAGGGTCCAACCCTAACCCCCTTATTTATGCAATAGGGTCGATTCATAGTTATAGAGTCAATAAAGCCCGTATTAGTAATTGTAAGTGGTTGACCCACATTTAAAGAAAGGGACCACAGTTAGTTGCAAATGAGCCATGGTATTAGGTAGATGGTATTGATAGAACCATGGTATTGCATGTATGAATCCTATATAAAGGATAGAGACTCCCCATTAAGGAGCATAGTTTCTTATTTTGTAATCAAGCTCTGCTCTGTTGGAGGTTGCCCCCTCAAAGAGGTAAGTGAACATTTCTTTCCTCACTGAATAATAAAATATTTTCTGTTTTCTCATTTTGTTTTGTGTTCTGGGTTTTATTTCTTTTTATATTTGGTATTTTAGCATCTTCTCGTAGGTCAAGAGCATAACAGCCAACATGCATGGAATCCGCTATCCAAGAGTGGGGAACAAAGGCAGGTTAGGAACTCTTTGGAGAGTCTTTGTCCACGTTCAGGAGGGGTAGAACCATGGAACTCCTTAACAAAGCATTGGCATTAACATGATGCCTTAGTGTTGATATACAACTATGTCATACCTTTGGGATAGAACCATGGTCGAGAAGAATGGCTCAAGGAAGTTTGTGCAATAGCAGAGCTTGTACTTGGAGCGATCGCGGAGATCCCCATCTAAGACATTGCATAAGGTAGGGTAAAATTACCTTAGCCAATACTTGGCAGAGAATGAGAAGGAAAATTGGTTGCAGTGTAGAGGGATCAAGCCCTGAACTTATAAGAAAATATCAGAAAACCTTATCCTTTCACAGATCAACCCCTAGCCATGGAGACCTTCCATTTCAATGGTTAATTTTCCCCTCAAGTGGTTGGTCGCAATAGTGTTGACATGGCCCAAGGTTTTTCCTCGGAACATATCTAAAGGCGCAAGTAAGGGAGAACTAGGATTGAAGCACAGGGATGATGTGGCAAGACGATGTATGCCCAATAGTATTGCTCTTGGCTTGAGCTTTGGCCCACAACCAACATAAGCCGGAATGCCTAGCCCAGAAGAATGGAAAGAATATGCAATGGAAAGCATCGAGCAAGGCCTTACGGGATGACATAAAAGGGGTACTTGGTCAGACTCACACCATTTTTATGGTGCTATTAGTTGAGGACTCACCCACTATCCCAGTCATCTAGACGAAGTTTAACCCAGAGGAATAAAGTGGGAGTTAATGTAAAAACACCAGGAGGAAACCAACCGAATAACGTAAGTCATACCATGCAGTAGTACACATAGATCTGGTTGGTGGAGAAGGGTCCCACCAGCCAAGTTAGCCTGATGATATGACCTCGGAAAAATAAAGAGGAGCTACAAAGGAGGCTCCACGTAAAGGAATTCAGATGAAGTAGTATAAGTGGTTATGGTAGACCAATGGGAAAGAGGCCATACAACCCCACCATCCACGGAAGCCCAGTAAGTGAAACCCAATGGGAAGTAAATGGATATTTTGGTAGTGTGCCGGAAGGGACTGAACAGGATAATGGGGGGAAGTTGTGTGGACATCCATGCAAGCCCAGAAGAGCTCTCATTAGTAGTGGGAGGACCCACAACGAGGTCAATCTGACCTTGTGTTCACAGTGGAATAAATATTCATTGCAAAAGATGATGTGTCGAGATGATATGAACCTGTGGTAGCAGTGATCGGTGGATAGGTTTAGGCTTATGAGGAGGAGGTAAGAGGAGCCCACTGTCCATGTAAGGGACCATTGTCCATGTAATCCCGAAGTAAAGAGAATGGTGGATAACCAAGTGGACAGTTTGGGACCTACCGAAAGAGGGTAAGCAGGGTGGCATGTCTAGTGGGACCCACCCAAAAGGTAATTGGCTAATGCGGAGAGAAAAGGCTTGTTGGTTGATCGGTGGGCATAGTGCACACACACACACACACACACACACACACACACACACACACATATATATATATATGTGTGTGTGTGTGTGTGTGTGTGTGTGTGTGTGTGTGTGTGTGTGTGTGTGTGTGTGTGTGTATGTATATGTATATGTATATGTATATGTATATGTATATGTGTATATATATATATATATATATATATATATATATATATATATATATATATATATATATATATATATGTATGTATGTATGTATGTATGTATGTATGTATGTATATATGTGTATACACACACACATGTGTGTGTGTGTGTGTGTGTAATGGACATGGAACTATTAACATGCCAATTAAACAAAAAAAAATAATCACCCCATTCCTCTAGAGGTAAATGAGGGGTCAGTGATGTTACAAGAATGAAGAGGAAGCCTTAAAGAAGTAGTAGGAATAGGAAGAACAAAAAAGAAAGTAGCTTGAAGAATAGGAGAGAAAGAGAAAAGAGCAGGAAAACATGGCAAATAAATTAGAAAAGGAGCTAATTTCCCAAGAGATAGCTTACGAGAAAGTAGAAGAGGTCAGATCAAAGGATGTGGAAGTTGAGCTAACTGTAGCCACTTTGAACATCCAGCCTCCAACTCCTCTCACAGGAGGACATCTCCCACTCAGTGAGATGGGTATCATGGTGCCAAGAGAATAAAGGATTTTGGACATTTCAAACTTCACCTTTGATCGGTTCAATCATAAGATCACTCAAGAGAGAAGGAAATGCTTTCCTAATGAGCCAGACCAGCCTATCTCCATCAATTTAGAAAGGGAGATTATTATAGACACAAGAATAAATCCAAAATAAATAACTTCAGCAAGAAAATATTCCATAGCAGATACAAAGAAAAATATTGATTATCTCATTCTCGAAATTGAAAATTTGAAGCAATAATTGATCGATGTACAACAACTGAATGAACAACTCCTTATAGAAAATCAAAGTGTGTCTTCTCCAGGTTCCAATATGGAAGGTTTTGCAATCTACAATCCTTGAAGAAATAAAGGAGTTAGAAGACATTATGAAGAAGGTATATGAAGAAATGATAATGTTGCATAAAGTAGTGGCACCTTTGTTTGAGATACAAAAGGAGTTGCAAGAAACATTGGGGATATAGAGACTTTCCCACATGGCTGTAGACTTCATTCAAGCATGGGGCTCCAAATACTCCAATGCACCAATATAATTTCCTGAGAAGGGTAGGTTCAAGGCTGTGATATATAGAGTTAAAATTAAAATACTTGTGCAAACTCATGATTAGATAAAAAAATAGCATAGCTAATACCATATCAACATATCTAAATTAACATATTGGATTGGAGGCCCTAGTCCAAGTACACAAGATACCTTCAGTTGGTGTACCTAGAGAGGTGAAACTGAGAGAATTCATCAAGAAATAACAAAATAAGGCCTTGGATTTCATAAAGTGTGCTAAATTTCAAGAAGAATTAGAAGTAACAAAGGATAATATTCTTCACTATGTTGTCGAGCCAGTCAAATTTCATTCCAATTTGACAATGCTTTAGAAAAAGTGCAAGTGGATCCAAAGACAATATTTCTAGATTCTTTAGAGTCCAGAATGAGATATGAACGGGAGCTAGCACAAAAGGTGAAGGACATAGCCATTTAATAGAAGGCATGGCATGATTATGTTACAAAAGTGCTTCATGTCATAGTGCCATAACTACAAATTACACAAATTTGCACATGAATGTATTTCGTTTTTCATAATTTTGTAAATGATAAATTTTGTAATTAGAAAATAGAAATAAAATGAAAATACATGTACAAGTCCAAAGGTCACATAGAAGTTGAAGAGTCATGAGCGAATTCCAAGTGTCACATCAGAGGTGAAAGGTCATCTCACTTCTAATATATAGACCCTCATGGCTAAAGCAAAGGGACTTTTCAGCTTTGGTTTCTTTGGTAAGCATATTATAAAGAGATTATTGTTATTTTGAGAAGCAAGTAGTAGCTTTCATGTTCCACTATTGGATCGAGTGAGTGCTTTTAATTGTGCATTGTGATACTTCTACTTAATCCTCAAAAGCTCTTTGAGCTAGGCAGTTGTTTCTCACATATATCATAATGCATTGTAAGACTCTTCTTGTAATGTTTAATCATGGTATGTGTTTGTATTTATATGTGTTGAAGAAAACGAACTAACTTGTTATCTCTAACACAAATATTATTCAAAATTTTATGCCTTTTTTATTTAATGATCGTGGTTGGTTGTAAACTATTTTCCAATCAATTAAACATTCTTTTCTTGACATCTATCTTTATTACAGTAATGTTAATATTGTTCTATTGAAGGTTCGTTCTTTTCATTTTTCTTGTAGTAGTGTTGTATTCATATTATTTGTAAGTTTCTCACAGACCTATATTTACTTCTATTTGTCGAAAGTGACAGTGGTTTTTTAATGTGTTGTTGATGTGTGCCAAAGCATATCATAAGTCAAGCGGAATGACAGTTGAGCCAATATACCAGATGATACTCCTATTCCAAACAATGTAGGGTCTAGTTGGGACTTTACACCATGGACATCCCCTATTGTTGGTGGAATATCCATCCATGTCAACAAGTTTCCAGGGTAAAAATCCCTATGCTAAATGTGTTTATGTGTTCCATTGCATGTTTTCTATTTTTTTAATCAAGAATTTGTTTGCAACAAGTAACTATATACTAGTTAATACCTACATAAGTTAATGTTTAATGTACCCATATAGAGTAAGGTGAGTAGGTAGAGGTGGATTTTCATCCTTCCTATCATCATCTAAAGAAGAAACTAGAATAGGACTAGAAGATTATACAAATTCCCAACATGGTCAGTGGGATGAATATGGAATAAACACCAAATTAGGCTTGCAAACAAACATATATTCATCAAATTTAACATCTCTTCTAATATGTTTTTCATTGGAATGAGTTTGAGGAAGATTATGACCTTCAATATCTTCAAAATATTCAATAAAAAATCCCTTCTCACTTTTAGGTTATACTTATTTCCTTTTCTCGTCAATAATGTGATCACATGCTTCACTACCTAATATACAGAAGTGGCTTGCATCAAATTTAAAATTTTGAATGAGGTTGAAGAATTATATAACTTCAATGTCTTCAAAAATATCCAATAAAAATTCCCTCCTCACTTTTAGGTTACAATTCTTTCATTTTCTCGTCAATAATGTGAGCCCATGCTTCACTATCAAATACATAGAAGTGACTTACATCTGGTTTAATTTTGGTCCATGGTTCTTCCAATACTATATTTTTTAAATCTTTTGTGGGAGTGTGATTTACAATGTAATTTGAACAATTGGTGGATTTTTCCCAACAATGAAGACTTAGTTAAAATTAGATTTCATCACAAGATTTTCTATTTATTTTAATTTGAGATTCTTTCTTTTAGCAACACATTTTGTTGTGGTGTATATCAAATAGTATGTTGCATTTGAATACCCTATGTAGTGCAATAAGTTGTGTATTTTCTTTTTAATATTTCACTTCCATTATTTTTTCTTAAACTCTATAGTTTATGCCTGTATTTTTTTTCTATAAGGGCCTTTTAGGAGTAAAATACGTCAAAAAATTCACTCTTGAGTTTCGATAAATAAATATAATTTTGTCTAGTGAAGTCATCAATGAATTTTAATTATTTTCACCTAAATAAAGAAGGAGAAGAAAGTGGACCACACAAGTCACTATGATGAAGCTATAAAGGGGCCAAGGTTTGCAAAGAGGTAGATTTTTGAAATAGTCACAATGATGCTTATCAAGAATATAGTTCGCACAAACACCATCTTTGCAAGAAATGAGAGGAAGAATAATCACCATATTGTGATTACATAGTTGTTGTAATGAGTGATATTTTAGATGACCAAACTACTCATGCAAAAGTTTTATCAAGTCATAGATATGGGAAATAAAACCTAATGGAAAATGTAATGACCTATAATTGTTAAATTTGTACAACCTAGTAATATCATCAACAATTCTAGTGGAAGATATATGCTTAGGATCTTTTAAATCCAACAACTTGGTGACGTGAAAACTCTACTATTTTTCCTTCACCTAAATAACATTTTTATATACTGATAATATTGTAAGAAATACTTGGTACACATAATACATCATTCTAAATATCATAATATACCTAAATTGTTCCAACGCCTACAACCCAAAGATATGTATCATCACTGTCAAATATTTGTTGATATTAAAATCGACGAGTATAAAAAACCACTTTATCCTTGGACATATGATAAGATGTTCTAGAATCAATAAGACATTCATAAAAAAAAGAAGTATGTGTTTCATTAAAGGAGACACCAAAAGTAGAATTTTTTTTCCATGAGAAGAAGTATTAGAAGAAGAAGAATTAAGATTGTTGTTGTATTTCTTCATTACTACTTCTAGGGCCTCCATATTTTTAAACCATTTAGAGTCCATGTGACCATCTCATCCACAAAAGTTTCAAAGTATGTCAATATTCTTACTCTTTGATTTTGGTCCTTTGTCACCATTAGTATTAGAAGCTAGTTGAGAGGGTTTGAGATATTTGTTTTGAGGAAATTACTTCTTTGGGTGCGTAATTTTATCTTTCTATTGGGCCACTAGAGATTTGTTGGTTATACCTAAAGTGTTGATTACTCCATGATGCAATAGATTTTTTTTTTCTCTCTAATTAGGGAGTCATAAAAATATTCAAGAGTGGGATCTTGATAAGTATCTCCTAGAGCTTCTCTATTGGAATAAAATGTAGACACAAGCATGGAATATGTAGTATTATTGGCCCTCGTATATCATTTTGTTTTGATCCTAAGGTAATTTTCCTTTTAATCATTAACTAGAGCTGCTTTTATCTACTAAGGTATTCACACTTTCCGTGCAAGATATTAAGGCTTGGTATTGACTATGGGAATGACATTGGTCCAATTCAACACTACCTATTGTAACGGAGCAGGACTAAGTCAAATATGCTACAAAATGTGAAAGTAACTTGGTCCTAAGTTCTAAGATAAAAATTTAGCTCTCCTTAAATCATACCATGCAATATTAAGAATTACGTGTGCAAATCTAGCTTTGGAACTGATCTAGGTGGCTCCAGAAAGGCTCAAAAACTGAAGAGGGCTATGAAAAGGCTACAAAATAAAAGCCATTGTATTGCATAAAAAATAGGACCAAATTGAAGAGCTTGTCATCTTGATTCCAACGATGTAAACGAAACTCAAATCTGAGTTTGTATGCTCAAGATATTTGCAATCAAAGTTTTGGTCAACTTGGCCCCACTGGCTAAATTTAGCATAGTGCTAACTAAATTTGGAGGCTCACTAAATTTGGTAGAATCTACCAAATTTGGAAGCCACTAATAGAGTGACAATTTTACCCTTCACTATGGCCGAAACTTATGAATTTGTCGAACAATTAATTTTTCCAATAACCCTTAAAAATCGGTCAATGGTTTTCGATCATTCTATTTTAAAAATTAAAAATATTAAAAATATATATATTAATGGGGTGGAGAGCCACCATCCCCGCCAACCCCTATCATGGATCTATGTTAAATATAACACAAATGGCCAACGACCATAACAGTGGACCACAATTAGAGGTCAGCAGGTGTCGAACCCGTGTCATCCAGGTGGGTCGGCCCACCTCCAACGACCTCATGACAAACATTAAAAAGTCCAATATTTAAAGAAAATGACACCAATGCCATAATGGGGGTCCCATTGGGTTTGAACCTAGGACATATCCAAAACAACCGACTTAATTTATACATACCAATCGACAAGCCAACCCATTGGGCTTTGTAATATCTACCCAATGATATATGTAGGAACCTGAATTCGCCATTCAACCAAGAAAAACCTAGAACGAGTGGAGAACAATGGAACCTTGTCAAATGACTAGAACCATGACGCAATTACAGGAGGCAGAACCCTGACGTAGGGTATCTTCGTGGAATCTTTAAGATTCCCTTGGAGCCGATTTTTAATGGTGACATAAGTATGCCAAGTTTATACTTAGATTAACTAGAATTTCACTAGTATTCTGATGGCATGATTAGTTGTTTGATATAAGAAGTGGATTTTTCAGAAGAGTAATGTTGAGGGAGGAACCATGAAGGTGGAACCTTGACGCAAGAATCTACATGGAATCTGAAAGATTCCCTGGAGGCCCAAAAATGATGATTTCAGAACTAGGCCAAATTTATACTAATTTTTCTTAGTTTTTCACGAGGAACGTGATGGTGTGATCAGTTTCTTCGTCTGAGCAACAAAATTTTAGTTAGCCCACATAAGAGAATCTTTGAGGAATGTTTGAAATTCTTGGGGAGCCCAAATTTGACCGAGCCAAAAAGGGGTCAAGTTTACAATCAGATTTCACATTTTTTTAATAGGAATTCAACCATGCAGTCAATTTATTCAGTAGAGTTGTGCATTTTCAGGCCATCCCCATAAGTGGAGGTATAAGATGCACTAATGTGATGTCTTCTTTTGATTTTATGAGATGATGATTTGAAGTTGAGATCCTTTTTTTCCATTTTGTTGGAGGATCCTTGTATGTCGCTTCATGTGAGAGTTTGATAGTTTTTCATGATGAAGGCGAGCTTAAATGAGTGAAAGTTATTATAGAAGAACATATCGTGGAGAGACATGCCACTCTAGTTGAGGTAGTTATTCCTTGTATTGACAAAGAATACATCATGTACTCATAATCATCTTGCAGCATTTAATGAAGCGACCTCCCCACTCTTGACACCTAGCCTGGATACATAACCCACAATGGGTGAACTTCATTATCAAGTTGTGTGTGTTCTTTGATTTGATGGGTACACTTATTTTTCTTCTTCTTTTATGTATGCACATGTGGTTTCTTCATACTCTTTCACATGCAATTTTGCTAACATCACAAAAATAAAATATATTGGTTAATTCTGGTAGCTGAGAGAAAATTGATCAATTTTGGTATCAGAGCAGTCTTCTTGCTGATGTGAATTGCAAGTATGAATGATAAACAGAGAATGAACGTGGAACAAGAAAAAAAAATGGAGGATCACATAGATCTCTACGAGGTCTTCTACAGGATGCAAAGCATGTTAGATATAATGTATGAAAATTATGAGGAGAAAATGGAAAAAGAGGTACAAGAGAAAGAGAGAGCAGAGGATGATGCTCCATCCCCCTCTTCAAGTGAATATGCTTCTTCAGATTCTTCTCATCATTCAAATGAAGAAATCAACGAAAGCCTTCAATTGGAGAATGTTGAATTGAAGATACTTTTACAAGAAGTAGAAGAGGAGAAGCAGAGATTCCAACTTCAATTACAATCCATGGAAGAGGCCTTGGAAAAGTTGAAGTGCAACGAAGGCTTAATGAAGCCATCATGACCTGCTTCAGAATCAATGGTTGAGGTAAATAGTGTTGGTAATTATTCAATTTCATTTTTACGTGATGATGATGATTTGGGTGCTTTTGAAAAGCACATTATAGGAATTTGTTCAAGATTAATGAAGAAGATGGGATATGAAGGCAAGGGCCTAGGAGATAATGGGAAAGTAATTTTGAATCCCATCCAAGCGGTGGAATTACCAATACATGTAGGATTAGGCTATGTCAGAAAGGAAGAGATAGGAGAATCTTCAGGTGACAATTCTAAGAAAATGAAGGATTCTTAGAGTACATCATAATCCTCCAATGATCGTGATTACAGATAATCTCCAAAGGGAAGTGAGAATTTTAAAGGAAGACCTAACGCAAGCTCTCATCACTAGGCATGTGCTAGATACAACCAAGCGATATATAAGAAGTCTCATTATTCTAATGTTCATTTTGATTACAAGAAGATTGTTAATGATTAACAAAGCTTGTGGCATAGAAAACCATGTAGTTTTTTTGGTTTGTATAACCATGTTGTTGCCAATTGTTGGAAGAGAATGGAAAAAGGGAAAAACACAGGACATGTAAACCCTTCTCCACATCAGGGTGGGAAGAAGGTCCAACAGGTCTAGAGGAAGAATATTTTTGCATCCATTGTAACAAGCACGAACATCAAAGAGCCACATGCTGGGAGTTCCATCTAGAGTAGTGACCAAACAACTAGAAAGACCCTGAAAATGAACCTATCAGTGAAGCAAATCAACAAGAGAAGTGACTATGGGAAGATCACCCATTCACTTTGTTGAGTAAGAAATGGGTAGAATTTTGAAGTAGTTGAATATGGCCACCTTTTCATAAATCACATGTTGTGAAATGAATGTAAAAGTGATGAAGTGTTTTCCATCACTTATAAAAGAACCATGATGATGTTTTTGGCTTTTTAGTTGATAGTTGGGGTATTGGTTTCTATTATGATTTTCATGTCAACTAGACCAAAGAGTGTGTTATAAACTCTTGGAAAGTATGGGGTTTGATTCGATCATGATAGGTCATGTAAATGAACATGTAATTTGCAATATGTACTACATGTTTGCATAGAGTATAGGTGCTGGGTTCATCACTTATGGCTCTGAAGAACAAAGGTGAAGGAGAAGGAAGTATGGCCTATTAGGGCACTTTTTGTGTTGACGAGGGAGTACATCAGATTGTAGATTGTGTTCATGATTTTGGAGGACCAAAAGATCCTCATTGGGGAGGAATGATCCAGGTGGCTCTATAAAGGCTCAAAAACCAAAAAGGGCTCTAGAAAGACTAAAAATTAAAATTCCTTAGATTTTAACAGAACTAGGACCAGATCAAAGAGATCATCTTCCTGATTCCGACGATGCAAAAAACACTCAAATCCGAGTTCGTATGCTCAAGATATTCACAGTCAAAGTTTTGGTCAACTTGGCCCCAGTACCTAAATTTAGCAGAGTGCTAACTAAATTTGGCAGAATCTGCCAAATTTCATGGCCACTAATGGAGCGACAATTTAACCCTTCACGATGGCCATAACTGACCAATTTGTTGAATAGTTAATTTTTCCAATAACCCTTAAAATAGGTCGATGAGTTTTTACCATTCTATTTTAAAAATAAAAGAAATTTTAAAAAATATATTAATGGGGTGGCAAGGCACCACCCCCGCCAACCCCTCTCATGTATCTATGTTAAATATAACACAAATGGCCAATGACCATAACAATGGACCACAATTGGAGCCCGACAAGTTTCAAACCCATGTTGGCCAAGTGGGTCAGTCGGCCACCAGTCACATCATAACAAAAATTAAAACAAACTCCAAACAGATTAAAAAAAATGGCGCCAATTCCATAACGGGAGTCCCGTGGAGTTGTACCTCGGGACCTCCCCAAAACCGTTGACTTAATGTATACATACCAACTGACATGCCAACCTATTGAGCTTTGTAATATTCACCCAGTGATGTATTTAAGAACTTGAATTCACTAGTCAACCAAGCAAAACCAAGAATTAACGGAGAGTAGTATAACCCTGTGAAATGACTAGAACCATGACACGGTTCCAAGAGGTGGAACCCTGACATAAGGTGTCTTCAAGGAATCTTTAAGATTCCCTTGGAGCCATTTTTTACAGTGACAAAATATGCCAAGTTTATACTCAAATTAACCAAAATTTCACCAGGAGTCTGATGGCATGATCGATTTTCTGATATAAGCAGTGGATTTTTTAGAAGAAGAATGTTGAGGGAGGAACCATGAAGGTGGAAGCTTGATGTGGGAATCTACATGGAATCTGAAAGATTCCTTGGAGGTCCGAAAATGACGATTTCAGAACTAGGCCAACTTTATACTCATTTTTCTCAGTTTTTCACAAGGAACATGATGACGTGATCGGTCTCTTTCTCTGAGAAACTAAATTTTAGTCAACCCACAGAAGAGAATCTTTGAGGAATATTTTAGATTCCCGTGGAGCCAAAATTTGACCAAGTCAGAAAGGGGTCAAGTTTACAATCATAGTTGACAAATTTTCACTAGGAGTTCAACCGTTCAGTCCATTTCTTTGAGCATAGGTGTGAATTTTCACGCCATCCCTGGAAGTGGAGGTATGAGATGCACTAATTCTGTGTATTCTTTTGATTTTTGTTGAGATGATGATTTGATGTTGAGATCCTTGTTTTCCATTTTATTGGAGGATCCTTTTATGCCACTTCATGTGAGAGTTTGATAGTTTGTCATGCTGAAGGAGAGCTTATATGAGTGAAATTTCTTATAGAAGAACGTCTTGTGGAGAGACATGCCACTCTATTTGAGGAATTTATTCCTTGAATTGAAGAAGAATACATCATGTACCCATCATCATCTTGTATCATTTAATGAAGCGGCCTCCCCACTCTTGACACTGGGCCCAAAGACATAACCCACACTGGGTGACGTCTCTTATCAAGTTGTGTGTGTTCTTTGATTTGATGGTTGCATTTATTTTTCTTCTTCTTTTAAGTATGCAAATGTGGTTTATTCATACTCTTTCACATGAAATTCTGCTAACATCATAGAAGTAAAATATATTGGGTAATTTTGGTAACTGAGAGAATCTGGATCAGGAACTGATTTCAAAATGACTTGTAAGAAAGCAACAAATACTACTACAATGTAATATTAGTACTACTATTACAATTATCAATTAAACTAATATAGAACTTTGTCACACCACAAGAATCAAATAGTCATGACATTAATTCTACAACACTCACGTACATATGAATGGATACAAAGCAACAATTTGATAATCATTCATAGTTATGAAACAAACCAAAGAAATGGAAACAAATGAAATATAAAATACACAAACAAACACAAACACATCTAGAAACATAACTCCTTGGAGTGGGCCCTATTCCATGCTTGCATTGCCTCAACTATAGCCTACTCTACTTCGAACCTTCAAACTCAAAATGGAAGAAAATAAAACTAGTTAGGTGTTGGCTTGTTGGGGCCTGACCTAGCTTCAGAGATGATTTAGCCAAACAAATCATGGTACTACTGGCCCTTTCAGCAACAATCCGTGGAGCGCAGACTAAGGTCTCACTCGAAGTAGTATGGGATGGTGCTAGAACTAGGTTTCTTCACCCTGGGGATGTCTGATGGGTTCCAAGTGGTATGCGGTTTGACCTTACGTACACGTCGCTATGCGCACTTATCAGTACCTCGCAGCCTGGGATGCTGCCTTTGCGTAGACCTACTTGGGGTCCGAACAATGTTATTACCCAAATCCTTACTAGTAACCAGATATTAGTTGATTAACTTAGCTTATCTGTATGCTTTTAGTTATACTTAACAATATTCACCATTCATACAAATGCACACAGTAATTAAATAGTATGATTGCAAATGATATCAAACAGGTAATAACACAAGAATAGATACATGAAATTCAGATGAAACTTCTCTTTATTATTCTTCTTCCTTGGTTACATACTTGACTCTGCCCTGCGCACTCAGCTGCGGACTCTACTAGGCCTTTATGCACTCAACTGTAGAGCCCCTTCCTACTACTACCACCCAAGATACTTAGACTCTTGCTCTATGCTCGCTATCTTATCCTATCTATTAGATTCCATTGATTCCTTAATTAGTTACTTTACAACTTAGAGCCTCGCTCTATTTATACAATCCCATGGTCCGCAGACCATGGGTAGGTCGACACTACATTCAAAACTTAGGGCGGACAACCCTATGACTATAACATACAATTCGCGCTCCGCACTCATAATTTATGGAGTCTTTACAACAATATTACTCAAAACTTGGGATTTGAGCCCCAAAACATGTTGTGGGGGGATTCCATGCCCAACAGGCCCCCAACACAAACTTTGTGACTCGCCCTCAAGTCACTCTGTTGGCACAACGATCTTGGCACAGAGTCCCTCCAACTGTTCTCGTAGGGTGCTAATGTCTGTAATGCATTGAGTTGCTTCTTGCTGAACCTGCTGCACTCTCCCTTTTGTGACCTCTATTTCCGACGTGTTGCGTTGTATCTATGCATGCATCCCCTAAATTTGCACGAGATTTCCTTCAATATTTGTTGTGATTGTGAAGGCTTCGTAAATCCATGGTTGGACGCACGCTTTGAGAACTGCTTCCTTATGGCACACCGTGTCCACCTACTCCTTTAATGCTTTGGCTTGTTGCATCCTTGCAAGTTGTTGAGTAAGGACTACTATCTGCGCAGTCCTCTAATGCTATCGTAATGTTTCTAGAGTTTGCATGCCTCTGTCTCCAATCGCTGGATGTTGGGGTCCTCCTGCAACGTCATGAGGACCTCAAGCGCCTATTCCAACATGTTGGTACAGTCGCGCACTGCACCTCCAATCTCTTCCAACCCTGCTACAATTGCATTTGTGCGCTGTTCTTTGATCTCTGGGGGAGTGGAAGGCTACGCCTTCAACCGCAACTCGGCAATCTGGAGATTCAGCTCCAGCTGCACCCTCGTTGTCTCTTCTCTCGCGTCACGGACTCCATTGGCCAGACTGTGGATCCGCACTTCCACCGGTAGATCTATTGTGATAGCCAGCTCTGGGACGTGTCGGCAAGCGTCATCTACCGTCTGCACCAACCTTTGGTTCTGTGACACCAACTTGTTGCGCTGCAAGCTGAGCTACTCCATATTGATCTTCTGTTCACTAAGAACTTGGATCGCATGGTTCTGTCTAGTGCACAGCTCTATTATTATTCCATCCAGTAGCTGATAGAGCATTTCCCAGGGAACGATAGCTAGATTAAGGCCAAGGCCTTTCATCATGCTAACCATCACTCTGTCCATCACATCTGATGAGACTAATGCTCCCTCTGGCAACACTATTGTGTTGGCCATCCTCGGGTGCAGCATCTGCTCTACTGCTGAAGTGCCTGCTACGACGTGGGTAGATAGGGTACCTTCTTGAGGGGGTCACACCTGTAACTCCTGCAACTATGCCCTGAGGGCCCCCAACATAGTCTAGTGCTCTGTCATAAATTATTGACGCGCTTCAATGGTGACATCGCGAAGCATCTCGCCGATGTCATGGAGATCACCTTCAGTTAAGGTGATCGAGTCAATGGCCAGTTTCAAGGCCTTGACCTTCTTCCTTGGACTCGGTTTGTCTGCGATGCATGGCCATTTGAGTTGTGTGGACGTGGTCCTTGGGTCCACACTCCTTTTGGATATTTCTGTGTCCTCTACCTCTTGCACTAAGGATGTTGCTTATCCCTCCTTTGCCTGTACCATTGCGGCCTCTGCTACTGCTGCTTTTGTGGCCTTCTTTTTCTCTCCAACTTCCTGTGCCGCTTCATGAACTGATCTTACCTCTGCTACCACTTTTTCGTTATGCCTTCTCATGTCCAGTTGGGTGACGTGCAGCTTGGCATCATCCTTCTTTCTTTGTGTTGTTGTTTTCTCTAGTTCTACCAAATCTAGGGCACACCACTCAGGAGGCCATGTCTCCAGTATGGTGAATATTGCATCATTAGTGGCTACAATTGGTAGCTTTGTCCATTGCTTTGTTGGGTCCTTTCATGCCCTAATGTATATGTTGTGCATATCCACCTTGAAGTCTGCAAAACTCTGTAGACTATTTTGCACCGTAGGTGACAGGCGCGGCCTCCTGTTGATCCACATTCAGATGCTTGCCTCCATGAGCACCCAGAAAATTTTTGTATCGCGAATCCATTTCACGTCCTTGGTGGCCCAGAGCGAAGTGTACTTCGCAGCCTCTGGTAAGTCTCGGTCAATGTTCGGGAAATGACTATCCTCCGGTAGTTCTCCTACTCTCGGCAATATGGATAAGAGCAACCACGTGTAGTGGAAGGTCTTACCCTGCTCCTGGGCCTCATGATAGTTTAACAAAAACTCCTCACAGAGGAACTCGGCCCAGTTGAACTAGACCCCCTCCGCACATTGTTTGGCCAACACGACCACCGGCACTGGTACCTCATCGGCGTGCCATTTTCTCATCACTTTACAGGCCAGGAGTTGGGTGGCTACACGCACCCCCTTATCCTTGATGCTGGAGATGGCATAGCCCCTCTTATTTTTCTATAGCTTATACTTTGCCTTCATGGCCTCTGTGAGAACTGAATCGCTACTTTTTCCCACTATCATTGCGGGGTCCTTTCCTTTACAGGGAAGCCGAGAAATTCGGTGGATGAGGTCTTTCGTGTTGGGAACAGGCTCCTCCAACCATAGTACCCATCATGCACCAGGAAAAGTAGCTTCCTGATAATGAAAATGGTGATGGGTGTGTGTTATCAGGAAAACTAGTGTCCATTCAGAGCTGCTAGTCCCACTAAGACGGGTAGCTATCTTAGAAACAAACAAACTAAAGTCACTTGTGTTTTCCTTTATGAGAGATAGATGAGAAAGAAGCAGAGAGTACCAACCTCAGTCTTTCGCTTGGCTCCTTGCTTGTTTCCTTTCCCCTTTGACAGAAATTCACCACTCCTTCCTTACTTGTCCTGCTTCAAAGAGCACCTGTAGAGTCAAAGCAGCATAATACCATCAAAGCATAGAGATATATAACCATAAACAATATAGGATCAGATGTATATTAACCATACAAATGCATATATCAATACAAGATTCAGAGATATACAAGAATATAGAGGAAAACTAAAATAGCTTTATTGATAGAAGTAGTAGAAGAGAGGATTACAACCCATTGGTCTGACCCAGCACCATCCTCCCAGCATGAAAACCCTCTTCACCTCATGAAAATCTTAGATCACCCAACAATACAATGTTGCACAGAGAAACCAATAACACTTCCTTACAAAATACAAGATTCCAGCCTTTGGATCTTTGGGATGAGGGATCCATATATAGATGTTTCAAGGGGGGTGAGTCAGCTTCTGGGATTTTGATTAGTGTCATCTCTCTGATATTTCTTGGTTCCACTTGGAGATTTCCTGATCTCTTACTCATACCTAGGCAAATTCAGAGAGGCAAGTGTCAAATGAGTAGCTTCTAGAAGATTCTCAGGGTCTCCACCTAGCAAACTGCTTCTGCCATTTTTCTACTCTCGCTCATCGCACCCTACAGTAGGGCTTTCTAGTATGCATCGCACTTTTTGAATGTGGCAGGTGAGATGCATCACACCCTTAGCACTGAGCAGTCTGTATGGTCCAGTTTTGACCAATTTTGAGTAGTTTTTCAGGGAGAACTTCTAGGAGATGATGTAATCAGCTGACCTTGCTCCTCTAGGGTATGAAACAACACTTTTAGGGACTTAGAATCCCTTGGTTTATGGACATATGTGTTTGGGGTTGCAGTGCCCAAATATGTCTATAAAAATATCCCCCTAAAGCATGAGGTCGTAAATCTTTTTGATGTCGGGTGAAATGCTTTATCATGAGGATCCAAGGATTTTCGAACTGTAAGGTGACCTATAATAAGATACAATACAATACATTATATTCATAATATTTTCATGATCTAGTTGAGGCGGGCATTCCCATGCTTAGCTTTATAAATTCATTTTCATGTACATAGGACAGACAACCGTCTGTGTGGCAGACTGATGATTCTAGTAGAGCCATCATCCTTTGGCTTGGATGATTATCTGTGCAGCAATGATGTACATTTGATGTCTTTATTTTCCTGAATATATCATAGCCCGGATGGATGAAACTAGATCTGGGGTCTTCAAAACTCGTTCAAACTTCTCCCGAAGTACAAGTTGGTCCATGTGAAAAGATGTTTTGGTGTCGAACATGGAAAGACATCGCCTGATTACTAGCCAATGATGTACGCTGTTAACAGGCGCGCGAGGAATCACCGATAATGATAATGAACCTCAAGGTATTGCAGTACAATTCACGTGGTGTGAATACATGAGTCGATGTCGAACACCATGCAAAATCTTTCGATCAAAGGCCATTAATGTAAACCTGTCGCCGGAAGTGAGAAACTTGCCATTGAGGCATGCAAGCTTCAAAGTACTAAAAGGGTTGTTCCTAGGTCAACTTCTTGGATAATGAGCTGATGTCGACAAGAAGTGACCCGTCGTACGAGGGAATTAATGAATCCCACATCTACGACACGAAATGGAGAAAATTATTTTGTGGAGGTGAAAATGATCTGATGATACAAGGTTCAGGGTGGCGGTCATGAAAGAATGAAGCGTGAAGGTATTTCAGTGGATGAGACACAAGTTGGGTTGGTGAATTCTTTGAGAGACTTCTCTTGAACATATCGGTGACACTGAAATGGATTGGTAGTGTTAACCCCAAAACTGGATGGTATGGTGGACCAATGGTGATATGATCGGTGAATGAAATAACCCAACCCGACTCAATCATGGTGAAGGGTTTGAAAGTGTCATGTTCAAGAGCGACCTGCTACCAATAAAGTTTCTTCAAGTTTTCTTCCCAATTTTCCCCAGTCATTTTTGACCAGTACCTATTTATGTTTGTCAATCTTGAGGAGGATAACATATGCTTGTTCTATAATTTGCCCTTCTGGCAAACCTGTCGCTATGTTTTAACGAGCCTAGCGACAGTGAGACTCGCTCTTGTTTGCCTGGACAAGTATGTCGCTATTGTTTTAATGATTTTAACGACAAGGATAACTCGGTTCTTTTCAATATTAGAGAGTCTAAAAAGAGACGGAAAGGAAACTCCAATATTCCTTTTTCATAATATAATCCCTTAAGTCTGAAAAAGTATAAAAAAATGCGAAAGGGATGACTTTTTGATAGTTTTAATGAGCCGAACAAGACAAACACTCGATCTTTTCGTGTAATAATCCCTCAAGTCCAGAAAGATTAAAATCTAGAGGAGGGATGACACTTCCAATCACTTTAATGAGCTGGAGAGGCCAATTTCTCGGCAATCTTTTCATATTTTATGAGTCAGATGAAAAGAGCTTAAAGGAGACTCGTTTTTTTAGGAACGAGTGATGTTTTTGGATAGCAGCTAGTTCCAAATAAGGTTTGGAACTTTTTCAATCATGGAAGTGTAAAGAAAGTGGTTAATAGGATCACTAGTCGTAGTTGTTCCTCAAAAGGGGTAAACAATCAAATGGAGGTGTATGATCAGCTAAAAAGAGTGGAGGTGATGGTAAGAACACGACCAAGGTTCAAAAGCTGATAATTATGCGATCGCAATGGTTATTTACTGAAGGTGGGTTCATTTTTTAATGAGCTTAAACTCTGGTGGAACATATGCTCATTGCTAGGTCTATTTTTCAACGAGCTTGAACTTCATGTAAAACTGATCGTCTCAGACGTATAATAAGGATGTCTCATCGATAGGTTCATTTTTTAGGGAGCTTGCCCCATTCGAAACTTTGCTCCGGAGCCTTTTGCATGCAAGCTAGGAATGACCAACTACTGTCCTAGGGGTTAATTAACTACTGGGGTTAGGTAGGAAAACTCTTCCTTTACTTTGCCGATGCCATTTGGCCCTTGCAAAGGTGAATGGTTGATCAAACCAATCACCTAACTTAAGCAGTCGAAGTCAGCAAAACTATGGGGTTAGAGTTACGTTGGTCGCTTTTCACTTGCATACAAAAGGTTTGCATGCCCCTAGGTATAGCAAAGTAGAGTTTCCAGGTTACCCTTCAATTTGCAGACAAAACACTTGCTCTGTCGGGAAAGGCATACCTTCTGACGGAGGTATCTTATTCCAGTCTAATCCCATTTTCCTAAATGGATGGGTGTGTCAGACTAGTCATATATCCTCCGCGGAAACCTACCCTATACCTAAAGTTTTCCTACTAAAGTAGACCAGGGTGCATGCCCCTTGGGTTTCAGTCACAATCACTGAATCAATTGTGTTCATCAGGTGGATTGATTGGAGATTGATGAGACATTCCTTGTGCAAAAAGACCAGTTAGGGATGGCACTTGACTATTAGCTATGTGTGAACCGGGGAATGAAAGTTGGTCTATGAGCTGGACCACTCTGCCTTCATGCGGAAAACACATCACTCGAAAGAGTGAGGAGACAATGGCTCCTATGTTATAAATGTAGTCACGCCCAAGGAGTAGATTGTAATCTAAAGGTCCTTGGACTACCATTACGTTTAGATAAACGGTTTTCCTTCTCAAAGTTATAGGAAAATTTGGGAGGATCCCTAATGGTCGACTGGTTCCTTTGTTGAAGCCTGTCAGATTTCGCATCTCAGGCAGAAGCGATGGCAAACCAAGCGCTTTCCAAGTAGTTGAGGAAAGGATACTCACAGAAGCCCCTTCATCTATGATAGTACCGACCATGACCATTTTGTAAGCTTGTACTATGATTCGAAATGGTACATTAGATGGTAGATAGGGTCTGCCTAGTAGATTCCAATCGAAGGAAACAACTAGGTTGCTTGGAGGTGGGACCAAATAAACAGCCGGATAAATCTCTGACGAACTTCCTTCCTACGATAAAGGAATGGGTAGATTGCACTCATGTTCATCGGAGTCTGTGTTTACGAAAATAATTTGAACAGTGTCGTTCTCATTCTCTTTGGTGACGGTATCATCTGAAGGTGGATCCTCTGCAGACAAGATAGTGTCAACTGCCATCTCGACCTATTGACTTTGGTCCAAGGTGGACTGAGAGGGTTTATCTTCAATGATAGGTTCTTCGATTGATAACAAAGGTGTGTCAGTCAGATTTTCAACTAGCGATGGACTCGGCAAGAGTTTCTTGTATCCAGGAGGAAGTAGCTATGATGACATAGGACGGTTATCCAAGACTCTTTTAGCTTCATCCAGGAAGGGACACCGGTGGAGGGCATGATTGCCTTCACACAGTCTGCAAGGAAATTTATATTTTCCTTTCTATCCATTGACTTCATTTTCACTAGTTGATGGTGTACTCTCAACATGATGGTCAAAGGTTGACGACACCGAATTGTGCAAGCAGGGAGACCAGTCCCTTAAGATCCATGGGATGCATGGACAATCTCGATGATAGTGGTCCCCTTTGAAAATGACACATGGAGATTTAGGTTTGGATGGTGCAGTGTGTGGATTTTCGCTAGATGATGTATGGTTGCCCCTTTTTTGTCGTTGGCTCCTTCTTCTTCTTCTCAGTTACTTGGTTTTTAGTTTTACTAGCTTCAGCAAGTGAAGAGGAAGAAGGAGAGGGAGAAAAAAATGAAGTATAAGGTTTGGGGGTAACTCTAGTATCATCTAGTTACTGATTTGATTTCTTAGGAATCATGGTGCTTTGAATGACATAGGTTGAGAAAAGCCATACTAGCAGGCCAATTGTTAGTCCTGGAAGGGACAATGTGGCGATATGAGGTGCACCAACATCTCCCCAAGAGGACAAAGGACTAGGATTTCCCCCAAGGGGAAATCCTTGATTGGTGGACTCCATTTTCTCAACCTAAGATCAACAAGGGAACAGTGACTTTATTCCGATTAAAATAAATTTTAGACGCTTTGACACAACTTGCTTTTTCAATTTTTAAGAGTCGAGAAAAAGCTAAAGATGACTCTAGTCGCCTTCAATTTTTAATGAGCCTGAAGTGACAAGTGCTCAGATGGACCTTTTCCTTTAAGGACTCTGAAAAGGAACGAAAGAGACTACTCTGGAATTCTAGACAGAGGGATTACCAAACCAATCACAAAACTACAGAATACTTTTTATGGTACGATAGTCAATCTTCCCGAATGTTGTGTTTAGTGCATTGCGATTGATAGGGCGACAGACACATATTCCTAAGGATAAACGATATAGCCTATTGTGGTCTCCCAATATATACTCGACGGTACATGGGAGCACAAGTCCGTACTGGCACTTGTCATCTCAAAGAGGAGGAATCACCCAACCTACGATGAAAGCAACAGTTACTAGGCTTTACGACGCTGGAATACGTCTCTAGCCTAGACTTCTAGATGTTGTGTGTTAGGTTCCAAAGCATTTTTATGTTCATTGAATTTATTTTGCAGTTGATCTTTCTTAAGAAGTTTGCCTTTAAGGTTCACCACGTGATGTAGATATACAACTCCTAAATATGCAGTCTAAGATGATAAATAATTGTTTACTCTTCTTTTTGCAATGAAAATCCTAGCTACTAAGGAAAGAGAAGCGAAATTATTTCAACATAGAGCAGAGAGCACACACTAGATGCACTGTCCTAAATCAAAATGAACAAGCAATCTAAATGCAAATGCACATGCATGTATTTGTTTTCCGCTTTCTTAATGTGTGAATGACAAAAAGAATGCTAAGTACAAATCTAAATTATCTTTTCTTTCAAAGCGATAGTACTAAAAATTTTCTCTTCAAAAGAAGAAAGGAAGACAAGACGACACTTTGCGTTTTCAAATTCAAAAAACGAAAGGAAGACTAAGACGACACTTTGTGATTTCAAATTCAAAAAATGAAAGTAAGACTAAGAGAGACACTTTCAACTTCAATTTGAAAACTACTTTCAACACTTCAAATACTATTAATTCAAATCCAATACAAGACTAACAGTGTAATCGTCCATCAAAAAGAGTAGGATTCTTTTCTTTGATTGAAAACGACACTTGCGACACTTTCAAATCAAAAGACGACAGTTCGATTAAGCTAATTTTTTGTAAAGGAGAACTGTAAATGGCGAAAAATACATAAAAACATTCACTATTCTTTGCACAATGGAGGCTGGATAATGCAAAGGAAGGGAGTTTCAACAGTGGTATACTGATCACAAATAGCAAAACTCCTGAATAAAGCTAAAGGCAATGAAGAAAAAACCAAAATCTAGAGGTAGAAATAGTCTTATCTGATCATCGCACCTATAACACAGTGAAATAGAGATGGATCCCACCTACTGCACACGGGAGGTGCGATGCATCCAGAATGTCAAAAGGAGACAGTGCAATGATCTAGGGACGAGACTTTCACTTGGTCTTTGGTCACAGTTTGCAGCTTAGTTCAGGGATTTAAGGCTGAGCTAATGATACGCAGTAAACACAAAGTATAGGGGCTGATCTAATGAGGTTACTTGAGCTACCACTAGGGCACTTAGGATGTTTGTAAGTTGGTTGTTCAGTTTATAAACAAAACTCGGAGATAGACTGAAGTAGCATTGATCTACTTTGCACTTGCATAGCAAATGCAGTTCAAAGGCTCGCTGGCTTAACTTCAGGCTCCGTCTGTAGTTTATAAAGTAAACAAACATAAACAAGCAAACAATCTATTCGCTCCCCAGTGGAGTCGCCATTTTTTTGTCAGGAAAACTAGTGTCCATTCAGAGCTGCTAGTCCCACTAAGATGGGTAGCTATCTTAGAAACAAACAAACTAAAGTCACTTGTGTTTTCCTTTATGAGAGATAGATGAGAAAGAAGCAGAGAGTACCAACCTCAGTCTTTCACTTGGCTCCTTGCTTGTTTCCTTTCCCCTTTGATAGAAATTCACCACTCTTTCCTTACTTGTCCCGCTTCAAAGAGCACATGTAGAGTCAAAGAAGCATAATACCATCAAAGCATAGAGATATATAACCATAAACAATATAGGATCAGATGTATATTAACCATACAAATGCATATATCAATACAAGATTCAGAGATATACAAGAATATGGAGGAAAACTCAAATAGATTTATTGATAGAAGTAGTAGAAGAGAGGATTACAACCCATTGGTCTGACCCAGCACCATTCTCCCAGCATGAAAGCCCTCTTCACCTCATGAAAAGCTTATATCGCCCAACAATACAATGTTGCACAGAGAAACCAACATCACTTCGTTACAAAATACAAGATTCCAGCCTTTGGATCTCTGGGATGAGGGATCCATACATAGATGTTTGCAGGGGGGTGAGTCAGCTTCTAGGATTTTGATTAGTGTCATCTCTCTGATAGTTCTTGGTTCCACTTGGAGATTTCATGATCTCTTACTCATCCCTAGGCGAATTCAGAGAGGCAAGTTTCAAATGAGCAGCTTCTAGAAGATTCTCAAGGTCTCCACTTAGCAAACTGCTTCTGCCATTTATCTGCTCTCACTCATCGAACCCTACAGAAGGGCTTTCTAATATGCATTGCACTTTTGCATGTGGTAGGTGAGATGCATCACACCCTTAGCACTGAGCAGTCTGTATGGTCCAGTTTTGACCAGTTCTGAGTAGTTTTTCAGGGATAACTTCTGGGAGATGATGTAATCAGCTGACCTTGCTCCTTTAGGGTATGAAACAACACTTTTAGGGACTTAGAAGCCCTTGGTTTATGGACATATGTGTTTGGGGTTGCAGTGCCCAAATATGTCTATAAAAATGTGTGGTGGTAATGTGGTATCCATAACAAATGCAACAACCCGGCCTTTTCCACACCACGCAGCCATTTTCACGACTCTAACGTTATCACTGCTCCCCCGTATTCTACTTCATCATATTTGTCATCTCTAAGTGCAGGAACTTCATGCTGTCCGCGAGGTCCCAATCTTCAAATTTCATGGTGGTCAAGTATCCTAGGTGGGAGCCCTCAAATACAATGCCATCAAGGAGGAGCGGGGTCTAGAGTGAACTCTTTGTTGCTTCCAGATCCTTCGGTACATTGGCTTTCCCTCTCTGTGGAGGGACATACGCGGGTAGTTTTGTTACAGAGTACAACTATTGGATGTCCTCCTCCATGTCTTCTTCTTCTTTTGTGGTGGCAATCAGGGCCAACAAATCTTCTTCCTCCTCATCTGTTTCAATTGTGACTTCCTTCCCTTTTTCTTCCATTGATAACTCGTTGTGTCGTGGATTCCTCGGGGACAAGCGTATTGGTCCCATTGCCTGCTTATCCTTCTACAGCCTCGACGTCCGCGGTGATTTGGGGATCTCTATCACAACCCCAATGCCTTCGGGAACATCCTGTACCATAGGGGTCTGTGCGGCCTCGCCAGAGGTTCCTTCTTCAATTCCCAACCCAACGTTAGTGGCCGTCATCATCTCTACATTTTATTTTGTATGTTGTGAACTGAGGGGCTCTATTATCGCTCGGCTCTCAACACTCTGTGCTCTGCTCAACCACTCAATGCTCAAATGACCAAGTGTTGTTCGTTGGCCAACCCTTTGAGTTTTATAGTGCCTTTTGAATTCAAATTCGACCATTCCCCCCAATTTCGGGCCATCAATGCTTCCTTGGTGGCAGATTTTCCCAAATCTTGTCCATAACTCTCGTCTTAAATTCCTGTCGCTCGTTCCATTTGGCCTCAAATCGGATATCTCGTCATGAACAGTGACACCAACGGTCACTTCCCAGCCAACCCACATGGCAGCGCAACCCTCCATTTGCGGTCGCGAACCCTATGACATACTGCTCCTACACGCATCTCTCATATCGCGCAGCCCCCAGGCAGAATATTTTATAGTCCCGCGCTCCCTTTCAAATCCTAGAGCACTAAGATTTTCCTTCCTACGGCTAGTTAGGTGGGCACACCACCCATGTGGGGCTTCATCTCGTCCTCCACCATGGTTCACGGAGAATCCCCATCTTCCATTGTAGTTATCAGCATCACGCACTCTACTATTTGCACTACGCTGCACTGGTCACTATGTTTGGCGAGATGCGGTCTCAACCATGGCAGTAGACTAACCAATTCACAACGATAGCTTTCCAATTTGTCAGTATGGCTGTACGCACCTTGCCTTGCCATCCTCAGTTTTTTGACAAGAAATGCTTCCTTTTTGTCTAGCTTTTTGACCTCTACGTCCATTAAAGTGCTTTTCTCCCTTAGCCATACCTGGTCTTTTTCAAGTTCGCGAAGTCTAAAGTTTCCCCATCGGATTTCATCCTCAAGTCTTATATGTCCTATTTCACACAACTGTGTGATTTTCTCATTCTGGTCTGTGCAGACCATCGTATCTATGGGTGCTTTTATGCGCGGACTCATATTTGCATGCTCCACAAGGACTATAGCCCCTGCTTCATACTTCAGCGTCGAAAGCGCTTGCACGGTCAGAGTTTTGCACATGGTCATATAAGCCCATACAATCATTGGTACGCATAGGTCCCAGTTGGTGTGTCTCACATGGTGGACCCGGTTCAGCACTTCGCACACCTTGTCAAAGGCTTCCCCGTGTATGATTTTTGGTGCACTAGGTTTTATCATGCTTCATCGTTCGCACACTTGTCTTGCCTGCTTTTGCTTGTTTTTCTTGTTTCCTATCATGATCGTTATGTGCATTTGTGCGAGCTATGTACCATACACCTGTATGGTGGGTGCACAAGACGTTTCACCCCTCATAATCGACTCTCATCCGAAGCTAAGGTTTTCCAAATCGTATAAGAGTCCCCCTTCTACATTCACACCAGCTCTCAATACTTCTATGATGCGTACCCCACCACCTTGAGGGCGTTGCGCACAGTGCCCATTTTAGAGCATCGAACCGTTGTTGTTCTGGCACTGAGTTAGAGTCAGTCTGGTCATCCCTCCGTCGGAGATCATTTCTCTTATTGCATTTCATTTTTAGGTGTCTCGCTCGATTCACGCAGTTGCATTCCGCTAGGGGCATGCCATAATCTGACGGGAGGGTGTTGCTATTCATTACCCCTACTGCCTTATACCTGCTAGCTCAGGTCTTTTAATCAAGCTTTTAAAGTCACTTACAGTCCTGTTTTACTCTGTTGATCAGCAGAGTCATTTCAGTTACTAGGTCTAGGGTTTCCCAAATTGTGTCTTCAAAGTGTCCAATAATGCCAGCAGACCCATGATGGAGGTTCTTAATAAGTTTTCATTTCCAAATATTTTCATCATCATATGCTCGACTATGACATTTCTTCAAAACTCTATTTTGAAAAAAATTCGTCATTTCGTTTTGTAATAAATTGCAATGTAATTTTCAAAAGTTTTTCAGTTGTTGAATTCTTCAGATGCAACCCTGGTCATCCTTTTCCCAAACTCGATGCCATCATCCTTGCAAAAAATTGACAAGAATTTCATCATTCTAAGCCAAAAATCAAAGAGGAAACAAAAAGAACAGAATTGTATTAAAATGAAAAAGTGCCAAAGTTAAAACATAAGAAAGTGGGTTTTTGGAGAAGCAAAAAATCAAACCCACCACTGTGTAAGACATTTTCAATGTTTAAAACACCATTGGTGTGCCAAGAGATCATTTGAAGTGTACATGAGTTTGGAAGGAGCGAATTTATTGTTTGAAAGCCAAAACTGTGTGCTGGACGAGGTCGCGGTGCATATAGGCCGCGTTGCGCATTGGGCTGAATTTTCCTGTGTAATTTTGCACTGTCGCGGCGCATCCAGGAGGCGCAGTGCACTGGGTTTGTGCGGGGCACACAGAGATGACAGGCCAGTTTTTTATCCCTGCAGTCATCAAAACTCAAATAGCACTAGGTATTTTGCTCCAAGTAAGTCTGAGCATTCTTGCTATTGAATTTAACTTGTGTTGGGTATTGTTTGGAGGGAAGCTTTAAAGGTTTGAAGTTTGAAAATATAAACCCTACATTTATATCAAAAGCTACTCCTTTGGGGTTTTAAATTTGGTGTTTTGAAATTATGATGGTGGTGCCAACTCTCCTTTCCCACCTGTGATCTTTTCCCATGCCTTAACCGCTCAAACCACTCATATCCCAGCTTCCCATTTTCCCTATTCTACAATCATATTAGTCCCTATCATCATTCTCCCTGTCCTATATCATCTATCACTATATCATTCCCATATCATTCCCCAAATCCCTACATCCCTAAAAGTGACTGTTTGCACATTTCTTCACTTGACAAACTCCATCATCTTCTTTTTCCACTGTACCATATTCCTCACAGTCCCATTTCCCTTTGGCACATTTGGCATTGAAAACACATCACCTATTTCTCTTTGTCAAATCAATCAAACATACACATTGCAGCACCATGACAGAGACAGATTCATCATATGATCAAGAATATGAGCAAAACAGTGACTCAACCACTGAGCTTAATGTGCCAAGAAGGCCTCGAAAAGGTGGCAGACATGTCAGAGAAGAGCCTACTTCCTTAACTCAATTGCAGTCCTTCTCGCTTGCAATGACATGCTTTCAGCAACTGTCATGTTTTCAGTATTGTGAGATGATTGCTCAGATCCAACATCACCAGGAGTTGGCTCGGTTATTTGTTTTACATTTGCATGATAGTCATGTTACTCTTGCTGGAGTAAACTTCACCTTGACACCACAAACCATCTCTCAGGCCACCGGGATACCGAATATAGGGGAAGAGTGGAACAAGAGGCAGCAGCTGGATAGATCATATTATGAACCTTACATCAGGCCTAGCTATTTGAAGCAGCTCAGGAGAGTATTCCCATTTCAGTTTCTGAAGGAATCTTATGCACCGTTGATGAGACTCATTATCAGATACTTCAGTTGTGAAGGTCGCTTCTCACGCCTCTATGCATATCATATTAGGTTACTGATGCATTTCACGAGAGTGAGGTTTATGAACATTCCATATTTCATGTGCCAAAACATCAAGAGGATGACCACTCTTGTGCAGAAGAAGACTCTGGAACAGCAGTACAATAGCATTTACCACTATGTGCTCATCAAGATCATTGTTGTGCATCAGCTTGGTTTGCAGGGTATCACATGGGAAGATTTCATTTCCTGTGAGTTTTTCACAGCTTCAATAGTTGATCAGGAGTTTGTCCATCATACTGGTGAACCTTCATATTAGCATGGAGGTCAAGAGGCAGAGACTACTAGTGTGTCGGCATATGTTACCTATTAGAGAGGCACGAGAGGATTGTTTGCAGCAGAAAAGCGAGTGTTATCTCCACCTGGTGTGGAAGGGGCCTCGCTTCTGACATCAGCACCACAGGTACAGGACAAAGGCAAGAGGCCTATGCAGGATGAGGGTCCTTCAAGAGGCCAAAACACTGATTTTATCCTCATCGATGATGATGTCAGCTCTTCTAGCTCAAAGCTGAGGGAGATTATTCAGGAGCAGAAAGCCAAGATAGATGCATTGACTGACAAGTTGCAGAGACCTCAATGGGTCATCAATTATTTGGAGCAGCGAAACAAACAATTAGAGGATCATCATACAGTCATGGAGTTACAAAACATTCGGCGAAACCATCAAGCTGCCCGAAGGAGGAGGATAGAGTTCACTTCATTAGAGCAGGAGATAGAGGCTGATTGAGAGTCTTGGCTTGAGAGGGCCAATACTCATCTTGAGAAGCTGTTGGAGAAGGAAAACAAGGACAAGAACATGCTCAGGCACATGAAAAACCATTATTGGGCACGAAATCACGTTTGCAACGCAAAGATCAAAATCCTGAAGGCAAGACTAAGAAAGGCACTAAAACGACGCAAAAGGAATGATAGGCTCCAAATCTTGGCCGAGGCTTCCTTGGGTAAACATGATACTCAATGATAGACCTCCAGCCCAAATTTCAAGGAATTTGGAGAAAATTTTGTCAATTTTGAATTTTTTTGGCTTTAAAACAGGGTTTTTTTTGCCCAACGCGTAGCGCCACTTGGCACACGCTTATAATTGGGAAATCCTCTGGAGGAAAACTTTGCATTTCTAGATTTTTTATCAAAATTTATACATGCTCATGGATTAACTAAGGATTTCATCAAGTTCTGGGTTGCCTAAAAGGTCAAAAACACCCTAAAAATGACCTCTCTGCCACCTTTTGCACACACAGGAAGCAGTCTTGGGAGATTGAAGTTTTGGAGGGGAAAATGACATCCAAATTCAGAAATTCCACTTGGGTTGGAAAGTAGACAGGTAGGGATTTCCAAAAAGCACACTTGGACTCAATTTGGACTTCAAGAAGTCCCTCAAAATGAGCTCCAAAGTGGCACAACGCATAGAGAATCAGGCGCGGCGCATAGAGGATTTTTGCCTATTTTTCACTGTTCAGCTCAGAAATTCACCCAGTTTTTGACCAGTTTTGCTTTTTGATGTTACTCTTGACCTTTCATGATGTAACTTGATATCCATGATGTAATATTGGCACATTTTTACTTGTTCTAGAGGATTTATTCACTAAAAGGAAAAAATTAAATGAATGAATCAATTTCCTAGCATATAGGGGTAAGTTGTTTGACTGCCTAGATTTCAGTTCCTTGTTTAGAATTAGTTCAAACAGCTCCTAGAATGATGAGCTTGACCCCTATAGGTAAGGGAATAGGTTTGGCTTGTCTATATTATGTAATTTCTAAGTCATTTTCAGGGTTGGATACTTGGGATTGCTTGGCACTCTATTGTACATTTCATTTCTGCAATTTTGGCAAAGGAAAGACCAAGGTTTTGCAGCACTTGTTGGGATCCATGTGGATCTATGTTTTGATGGTGTTTTTCTCTATGCATTTGTCAGTTCATTGATGTTTATGTGTATCATTTTCCCTTCTCTTTTCTTCTGCAATTAAACAAATGAGTGATTGAGGTAGAATTCATTGGACTGCTCTGCTCTGCCTTGAAATTTTGTTTAATTTTACATGTTTTCACCTGTTTGAGGAGGACTCTTGAGACATTCTTTCCCTCCTTAGCCCCTCACCGGTCTGATCCATCCATTCATTCAATCCAAAGCATCAAAACGATTTCCTTCCTTGCCCCAATCGGAACTCTGCAAAAACTAGGCCTCATCCCCGGACCCAAAATTTTCCTTTCCCTTTTTCCAACAAAACCCCCAAAGACTCACAAAATCCTTGCACTTCATACCTAGCCTAAGATTAGTAGTTAAATCAGTCATCTCAAGCCCCATTGATTATCTTTCGCTGGGATTGACCCGGAGAGAGCCCTCTCTTGTCCTTGTAGGGCTAGCTACGAGGTTGATTGTGGTTTGATGTGGACCTAGAATCTTACCTTTTCAACCTGAGGTAAATCTAGGCTCTAACATAGTGGCGACCATACTGGGGAAGAAAATGGTTTTCTTGTTGATGTCATTTGTTTTATAAGCTACAGACGGAGCCTGAAGTTATGCCAGGTAGCCTTCGAAATGCTTTTGCTTTGCATTAGCGCAAGTAGATAAATGCTGCTTCAATCAATATCTGGTCTAGCTTGTAATCGTGACACTTGACCTGTAAATCGCCCCAGTACATCTGAGAATTCTAAGCTTTTGGATGATAAGTTTAGAATTTGAAAGGCTGAACAAGTTTTTTATGTCCCTTTGATTTCTTGAAATAATAACACACTGGCTTCCAGGAGATATACCAGAGCTAATCCAGATCCAAATCCTCCCCCTGTCTACGAAAATCCTAATTTGATTACAAGACTCCTTCATCAAGAGAGCTCTGTGACTCCCGTGTTTAAATCTCATTCATGTCCTGCAATTTTTAAGTATCTTGAAGAGCTTGATTTTGATGAAAAGTTTGAATTGTCATTGTTTGAAACCAAATCTGAAAGTGCTCTTGGTTCTATAGTCCCAAATCCTGACTTTGCTGCAGCTCTTGAAATTGAAAGAAACAATAAATCAATTGAGAATTTTATCTTGAAGCAACTTCAGAGTGAAATTCACACTTCAAATATCGTTGATTTCCTAGAAGCTGCATCTACAACCCTCGGATCTTCCGTAACGGCATCCACCTCAAGAATTCCTACTGAACCGCCCTTCATTCCCACCCTTCCCCCGCAACCTACTATTTCTGATCAAAAATCTGCAGTCGTATCGCCTCTATCTACTCCTTCTACTCCTAAAATACCCAAAATTGCTTCACCTCTGCATACACCTCCTCACACACCTCACACATCAGCTGCACCCACTCCTCCAACTTCACCAAGACCGATTGCAAATCCACCAAGAGCAATGGCTGCTCGGTTTGCACCTCTCGCGCTGCCTCAAGTTTTGGGTGACATGCTCGCAGATTATCAGAGTAAAATTCCTTTGTTTTATGGCACTCCTCAAGGTACCACGGCTCAGCAACATGTGGACAAAATGACGGATTTCTTCGAGCTTCATGAGATTGATGCAGAAAACGTGACCATGAGATTATTCGTGCAGACTTTCATAGGTGAGGTAAGAAAATGGTTCAGAGCTTTGACAGCTAGAAGTATTCCCACATTAGAAGAGCTTCAAAGACAGTTCTTGGATCGCTGGGAAGTAAAGAAAGATCCTCTTCAAATCACTTCTGAATATACCAAGATCAAGCGAAATGCTGGTGAGTATGTGCAAGACTATTGTATTAGATTTAATGTGGTTTATAATGCAATTCCTGATGATTTGAGGCCATCTAGAAAGTCAGCTTTACTTAAGTTCCCGGATGGTTTTGATCCAGACATGGATTATCAATTAAGAGAGAGAGATCTAGCTACCTTAGAAGAAATGCAGAAAATTTCCGTTAGTGTTGAGGCAAATTTGAATGACAAGAGAGCTAGATTGAAAGCTGAGAAGAGAGTCTCAATAAAGGAAGAAGCTTCTACCTTAGATCAAGTGCTCCGCAAGGTAGAGAAGATGATTGAAAGGTTAGCACTTGATAAGCTTGAACCACAGATCCGGAATCCTAATTTCTGTGGCCAGCAGCAACCTCAATTCAGGATCAAACAGCGTGAGCAGCGAGCACAAGAACCGGCATCACAACAGCAGCAAGTAAAGACACCTCTGCAGCAAAATTTTGTTGGTCCCGAATCTGATGATGAAGATAATGTAATAAGAGAAGAAAATCACTTCTTTACTCCTGATGATATGCCCACCTTTATCATTAAAGATGATGAGTATGCAGAAAGTTCAGTTGTACAGCAGGATGCAAATTTTATCTTGGAAAATGACACAACTCTTGAAGAGGAGTCAGATGAGTATCAGAGAGGTTATATGCATGCTTTGTCCACCCAGCAGTGTCAGTATTCACTAAGAAATAGAAATGTCCCCATCAATCCAATCCAGAAGAGAAAGGAAGTTCCAACATCTAAGAATGAGCCACCTGTTGTACCAAATAAAGGAAAAGAAGTTGCTGATCCTACTCCTAGCAAATCTCCACCAGCAAATGAAAGAGTCAATCAGCCAATTGTATCAAAAGATAAAGCTGAAAAGAAAGATGTTCCAACCAAAGAAGTAGAAAAGACTTCTGCTTTTAGTTTAGAAAATGAAATTTCTAAATTAAAGGTATCCATTCCCTTGACTGAACTGATGAGGAACAACAGTTATAGAGGTCAGGTCTCCAAAATTTTGAATTTTGATCCAATGTCTGATATGGTGAGTGTGGAAGATGATCAACCTGAACTGATTTTTGGACCAGCATTGAATGGTGAGTCTCTAGACAGTGATGTGCCTCCTTTTTATATCAGTTTGAGAGTGCATGAGTTTGTGTTGCATAATGCTATGTTTGATTCCAGCGCCTCCCACAATCTTATGCCGAAGGCTATCATGGAGAAGTTGGGTTTGGACATCACTAGGAAATACCATGATCTTTATTCATTTGATTCTAGCAGGGTGAGATGTATTGGGCTCATTAAAGACTTGGTGGTCAATTTGGATCAGATTCCGGCTAAAAATGTGTTGATGGATGTGGTGGTGGCAGATATACCTCCTAGATTTGGCATGCTTATTTCCATATCTTGGGGAGAAAAGATTAAAGGAACAATGCAACTTGATTTATCCTATGCAACAATTCCTGTGTTTGGCCAAATGAGAAAACTTTATCGGGAGCAAAAAATGAAATACATTATTACAAGCAAGGAGAAACCAATTAATCATCCGATTAATTATGTACATACAGATTTAGAATCTTTTGTTTTGCATTCAGATAGTTTAAATGAGATTGATATTCAATTAGTTGCAGCAGACAATATTCCAAAAATAGCAAAGAATTTCAGAGAAGTTTTGAAGAAAGAAAGTCAAGAACAAGAAAATACCATTCAGCGATCAGGAAAAGATAATGGACAGCAAGTAGAAAAAATACAGCAAACAGAGTTTCAGCACTTGGAAGAAGAGGAAGATGGTCTGTGGACCATGGATTTCGATAGAGCAGTGGGAAATGATGGTGCTGGAATTAGTATTTGGGTACACAGTCCTTTTTCTGCTCCGAACAAAGTGCCTAGTAATGTGCGGGTATGTTCTTACAAGCTTGCTTTTGATTGCTCAAACAATGAGGCTGAGTACGAAGCTTTGATTGCTGGCCTAAAAATTCTAAGAAAGTTGAATGCTAAGAGGATTGATGTATATGGTGACTCCGAATTGGTGATTAATCAAGTTAAAGGTGAATATCAAGCAAAGCATCCTCAGATGCGAGCATACCAGAATGTTGTTCTAGACATCTTGAAGCTGTTTTCATATTATACCTTGACGTGTATGCCTCATATTCAAAATAGTATTGCAGATACACTTGCTAAGGCAGCGAGTAATTTGAATATTCCTATGAACTCAAGTAATAAATTTGAAATCCATGTGAAACATCGTCCAACTGTCCTGGACAATCAGAGATATTGGCAAGTTTTCCAAGATGACGAGGAGATTGATGATTTTCTGCAAAACAAAGGTAAGTTCAAAGATACCTCAATTGATGTAAAATATGATGATGGAAAAGATGATGTGCAGATCAATTTAATGAAAGTGTTGCAGCTCAAGGATAATGTGATTCCTAAATGCTTGATACCTTTAGAAAAACTCTTTGATCATGATGACGTAGCCCACGAACCAACATTGCAGCCAACAGAGAAGGGAGTCGAAGAGGTGAATATTGGAACAGCTGAACATCCGAAGATAATAAAGTTGTCCAAAGCATCGCCACAAAAGGTAAAGGCCAAATATATTAGTTTTCTGTCATCCTTTGTTGATGTGTTTGCTTGGGACTATTCTGATTTGAAGACATATGATACCAATATAATTCAGCACACAATTCCTATTAAACCTAATCAGAAACCTTTCAAAGAAAAGTTAAGAAGGCTTAATCCAAAATTGCTGCCATCAATTGAGAAGGAGGTAAACAGGTTGTACAAATCAGGAATCATCGTCCCCATCAGATTTTCTGAATGGATATCTAATTTGGTGCCCGTACGAAAGAAGACAGGTGAGATTCGTTTGTGCATTGATTTTAGGAATCTCAACAAAGTTTCATTGAAGGATAATTATCCGCTGCCAAAAATGGATCACATACTTCAGCGAGTAGTTGGATCATCTCGTATGTCACTACTTGATGGTTATTCTAGATACAACCAAATTTTGGTCCATGAAGATGACCGAGAAAAAACAGCGTTCACCACTCCGTGGGGGACTTTTCATTATGCTAAAATTCCTTTCGGTTTGAAGAACACAGGTGCCACATTTCAGCAGGAAATGGATATGGCTTTCACAAATGAGAAGGATGTCTTCTTGGTTTTGTACCTTGATGATTTGACGGTGTTTTCTAATTCAGATGAAGAACACATGTATCATTTGAAAACTGTCTTTCAAAAGTGCAGAAAAGATGGTGTGTCGCTGAATTCGAAGAAGAGCTTGTTCGCCATGGATGAAGGCAAACTACTTGGACACATCATATCAAAAGATGGCATTCGTATTGATCCAGCATGTGTAGAAGCGATTCAGCAAATTGACCTTCCCCGGAACAAGAAGGAGATTCAATATTTTAATGGTAAGATGAATTTTTTACGCCGCTTTGTACCTAATCTTGTTGAACACCTAAGAGAAATTACAAACATGCTTAAGAAGGACAGCCAAGTGAAATGGACCAAAGAGGCTATAAAATCTTTCAATCTAGTAAAATTGGCTCTTTCTTCAGCTCCGGTTCTAATCAGCCCAGATTACACTCAAGATTTTATATTGTTTTCATTTGCTTCGGAGCATACTATGGCAGCTGTATTAATGCAGAAAAAAGATGAGCATGAAAGACCAATTGCTTTCTTCAGCCAAACTATAAGAGATGTTGCTTTGAAATGCAACATTATTGAGAAGCAAGCCCTTGCACTTGTAAAAGCATTGAAATATTTTTTTGTATATATTCTGCATTCCCATATTTTGGCTTATGTTCCTAATGCTGCTATCAAAGATATTTTGGTCCAAACAAATCCGGAAGGAAGACGTGGCAAGTGGATTGAAGCTTTGCTAGAGTATGATGTGGAGATAAAGCCCACAAAGCTTGTTAAAGGACAAGGATGGGCAAAGTTAATGGCTGAATCAAATCTGCACGTCTTAGATATAAATCTGATTGCTACTATGTCCAATGAAAATGAGCAAGGCTCGTCAATTCAGGTAGCTGAAATCTTTGTTCTTTCTCCATGGTAGATATCATATATGTGCTTCAGAATTTGTCCTCACCGCCTGGTATGGCTAGAAACAAAGCTAGAACTCTTAAGTTAAAGGCTGCTAAGTTTTGTATTTTGAATTCTGCACTTTATTGGAAAGATCTCGGTGGCGTTTTGTTGAATTGTTTGGTGGAAGAAGAAGCGAAGTAGGTCATGGAGGATTTCCATAAAGGAGATTGTGGTAGTCACCTTTTTTGGAAAACAATGACAAATAAAATTCTAAGAGCTGGATACTATTGGCCGACATTGTTTGCTGATGTGTTCAAGACTGTCAAGAGCTATCATAACTGTCAGACTTTTAAAGG
Organism: Pinus tabuliformis; assembly: GCA_031772625.1. Lineage (NCBI taxonomy): Eukaryota > Viridiplantae > Streptophyta > Pinopsida > Pinales > Pinaceae > Pinus > Pinus tabuliformis. Next base: position 48,535,933 of record CM062807.1, on the reverse strand, counting down.
AAGGTAGAAATTACAGCCTTTGCCGCTTAAACCCATTGAGGTGAGTGCTCCTTTTCAGCAGTGGGGGTTGGTTTTCATTGGTGAAATTCATCCTGCTTCTTCAGGTCAGCATAGATGGATCCTCACGGTGACAGATTATTTCACGAAGTGGATCGAAGCAATCCCCACTAGGCAAGCTACGAATGCGGTAATAATTTCATTCCTGGAGAATAATATTTTGTCTAGTTTTGGTTGCCCGAATAAGCTAATCACTGATAATGCAGCAGCTTTCAAATCAAAAAGGATGGTTGAGTTTTGTAATAAATATCACATTACCTTGGGGCACTCAACCGCCTATCATCCTCAAGGCAATGGATTGGCGAAGTCTTCCAACAAATCTTTAGTTAACATCATTAAAAAGTTGCTGGAAATAAACAAGAAGAGTTGGCATGAGAAGTTGGTCCATGCACTTTGGGCAGGTCGAGTGACCTAGAAGAAATCCATTGGTATGTCCCCCTTTGAGCTAGTTTATGGAGTTGATACAATGTTTCCTACCTCTTTCGCAGCTCCGGTAGTCAAGCTTCTTCAGGACGCTGGTAGTGAAGATGATCCAATGCAGAGAAGACTAAAACAAATGATCCATTTGCAGCAGACACGGGAAGATGTTTTTCAAAACACATTCAAGTTGTAGGAGAGAATTAAAAAAAATTATGACAGAAAAACAAAGGCGGACAAGTTTCAATTGGATGATGTGGTGCTGAAATGGGATGTAAGGAATGAGGAAAAGGGCAAGCATGGTAAGTTTGAAAATCTCTGGAAAGGTCCTTTTAATATTGCAGCATATCGAGCTCAAAATGCCTTTCTCCTGAAGGAGATGAATGGGGAAGATTGTCCAGGAGGTCCGGTCAATGGTCGGCTGCTCAAGCAGTATCATTTCTGAGTTATTTCTGTTGTATACATTGTCACTGTAAATACCATTTTATTTCAGTTTCCATTGCAAGTGTGTGCTGTGATCTTTTCTTCAGTCTAGGGCCCGAAGTGAAGGCTATAATTCTGAAGAAAGATTTCAGTTTTGAGTTCAGTTTGTCGAGTCAGTTTTTTAGTCAATTCAGTCTCACAATTGAGTCGGTTAGAGTTAGGTTTCAGTCAATAAATGAGTCAAAGCCTTGTGTTGTTTGTCGAAATAATGACTCCATATCCCAATGGATGAAGGCACTGTCTAGCTCTTCCAGAGATCTACCGTTCTTGGCACCTCCTAGGAGCTACCATCCCCATTGGAGCCAATGTTAGAGTCGGTCTGGTCATCCCTCCGTCAAAGATCATTTCTCTTATTTCATTTCATTTTTAGGTGTCTCACTCGATTCACTCAATTGCATTTCGCTAGGGGCATGCCATAATCTGACAGGAGGGTCTTGTTATTCATTACCCCTCATGCCTTATACTTGCTGGCTCAGGTATTTTAATCAAGCTTTTAAAGTCACTTACAGTCCTGTTTTAGTCTTTTGATCAGAGAGTCATTTCAGTTACTAGGTCTAGGGTTTCACAAATTATGTCTTCAAAGTGTCCAATAATGCCAGAAGACCCATGATGGAGGTTCTTAATAAGTTTTCATTTCCAAATATTTTCATCATCATATGCTCGACTATGAATTTTCTTCAAAACTCTGTTTTGAAGAAAATTCATCATTTCGTTTTGTAATAAATTGACATGTAATTTTCAAAAGTTTTTCAGTTGTTGAATTCTTCAGATGCAACCCTAGTCATCCTTTGCCCAAACTCGATGCCATCATCCTTGCAAAAAATTGACAAGAATTTCATCATTCTAAGCCAAAAATAAAAGAGGAAACAAAAAGAACAGAATTGTATTAAAATGTAAAAGTGCCAAAGTTAAAACATAAGAAAGTGGGTCTTTGGAGAAGCAAAAATCAAACCCACCACTGTGTAAGAAATTTTCATTGTTTAAAACACCATTGGTGTGCCAAGAGATCATTTGAAGTGGACTTGAGTTTGGAAGGAGTGAATTTATTGTTTGAAAGCCAAAACTGTGTGTTGGAGGAGGTCGCGGCACATATAGGCCGCGCGGCGCATTAGGCCAAATTTTCCTGTGTAATTTTGCACTGTCACGGCGCATACAGGAGGCATGGCGCACAGAGCCGATAGGCCAGTTTTCTATCCCTGCAGTCATCAAAACTCAAATAGTGCCAGGTCTTTTGCTCCAAGTAATTCTGAGCATTCTTGCTATTGAATTTAACTTGTGTTGGGTATTGTTTGGAGGGAAGCTTTAAAGGTTTGAAGTTTGAAAATATAAACCCTACATTTATATCAAAAGCTGCTCCTTTGGGGTTTTAAATTTGGCGTTTTGAAATTATGATGGTGGTGCCAACTCTCCTTTCCCACCTGTGATCTTTTCCCATGCCCTAACCGCTCAAACCACTCATATCCCAGCTTCCCATTTTCCCTATTCTACAATCATATCAGACCCTATCATCATTCTCCCTGTCCTATATCATCTATCACTATATCATTCCCATATCATTCCCCAAATCCCTACATCCCTAAAAGTGGTTGTTTGCACATTTCTTCACTTGACAAACTCCATCATCTTCTTTTCCCACTATCCCATATTCCTCACAGTCCCATTTCCCTTTGGCACATTCGGCATTGAAAACACATCACCTATTTATCTTTGTCAAATCAATCAAACATACACATTGCAGCACCATGACAGAGACAGATTCATCATATGATCAAGAATATGAGCAAAAAAGTGACTCAACCACTGAGCTTAATGTGCCAAGAAGGCCTCGAAAAGGTGGCAGACATGTCAGATAAGAGCCTACTTCCTTAACTCAATTGCAGTCCTGCTCGCTTGCAATGACATGCTTTCAGCAACTGTCATGTTTTCAGTATTGTGAGATGATTGCTCAGATCCAGCATCACCAGGAGTTGGCTCGGTTATTTGTTTTACATTTGCATGATAGTCATGTTACTCTTGCTGGAGTAAACTTCACCTTGACACCACAAACCATCTCTCAGGCCACCGGGATACCGAATATAGGGGAAGAGTGGAACAAGAGGCAGCAGCTGGATAGATCATATTATGAACCTTACATCAGGCCTAGCTATTTGAAGCAGCTCAGGAGAGTATTCCCATTTCAGTTTCTGAAGGAATCTTATGCACCGTTGATGAGACTCATTATCAGATACTTCAGTTGTGAAGGTCGCTTCTCACGCCTCTATGCATATCATATCAGGTTACTGATGCATTTCACGAGAGTGAGGTTTATGAACATTCCATATTTCATGTGCCAAAACATCAAGAGGATGACCACTCTTGTGCAGAAGAAGACTCTGGAACAGTAGTACAACAGCATTTACCACTATGTGCTCATCAAGATCATTGTTGTGCATCAGCTTGGTTTGCAAGGTATCACATGGGAAGATTTCATTTCCCGTGAGTTTTTCACAGCTTCAATAGTTCATCAGGAGTTTGTCCATCATATCGGTGAACCTTCATATTAGCATGGAGGTCAAGAGGCAGAGACTACTAGTGTGTCGGCATATGTTACCTATTAGAGAGGCACGAGAGGATTGTTTGCAGCAGCAAAGCGAGTGTTATCTCCACCTGGTGTGGAAGGGGCCTCGCTTCTGACATCAGCACCACAGGTACAGGACAAAGGCAAGAGGCCTATGCAGGATGAGGGTCCTTCAAGAGGCCAAAACACTGATTTTATCCTCATCGATGATGATGTCAGCTCTTCTAGCTCAAAGCTGAGGGAGATTATTCAGGAGCAGAAAGCCGAGATAGATGCATTGACTGACAAGTTGCAGAGACCTCAATGGGTCATCAATTATTTGGAGCAGTGAAACAAACAATTATAGGATCATCATACAGTCATGGAGTTACAAAACATTCGGCGAAACTGTCAAGCTGCCCGAAGGAGGAGGATAGAGTTCACTTCATTAGAGCAGGAGATAGAGGCTGATTGAGAGTCTTGGCTTGAGAGGGCCAATACTCATCTTGAGAAGCTGTTGGCGAAGGCAAACAAGGACAAGGACATGCTCAGGCACATGAAAAACCATTATTGGGCACAAAATCACGTTTGCAACGCAAAGATCAAAATCCTGAAGGAAAGACTAAGAAAGGCACTAAAACGACGCAAAAAGCATGATAGGCTCCAAATCTTGGTCGAGGCTTCCTTGGCTAAACATGATACTCAATGATAGACCTCCAGCCCAAATTTCAAGGAATTTGGAGAAAATTTTGTCAATTTTGAATTTTTTTGGCTTTAAAACAGGTTTTTTTGCCCAACGCGTAGCGCCACTTGGCACACGCTTATAATTGGGAAATCCTCTGGAGGAAAACTTTGCATTTCTAGATTTTTTATCAAAATTTATACATTCTCATGGATTAACTAAGGATTTCATCAAGTTCTGGGTTGCCTAAAAGGTCAAAAACACCCTAAAAATGACCTCTCTGCCACCTTTTGCACACACATGAAGCAGTCTTGGGAGATTGAAGTTTTGGAGGGGAAAATGACATCCAAATTCAGAAATTCCACTTGGGTTGGAAAGTAGACAGGTAGGGATTTCTAAAAAGCACACTTGGACTCAATTTGGACTTCAAGAAGTGCCTCAAAATGAGCTCCAAAGTGGCACAACGCATAGAGAATCAAGCGCGGCGCATAGAGGATTTTTGCCTATTTTTCACTGTTCAGCTCATAAATTCACCCAGTTTTTGACCAGTTTTGCTTTTTGATGTTACTCTTGACCTTTCATGATGTAACTTGATATCCATGATGTAATATTGGCACATTTTTACTTGTTCTAGAGGATTTATTCACTAAAAGGTGAAAATTAAATGAATGAATCAGTTTCCTAGCATATAAGGGTAAGTTGTTTAACTGCCTAGATTTCAGTTCCTTGTTTAGAATTAGTTCAAATAGCTCCTAGAATGATGAGCTCGACCCCTAGAGGCAAGGGAATAGGTTTGGCTTGTCTATATTATGTAATTTATAAGTCATTTTCAGGTTTGGATACTTGGGATTGCTTGGCACTCTATTGTACATTTCATTTCTGCAATTTTGGCAAAGGAAAGACCAAGGTTTTGCAGCACTTGTTGGGATCCATGTGGCTCTATGTTTTGATGGTTTTTTTCTCTATGCATTTGTAAGTTCATTGATGTTTATGTGTATCATTTTACCTTCTCTTTTCTTCTGCAATTAAACAAATGAGTGATTGAGGTAGAATTCATTGGACCGCTCTGCTCTACCTTGAAATTTTGTTTAATTTTACATGTTTTCACCTGTTTGAGGAGGAATCTTGAGACATTCTTTCCCTCCTTAGCCCCTCACCAGTCTTATCCATCCTTTCATTCAATCCAAAGCATCAAAATGATTTCCTTCCTTGCCCCAATCGGAACTCTGCAAAAACTAGGCCTCATCCCTAGACCCAAAATTTGCCTTTCCCTTTTTCCAACAAAACCCCCAAAAGCTCACAAAAAATCCTTGCACTTCATACCTAGCCTAAGATCAGTTGTTAAATCAGTCATCTCAAGCCCCATCGATTATCTTTTGCTGAGATTGACCCAGAGAGAGCCCTCTCCTGTCCTCGTAGGGCTAGCTACGAGGCTGAGCGTGGTTTGATGTGGACCTAGAATCTTACCTTTTCAGCCTGAGGTAAATCTAGGCTCTAACACACTGCACTTTCAAATTTGTTCAGGAATTCATCCATTGCCGTCAACCCATCATACATAGGCAGATCCCTTACCTTTGTTGTCACGCAGCGCAGTGACCTTACCATCATGTTCGAATTGAGAGTGGTTACCACGTGTAACCGGTTTTGCCATCGTTTTGTTTCCTCATCTGAATCTAATGTGCAAGAGCTTTCACGCTCCCACAAAATCTGACCATCCAGTGTAGGATCACCCAATCCTATTCCAGAGCAGTTATCTTGTAGATACAGTCTAGCTCGTCGTCGCTCTTGTCATCGCTCTATGTAGAGCACTCCTTCCGCAGGGTCTAAAGGCACCACTATGTGTAGTGAATTTTTCTCAAAAATCATTTTTCACTTCTTTATATTTATTACTCCATTCATATCAGTGACCCAATCTATTCCCAATAGTGCGAGATAGGGATTGTTGTCATCAAAAATATCTATCACCTCGAAATTTGCAAGCGCACTCACACCTTCAATATCCACAGTTACTCCTTGCAATCTTCCCATGGGTGAGATCTTCTATTGGTTTGCAATTCGTAATTGAATAGGAGACCATTGTAGCGCGGGTCTACCCATGCATTCCCATGTTTGTTTTGGTAGTACATTCACATCTAATCATAGATCTAGAATTACTTGATCCATTTCGTACTCTCTGATTTGCGCAGTCAATCTCATTTCCCTTCCTATTCGCAATGCATGCTTTCCAAGTTTTCAGACTACAAGTGGTTCTCCTGACCCCGCGCACCTAGTGATAAGTTCCTGCAGTCCTTTTACAACCTTGTTGTCGCACAGTAGTTTCATGCATGTCTCCAAAAAGGTAGTGAGCATTGAAGGATCCATCCCTGGTTCTAGTTGATCCTTACTACCTGAAGTGGAGGCCTCCATGAATCTCTTCTTAGCTTCCATGAAGGTGTCCTTCATGCGCTCCAAATCAAATTTAGGTTCCTTTGTAGGAGCCTTGCGAACCCACGCACTTTCTTCAGGTTGCTTACTTTTGTCATCTCTTGTCGTGATCTCGCTTCTGAGCACTATGTTTACATTCGAGTCCTCTTCACGTGGCTCAGACCTCATCATTTGCAAATTCTGAGTCGGGGAAGGCTGGAGTACCCCTTTATCACACAGCCTCGCTATCAATGTAGGGTAGTTCTCTACCTCATGATCAAAATGAGTATAGTATAAACATGATGTTCTTATCGTATTTGTACAATCGGGCATAGTGCCTTGGCCCTCCGCAATTGTAACAAATTAGTTGTCTATGACCCCTTCCTGGTCCCATTCCACCTCAACCTCATCCGCGCCCTTGAAATCCAGTGCGCGCCATTCCTGCATTTGGGTTAAGGGGTCGCGTTTTGGTCTGCACTCTGTAGGCAAGAGTCTAATCCATCATCAGCTCGTAACTTCTGCAGGTGCACTCATCATGTCCTACAGATCTGCAGAAATTACAGAACAATTGTTGGGACGTCTGTGTATACTTCTACAATAGATGACAATTATCCATAGCATGTTTTCCTGCTATCTGACAGATTGCACGCCATAATGAAGGTGCCACGCTTGTTCCTACTTGTGCCTTTGGTCTTAATGGAATTGGCCCTCCTCCCACCAAGTAATTCACAAATACTGGACAATGGTCCTTGTCATGCCCCTGGCCTTTGCATTTTATGCACCATACCTTCTCGCGTGCCTCTCGCTAAGTTGTCTTGTCCTGTTTCAAACTCTGCATTTCCAGACACAAATTCTACAGTTGTGCGTGGATTTGTTGGACTCCCAGGCCAGGATCTTGTATTGGGGTCTCGTGCAGTCTCATTGCAATCTCCAAAGCTTCAACCTGGGTGGATAACTTCTACTGCGACAACACCGTCCTTAGATGCGGTGTTAGGGACGCTACAAACCATGTGTGGTGCTGCCCATCTGTCAAGGTCATGTTGGATTCATGAATCATACTCTTCAGTCTCTGATCCATATCCCATGGGGTCTCGCCTGGAAGCATCGCAATCTCCTTAAACCCAATAATCGATTGTGTCTCCGACTTTGGCCTGCTAAATTCACTATTCAGTGCGGCCTGAATATCTGTGATCCATGCATTCAGATGGTCATTAGAATGCTTAATGTACCATGTCAATGCGTGATCCTGCAATGTGCTCACCAACATTGCCTTCTTTATATTGTCATCCATGACTCCTTGTGCTTCCCATATGGCCCTTACCATGAACCAAAATTGGCCCAAATCTTCATTCCCTACTCCCCTGAATACTAGCAATTTTATCATGCTCGGCATATTGAACTTTGGTGGCGACGGAGGTGGTGTGGACCGAGATGGAGGTGAAGATGGTGAGACTGGTGGTGGTGTAGGTGGAGGTGGTAGGTGCGGAATTTGTTGCCTTATCAGACTAATTGTGCTCCTCAAAGAAACTTTCGCGAGCTCTTCCTCACTTTCCCGTCGAGGTGAAATCAAAGGGCTATTTTTTATCTCTGTGATACCTTTGTTTCTATAGATCCTCCCACTTCGCATAGCCCCAAACATCAATTTATTCGCATAACCCGCCTTTCACACAATAACATCTTAATCCAAGTGTTCAAAGATTTAGTGTACATACCTCATGGTCCTTTGAGGAAGCGTTATTCTGCCTCACTGTAGTTGATTGTCGTGTCTACTGCGAACACGGTGATAAACCCCCTATAATTCAATCGAGCCAATGGTCTACAGCGCACACGATCTTATCTTCGGGTGCTTCTAGTTTGTGCACTAATTCTGGAGTCCACACAATCGATTAGTTGAGCCTACACCTTCCCTGACTGTCTCCTAGCTTCGCGATCCACTCATACAAATCAGAGGGAAAGGATGCAAAGAATATTTTGTGGATTTCCGTATATAAGTAGCGCTCTAACCACTATTCCTTTGATACTCACATATTCTTGTTTTCCTACACCGTGAACTCATGAATCTTTCTGTCTAACCACCCTTCAATTTCTTTCTTCATTGGATTCCAGTGACACGACATCAGACATCCCTCATGCCCATCTTGGTCCTAGCAAGGGAACAATTTGTTGGCTTATTGGGGCCTGACCTAGGTTCGGAGATGATTTAGCCAAACAAATCCCGGTACTACTGTCCCTTTCGGCAACAGTCCGCATAGCGCAGACTGAGGTCTCACTCGAAGTAGTATGGGAGGGTGATAGAACTAGGTTTTCGCACCCCGGGGATGTCTAATGGGTTCCAAGTGGTTCGTGGTTTGACCCTGTGTGCACATCACTATGCACACTTATCAATACCTCACAGCCTGGGACGCTGCCTTCGTGCAACCCTACTCGGGGGCTGAACAATGTTATTACCCAAATCCTTACTAGTAACCCGATATTAGTTTATTAACTTAGCTTATCTGTATGCTTTCAATTAAACTTAACAATATTCACCATTCATACAAATGTGTGCAGTCAATAAATAGTATGATTGCAAATGATATCAAACAGGTAATAACACAAGAACAGATACATGGAATTCAGATGAAACATCTCTTTATTATTCTTCTTCCTTTGTTACAGAATCAACTCCACCCTGCGCATTCAGCTGCAGGGGTCTGTGCACTCAGCTACAGACTCTACTAAGCCTTTGCTCACTCAGCGGCAGAACCTCTTCCTACTACTACCACCCAAGATACTTAGACTCTTGCTCTATGCTCACTATCATATCCTATCTATCAGATTCCATTGATTCCTTCATTAGTTACTTTACAACTTAGAGCCTCACTCATTTTATACAATCCCATGGTCCGCAGACCATGGGTAGGCCGACACTACATTCAAAACTTAGGGCGAACAACCCTATGACTCTAACATACAATTTGCACTCCGCGCCCACAATTCATGGAATCTTTACAACAATATTACTCAAAACTTGGGCTTTAAGCCACAAACCATGTTGTGGGGGGATTCCATGCCCAACATTAGGTGAGGATCAGTCAATAGACATAGGTTGCATGTGATATTTACCAAGGTCATTTATGGTTGCCATGGACTTGGTTGTTGTAATATGATCTCCTCTATTTTCATGTGGATCATTCTTCTTCATCTTTGGATCGAGACATCATTGTTCAATTGAGATGAGCTACTCCTTTAGGTCATGGAGCTTGACCTAGAGACCAGTATGCTGTGTGTGATATTTACCAAGGTGAAATGTGACTGCCATGGACTTGGTTGTGGTAAATACATCTCCCTTATTTTTTATTGTGGTTCATTCTTTTATGAGATGAGATGAGATGAGCTTCTCTTATGTTGAGAATTGTACATTTTAGATGAGACTTATGGTGAAACCATAGATTCCTCTATAACTGAGAGGGATTGTTGAAAATAGGAAGCTATGGCAAGAATTTCATTTGTAAAGTGGTGGAGAAAAATCATATTTTTTATTTTACCAATTTGGCCTCAAAAAAGTTCATGTCAACCCACACTTGTGAAAATTGAAGTCCCAAAATTCATATAAATACACAATTGTTGACCCTCATTTGGACATCATCATCATCATCAACAATTCAGTCTTAAATTGCGAAGAAAGATCACATGTGTGAAGGAGTAGAAGAGGCATTTCTAGCCTAAATTGACCTTTCTTCTTTAGATCCTTTTTACCTTCATTGACTTCTATTTCCTTGGGTTTATTCTACTTCTATCGATCGAGATTTTGATTATGTATGGAGGCTGAAAATTATAAGAATCCATTGACTTTCTTGACAGAGGGCTTGCAATATTACTGGCCACATTGACCACAGGTTGACCGCATGTCAACTCTATGAATTTTTACCGAATTATAGGGCTGCTAATTGAAGTGTTTTGACCGAGTTCTTAACTATTGAAGGAGGCCAAAAAATATTGATTGAATTTGATTTTGGTTGAACAAATTTATCTATGTTTTCTTGGCATGCTGATTGAGGTTGACCACAGGCTTGAACTAGGGTTTTATTGTAGGGTTGACTAGAATCCTTGATCAAGGGTTGCAAAAGATTCATTGAATGTCTACAAGCCGAAATTAAGTTGTTGCAGACTATGATCTATAACCATATTTGACTCTCTTTCTCTAAATTGATTGGTTTTGGTTTGGTTTACTGATAAAGTCAAAGGTTTTACTTTGACTGGTTTATAGATGTATTGTTGGACTATGTAACTCCTATTGAACATTGATTAACTAAATAAGAAGAAGAATTAATTATGGGTTTTCCCCCTTGTGGGGTTTTTCCAAATATATTTGTGTCTCATTGTGCTTCGCTTTATTCTATTATGCATTACTACTTATTATTCTATCTATAATTACTTAACTGTTATTTGGGTGAATGAAATTGGATGAAATTATTTTAAGTGATTATAACAGCATAGAACACTCTGAAAAGATTAACATGGTATAAGAACTGAGGTGAAGATTAGCCTTTGGAGTGATGTAGGAGGATCCTAGAAGGCCAAAATTTCAAAGTTGTCAAAACATAGTGAAACCAGTCTCAAATTGAAGAGCTCGGCATTCTAAATCCAATGACATGAATGACGCCTCAAACCAACATCATATGAATAAGTCATCCACTGAATTTTTTTGGAAACAACTAAAATTTTTGTAGGCAAGGACACTTGGCATGCTGACGTCAACAGTACGGATGTTGATGTTAGTCGTATGAATGATTACATCATTTGTACAGATGTTGATGTCAACAAGATGACATGGGAGTACAAACCAATAATAGGATGACACGTGGAAGGATGACGTCAACAAGGTGATGTGGAATACATTGTTATAGCTCATCGTTCCAAGGTCCGTGTCAATCTTGTAAGTGTAGATCAGATGAAGAGATTGATCAATTTTAGCAAAGGGTGCATGCTCATGGTTGTGAGAGAAAAAGATGCGGAGACATTTGAAGCTTTCCAAGGTTGTGATCCCACTCATAAAATAAAATTGTATGAAATAGTTTCTAACTATAATGGTATTTTTCAGGAACCAAGTGGGTTGCCTCCAAACCTTGAGATCCAACATGAAATTCACTTGCAACGGGATGCTCCTTTACCAAATATTGGTATGTATAGGTTGTCAGCCATTGAGATGGAGGAGATAAAGAAATAAGTGTAGGAATTCTTGAACCCAAGGTCATAAGACCAAGTTTTTCTCCATGCGGCTCACCCATCGTGTTGGTGCCAAAGAAGGATGGCACATGGAGGATGTGCATGGAATACAGGGAACTCAACAAGATAATGGTGAAGAATCGATGCCCTCTCCCTCGTATTGATGCTTTATTAGATCAATTGTAAATTGTTGTCTATTTCAAAAAAATGGACTTGCATAGTGGCTATCATCGAGTCAAGATTGCAGAACAATATGTATGGAAGATTGAATTCAAGACAAAACAAGGTTTGTTTGAATGGCAAGTGATTCCATTCAGACTATGAAATGCTCCAACCACATTCATGAGGGTAATGAATAACATTTTTAGACATTTTCTTGATGATTTTGTACTTGTGTATCTTGATGACATTTTTGTTTTCAGTAGAACATGGGAAGATCATGTGAGTCATGTTAAAAGGGTGCTTGATGTTTTTCAAAAAGAAAAATTGTATGTCAAAATGTCTAAGTGTGAATTTGGTAAGACCTCTTTGGTTTACTTGGGTCACATTATTGGAGGTGGACAGTTAAAAATAGATCCTTCTAAAGTTGATGTGATTGTGAAGTGGCATAAGCCCACCAATATTACAGAGGTTCGTAACTTTTTGGGTGCAATACAATACTAGAGAAGGTTCATTTCCAACTTCTCTGTTATTGCATCCCCCTTGCATGCATTAGCAAGTGTAAAGTAAACCTTTTAGTGGGGAGGAAAGCAACAAACATCCTTTGATAAACTGAAAGAGAATATCAATACCACACTAGTTTTGGCCTTATCTGACCTCCAACAACCTTTTGAGATTGAGACAAATGATAATGGGTATTCCATGGGAGTTGTGTTGATGCAGTAGAGGAAACTTATATGTTACCATTCCAATACATTCTCCCAAGCTACTGTGAATTATCCCATATATGACAAGGAGTTGTATGCCTTGGTCCAAAGCATGAGGAAATGGAAGCACGATTTCATCGGCAAGGAGCCCATAATTCACACTGATCATCATCCGTCGCAGTATCTCCAGTCACAAACCAAGCTTCAACAGGCACATCATTTCAGATGGATGGGGTTCCTTCAGCAGTTTCACCTGGTAATAAAATACAATAAGGGAACTAGCAACAAAGTGGAATATATGCTTTCTCGCCCTCCTATTTCTATATCTATAGTTTTGCAAAATGCTTCTTTATATTTTGAAATTTATTTTGAACAATATGTTGATGATGAACAATTTAAGGAGATTTATGCAAAGTTAACTCATGGATCACACTTAGAAAATTACAACTTGTAGGGAAAATTGTTGTACCATCTTGGCAAACTTTGTATCCCCACCAGTGAAAGAATATATGTAATCGGAGAGGCACATACCTCTCTTGTGTCAAGTAATTTTAGTGTAGGGAAAAATTTGTGTCATTTGCAGAGGTTTTGTTATTGGCCTCACATGAAAAACATTGTGACTCGACATGTAAAGGGATCTGTGTTGTGTTTAGTTTGCAAGCCCACTAATATAAAATTGGGGCTCTACACACCACTCCCTATTCTGAGTTGTCCATGGGAAAGTTTATCAATGGATTTTTTTGGCAGTTTTCCTTTGTCTAGGAGAGGTCATGACTATTTTTATGTTGTTATGGATCGATTTAGAAAAATGTGTGTCTTAATGACTTGTAAAAAGAAGATCACTGCAGAGAAGACTGCTTATCTCTTCTTCCAATTTGTATGGGTCCACTTTGGGTTGCCCACATCCATTATCTCTGATTGAGACTCTCTTTTCATTGGATATTTTTGGATGAGTTAGTGCAGAATGATGGACACTAAGCTAAAGACGAGTACAACATTTTATCCGCAAACTAAAGGGAAAACAAAGGTTGTCAACTGCACAGTGATAAATTTACTTTGGGGCTATTGTGGCAAGCATACTAGGTTTTGGGACGAGCAACTTCCTTATGTACAACATGCATACACTAGGGAAATGCATTCTTCCACTCAGAGCTCACCATTCAAGACATACTTTGGATATTTTCAAAAGGATCCATTAGACATGGTATTTGGGAAAGATGAAGATTCCAGTGAGAGAGATGATAAGGACAAAGAATGCAAATTCATTCATTGAATTCAAATGATTCACCAGGCAGTGTAGGAGAAATTGGAGAAAAGTCAAGCTCGATACAAGGCTCGACATGATAAATACTAGGTTGATCACCAATTCTAGGTTGGAGATAGGGTGTGGCTCCACATCAGTAAGGACATAATGAAAGGGGAAGGAAAGAAATTGAGACCAATCCAATATGGTCCCTTAACCATATTAGAGAAGATTGGAGATAATTCTTTTTGTCTTGATTTTCCAACATACATGCATATCTACTTAGTGGTGAATGTTGAAAACTTGAAACTTTATGAGCCTCCTTTTATCATGGACACTGAAGAGGTTGGACAGGTTTCTACAGTGGATGACTTTGCACCAAAATACTGGGACAAGTTATCTGAGGATATCATTCTTGACAGGAGAATTGAGACTTCATGACAGGGAGATGTGGAGTGCCTTTGTATTGGTTTCAAGAGAATGCATCCAAGTAATGTTAGTTGGATTGAAAAGGAGAATGTGAGGGAGCAATTCCCTCAGTTGTCAATTGACTGATAAATCTTTTGGCAGCCCAAAAGCTCATTAGTCAGGACGATCCTAAAACGCCAAACTTTCAAAGTCCTCAAAACATAGTGAAACTAGCCTCAAATCGAAGATATCGTTGTTTTAAATCCAACAACGTGAACAACACCTCAAACCAACATCGTATGAAGAAGTTATTGCCTGTTGAAGTTTTTCGGAAACACCTAAAATTTTTGCAGGCATGGACACTTAGCATGTTAACATTAGCAGTATGGATGATGACATCATCCGTACAGATGCTAATGTCAATCGTATGGATGCTGACATCAGAAAGATGACATGGTAGTATGGACCAATCACAAGATTAAATGTGGCATGATGACGTCAACACATGGTAGCATGACGTCAGCAAGGTGATGTGGTGGTACAGACCAACTCAACTATGACAAGTGGAAGATGATGTTAGTGTGCAAAGAGCCAATGAGGAGCCTCCATGTGGTGCTCGACTGGCGATCGGTTAAGCAGGCAACAAATTATACTAGCGGTGGTCGCCAGAATATGCCCACCAATGGTGGTTGCCAGAATACAACCACCGGTGGAGGTTTCCAGAATACAACCACCAACGATGGAAAAATTGTCACCTCATTAGTTTCTTCGGTGATGCCAAAAATTCATCAAAATTTCCATTAGCGAGAAGACAACGGTTATTGTTTTTATTGAAAAAAATCAATGGCCAATGACCGATAATGATTTTATAGAGCAATTAACATTGAAATGACGGTGAAAATCAATGATGATTAGTGTTATTACTGAGTGGTTAATATTTCAACGACAGTCATTATTTTTATATATATAATTAATCTGGGTCAGTAAGCCGCGGGTTTGAACTTTTGGCCTCCGACCCCCAAACCCAAACGCTCCAGCATTAGGCCACCAAGTGGTCATTACCACTGATGTCAAAATTATGTTATAAAACCCAGTTTCGCCACCAAGCCAAAGGGAGGAGCAAGCCTGCCAAGTGCAGAGAGGAGCGAAACCCTGCCACCACTGGAACCGTGCACCCTTGGGCATGGGTTTTGAGAAATGTACGGTGAAAATATTTTGAGGAATATTCTCTGGGAATATTCTAAGGAATCTTGCAGGAAATGTTTAGATTCCTTAGAGCCTCATAATTAACCAGAGCATAAATGGGCCAAGTTTATACTCATTTTACTTGGTTTTACACAAGGAATGTAGTGGTGAAGTTAGTTTCATCATCTAGGTAGCCGAAATTCAATCAACCCTAGGGAGGGAATCTTTATGGGAATCTTTGAGATTCTTGGGGGCCAGATTTTGACTGCACCAGAACAGGGTCGAGTTTATAGTCATTTTTCATGACTTTTCATCAAGAATCCAACCGTGCATCCTATTTCTTCAGCAAAGGTCTACATTTCCAGGATATCCCTAGAAGTGGAGGTATAAGGTGTCATTTTTTAATTTCTTTTAATTTGATTTCACTGCCAATGAATGAAATAGGCCTCCCCACATTGAGTAGGGCCCAGAGATGTAGCCCACATTGGGTGAACTCCATTTTCAAGTTGTTTTTGTGCCTTTTATCTCATGGTTTCTTTTGATTTTCGCTTCTTTTATGTGTTTATGTCACTTGGTTACATGCTCTTTTAAATGCAATTATGCATGCATCCTTGAAGTAAAACATCTGGATCATGGAGACTAGAGAAAACCCCTTTGAGACAATTCTCTTACTAATAGGTGATCAAATATTTTCGACAATATGAATTCCTCCTACTTCAAGATTGAAGAGAAGTTGAATAATGCCTCCAACTTTGCAACATGGAGGGATAGATTGGATCTTACTCTTGAAGATAATGATGTGATGGAGTATGTGGAGGGAAAGTTAGATGAACCTTCTGAGAATGCCAATTCCAGTGTTAAATACAAGTATAATAAGGGTGAGATCAAGGCCAATAATATCATCATTGATTCTCTTTGAGATCATCTCATTACTTATGTGTCAAAGCTAAATAAGTCAAAGGAGATGTAAGAAAAATTGATTGGGATGTATGAGGTCAACAATCTTAGCCACATCATTTCTTTGAAGAGTCAACTTCGTGGCATTAAGATGACCAATTCAGAATCTATAATGGCCTACTTCATTAGAATCTCTCAAATAAGAGACCAACTTCTTTCCATTGGAGAAATCATTCTTGATAGAGAACTTGTGCAAATGACTCTTGGTGGACTTCCCATGTCTTTGGAGACATTTATATAAGGTATTAGTAGTCAGAAGGAGCTTCCTTAATTTGATGGAATCTTGGGCTCTTTCACTCAAGGGGAATCCAGGATCATTTCTAGAGGGATAATTCAAAGAGAAGATGAAGGATAACATATAGCATTTGTAGACAATGTCAAGAAAGGAAAAGGGAAAGGAATACCTTCCAAATGGAAGTCAAAGAATAAAACTCTAGCATTCAACAATGATATAAGGGTCTTTTCCAAAGTCCAATGCTACTGATGTGACAAATTTGGCCACATTTCCCGAGATTGTCCCAAAAGAAAAAGTGCTCTAAGGCCCAATTCCAACAACAATGATGACAACAAAAAATTTAACAATAGAAGGAGAAGAGGAGGTCTTGTCACCCATACAATTAATGTTGAAGAGACTCAACGCCCTCAAAATAAGTCCAAAGACACAATGTATCCTAATAATGTTGCTTATACTCAATCTGAATATGTTCTCATTTCTACTCTTTCTAGCTCATGTTGAGATAACATTGACAGTTGGCTAGTGAATAGTGGTCATCTAGACACTTTACTAGGTATTGTGAAATCCTATTAAACTTGGTTGAGAGGGAGTCTAGTTTTAATAATATACTTTGGGATATTTTGACTTAGTTACCGGAGAAACCACAGTAAGAACCATTTTCTACCAACGTTTCAAATCCCAACTGGGATCCATCATCAGGACAACTTGAATGCTTGATAGAAGAAGAGCTTAGCTGAGCGATTAAATAGAAATGAGGAGAGTAAATTGAGATGAAAGTCGGCTCTCAATATTTGGATGAGAGTCGGCTGCTACAGAGTATTTTAATTAATTAATTTTAATTTTTTTTTTTTTAATATAATAAATAATAAAAATTATAATTATAATTTAATAATAATTAGTATTAATGATATTATAATAATCATAGTTAGAGTTAAAAATATTGATCTTTTAGGATATTGTATTAATAAATGTTAAGATCATAAATATTTATTATTATTTATTACTAAAATTAATTGTACTTAATATTATTTATTACTAATACTAATTGTAATTATTAATATTATTATCATTAATTATTATTATTAATGATAATTAGAATTAATAATAATAATTATTATTAATATTGTTATTAATAATAATAATAATATTATTATTATTATTATTATTATTATTAAATTTAATTAATATTATTATTATTATTATTAAATATTAATAATAATTATTATATTACTATTAATATTATAATTATTATAATTAATATTATTATTATTAATGATATTATTATTATTATTACTATTAATAATAATAATGATGATATTATTATAGTCATTAATAATATTACTTATATTATTAATTATTATTATTAATGAAATAAATATTAATAATAATTAGAAATAGAATTTAATAATAATTAGTATTACTGATATTAATGTTAAAAATAATAATCTTAGAATATTGTATTAATATTAATTTTTATAATAAATGTTTTATCATTAATATTTATTATTAATATTAATTGTAATTATTATTATTATTATTATTATTTATTATTAATATTAATTATAATAATTATTATTATTATCATTATTTATTCTTGTTAATAATAATTTAGAAATAAAATTAATAAAATTATTATTATTAATATTAATATTAATATTATTATTATTATTATTAGTAATAATAATAATATTATTATTATTAATATTCTTAATAATAATAATATTATTATTATTATAATATTATTATTATTATTATTATTATTTGTTGTTGTTGTTGTTGTTACAAGTTAGATTTTTCTGATTAGGGGAAGCCAACTTTCACTAATCTCCATACCATTGTCTCTGTTGAGATTATGCGGGTGCTTGATAATTTCAAGGGCTTCTCGGATCTTTCGTCTATGGCGATGCTCTTGCCTGGCGATAATCGAGGCACTCTCCAAGCAGATATGGTGCTTAGTCTTTGAGGAGTGTTCTGCAAGGGCGGAGGTACGAGACCTTTCATTCTTAATATCAGCTCCATGTTCTTTGAGTCTGGTCTGCAGGGAGCGACCTGTTTCACCAATGTAGCTTTTTCCACATGAGCAGTCAATTTTATAGACCCCTTTAAGTTGATGTCTATCAATGTTATCTTTGACAGATCTCATACTTTGCCTAATAGTTCCAGGAGCTGAGAATTGCGTGCTTATGTTTTTCTTTCTTAGGATTTTCGCAATCTTATCTGTAACCCCATGAATGTAAGGTAGAAAAACCCTACCACCCTCAGGTTGATCTTGGGCCTTAGGTTCATGAGATAACATCCTTTTCTCTGCTTTCTAAATTGCTCTTTTAATCTCATTTTCTTTGTAGCCTATACCCTTGAAGGTTGAGAGTAAATGCTTCTTTTCTTCATTCAGATGATCGGCGTCAGAAATTCGAAGGGCCCTGATAGCAAGAGTATTTAGAACACCAAATTTTTGCGCTGGATGATGGTGGGAATCAGCATGGAGGTAGTTTTTTGTATGGGTTGATTTCCTGAAAACTTTATGTCCTATGGAGCCATCCTCTTTTCTCATGATGAGAATGTCTAAAAAAGGAATGCTCATGTTTTCTTCAAGCTCCATAGTGAATTTTATTTCTGAAGAGATGGAGTTTAAGTGAATAAAAAACTTGTCAAGCTCTGACTTACCATGGGTCCATTTTATATTTGTATCATCGACGAATCGCTTCCACCATGCTAGCTTCAAAGGGTAAGAGTCCAGGGCTTTCTTTTCAAAATATTCCATGTATAGGTTGGCCACGATTGGCGAAAGCAGGTTACCTGCGTTCTGCGAGTATCTATCCGAGCCTTCTGAACAACTTGAAAAGTTTTTTGATTCTTCCTCAATTGAAATGTCCAGTTTCTCACTTTTATAATGGGATTTGTGTAGTAAATTGGACAATTTCTTGCGCTGTCGCTTTTCAGTAACTTGTCCTTCATTGATGGCTTTCAGAGCGGCCCTTGCATCAATAACAGACCAGAGATTCTCGCTGATGGTGCTGGCTAACTTTAGGTGAGCTGAGAGGGCTGAGCGTCCAAGGTTATCCAAAGAAGCCCTAACCCTTTTAATTTCTGCCCTTATTAGAGACATGCTGAGCCGAAAAAATGCCTTGTTATTGTATCTGTTATGTAATCTATGATTAATTTGAGCAAATGGGGGAATGAGATTATTGTCACGACAGTTCTTAAGAAAATGCAGGTCAGCAGCTCTTCTTGCTATCTTGGCTTTAGTTTTTTTGAGTAAAGTGATTTCACTCCAGGTATCCCCTCCGTATACTTTGGGATAATTCTACTCATCCTATCAAAGGGATTGGTTTTGTTTCTTTTCATTTGGATTTTGGTCAAACCATTCATCTATAGGATGTGTTGTATGTGCCAAGCTTGAAGAAGAATCTTGTCTCCATTTTTTCCTTGGAAGAAAAAGGGTTTTAGTTGCATTCATTTATGGAAAAGTCCTTGCATGTCTAAGGATATCTAATTTTAAAGTATCCTTCACACTTGGTTTCAAAAATGAAGGTATATATAGAGTTTGTGGATGACCAACTCAAGAATTGGTCCATGATAGCACTAATCAATGTAAGATGCGGCACCAAAGATTTAGTCACCTTCATTACAAGGCACTACCTAGTTTAAACAAGATGGTTTTAGCCATATAGAGGAACATTGAGTTCAGATTGGATGTTACCTTTGATGAAGATGTTGCTCTTGGAAAAGGAAGGGACTCTCCTATCCCTTCCAGCATCGAGAGAAGAGATGATGATATGGATGTAGATGCAGAGACACCCATGCCAGAGCCTGACCTTGAATACGATCCTATAGCACCCATGTATCCTTCAGATCCTCCTCCTCATGAGCCTCCTTCTAGGAAGAGAACTTTGTGGCTTCGTGATACATTACAAGATGCAGAGAATCATGCGGCTGATGGTAGCATTGACAAGTTGAAAGTGAGGTTCGTGGCTAGAGGATTCTCCCAAAAAGAGGAATTATGATGAGATATTTACACCTATTTTATGATACACTACCATCCATGCTCTTTTTGCTAATAAGGGTTGGAATCTTCATCAGATCGATGTGAAGAAATTTTTTCTTCATGGCATACTGAAGGAAGAAGTGTACCTAGAGTAACCTTAGGGATTTGAGGAACATGACAGGGAAACCCATGTTTGCAAATTGAATAAATCCCTCTATTAAATGAAGCAAGCCCCCAGGGCTTGGTATGCTTAGATCGGTGGGTACCTGATGAAGCTGGGATTGAATAGAAGCAATGCTAATTTGAACCTCTACTTTAAGTTGTCAAAGGTATTCCTTTGATTTTGGTTTAATATGTTGATGATTTGTTCATGATAGGAGTAGAGCCTCTGATCATCCACTATAAGAGGGAGCTTGCCTCCGAATTTGATATGAAATATTTCAGGTTGATGCACTATTTCCTAGGCTTAGAAGTATGGCAGAGACTTGGAGATATTTTCCCTAGCCAAGAAAAATATGTTGTCAAACTCTTGGAGATATTTGGGATGGTGGATTGCAAATCCATGGCCACATCCATACAGGTAAACTTCAAAAAGATATGTGGTGAAGTTACAGGACCAAATCTAGTGGATCTGTCTATGTACCTACAGCTGATTGGGGATCTAATAATTTTGGTCAACACTGGACCAAATATATGATTTTCCATTAACACCTTGAGCTAGTTCATGATGAAATCTTTTCATGCTCACTGGGTGGTTGCAAAACATGTGTTGATATATCTACATGGGATGATCGATTATAGACTACGATATTCCTCTGACGATTAGTTGATACTACATGGATATACATATGAAAATTGGGTTGAGAGTGTTATCGACATGAAGAGAACATAAAGGTACTACTTTAGTTTTGGATCTACCATTATTTCCTGGATAATTAGGAAGCAAAAATATGTCACTCTCAATACAGACGATGCAAAGTATATTGCAGCTAGTATGGCTAGCTATGAGGCAGTGTGGTTGTGGAAGCTCTTTACAGAGTTGTTTAATCATGTGCTAGATACGACCATGATATATTGTGATAATAAAAGCAGGATCATACTTTCAAAGAATATAGTATTCCATGATCGGTTGAAGCACACTAATATTAAGTACCACTACATTAGAGATATGGTATATAGAGGAGAAGTGAGGCTCCAACACATCTTGACATATGAGAAAGTTGCAAACATTCTCACCAAGAATTTTCCCAATGCGAATTTCTTATTCTTCAGAGAGAATCATGGAGTGTAGGAGAATGTATCCCTCCCCAAGAGGGAACATTGATTATATGCTCTTCCCCCAGTCATTCGGCTAGCCATGGAATTGGTGAGGGGGGAATGTGCAACGAGCGGACATGAGGGTACTCCTTGAAGCCATGGACTTGGATGATTACATGCCCTAGTATGAATGCTACCCATAATTCACCTTCGTGTCTTTATTGACCAAGGGCCATATTGAGATGGTTAAGCTTACCAGGATTTCCACCCATCTAGTCAGTGGGTGAGGAGACTTAGGTTTGTGTGATATTTACTAAAGTCGAACATGAGATCCATGGAATTGGTTAAGTTAAATTTATCTTCCTAAGTATTGGAGGCAAGTGTTCTACCACTTGATCACTGAGGTTCAAGTTGGGTGAGGATCAGCTAGTGTACATAGGGTATGTGTGATATTTACCAAGGTCATTTATGGCTACCATGCAATTGGTTGTGGTAAATAAATCTCCCCTATTATGGTGTGGATCATTCTTCTTCCTCTTTGGATCGAGACATCACTTTTCAACTAAGATAATATATACTCCTTCAGGTCATGGAGCTTGAGCTAGAGACTAGTAGGGTGTGTGTGATATTTACCAAGGTCAAATATGGCTGCCATTGACTTGGTTGTGGTAAATCTATCTCCCCTATTGTCGATTGTGGTTCATTCTTCAATGAGATGAGATGAGATGAAATTCTCTTATGTTGAGACATGTACATCCAAGATGAGACTTATGGTGCATCCAGAAATTAATGTAGCTTGGAGGGAGTGTTGAAAATAGGCATCTATGGTCATAATTTCACTTGCAAAGTCATGGAGAAAATTCATATTTTGTATTTTACCAAGTCTTCCTCAAAGAAGTTCATGTTGACCCACACATGTGAAAATCCACATCCCAAAATGCATATAAATACATAATTTTTGACCCTCATGTGGACATGGTCATCATCAACAATAATTTGGTCTGAAATTGTAGAGAGAGATCACACATGTGAAGGAGTAGCAGAGGCATTTCTGACCTGTGTTGACCTTACTTCTTTAGAATTTTTTTGACCTTCCTTGACTTTTATTGACTTGGGTTTAATATGCTTTTGTTGATTGAGATTTTGATAATGTTTTGAGGTCAAAAATTATAGGGGCTCGTTGACTTTATTTGACTGAGGTTTCACACAATTTTTGGGTACATTGACCATAGTTTGACCGTAGGTCAACTTTGTGATTTTTGACCAAATTACAGGGCTTTTGACTGAGGTGTTTTGACCGAATTCTTAACTATTGAAGTAGGCAAAAAATTGTTGATGGACTTTAACTTTAGTTGACTGAATTTATTTCTGCTTTTTAGGCACATTACCTGAGGTTAACAACAGGTTTGAACTATGGTTTTATTGTAGGGTTGACTAGAATCTTTGACCAAGAATTGCAGAAGGTTTATCGAACTTCCACATGCTAAAATTAGGCCCTATGTTGTAAACTATGATCTTTGACCAGATTTGACTCTCTCTCTCTCTCTCTAAATTGATTGGTTTCAGTTTGGTTGACATGGAAAGTCAAAGGTTTGATTTTGACTGGTTTATGGATGTACTATTGGACTATGTCTCATGTTGAAAATTGATTAACTAAAGAAGAAGAAGAATTGATTCTAGGTTTTCCCCCTTGTGGGGTTTTTCTTTGGTCTTTAACCAAAAACATTTGTGTCTCATTCTACTTGGCTTTCTTCTATTGTGAATTATTGTTTACTGTTTTATCTATAATTTCTTAACAGCTACTAGGGTGAATGAAATTTGATGAAATTGTTTTAAGTGATTATAACAACATAGAACATTGTGTAAAAATCAACACATGGAGGATGGATTCATAGACGCTAGCCATGGAGGATGGTCAAGAACTTAAAAGGAATATTTTTTGGAAAAATAAATAAAATTATGTGTAATAGTGGTTCATGGAATGTGGTTACAAGGTTACTAGATTGGTGAGGATTGGTGTTTATGGAAATGAACCTTGGCATTGGTTGTAGTAGGCAATTACATACGAAGAGAAATCATAGGCACTGGTTGTCGGTGATTGAGGTAAAAGCAATGGAAACGAAAGAGGGTGTCAGTGTAAGTGTTGGGATAGAAACAAAAAACAAACAAAAAGGGGCATGTAAATGTGCATATGACTATAAGACCCAATAAGGCATGTGTACCCCCGAGAAATTACTAGTAAATTATGGAGTTAGACCTAAGTGATAGGGGGGGGGGGGCGCATGTCAGATTATCATATAACATGGTTATAAACCTTGAAGGGGGTAGATCTCGGAGGTGAATAGTGTTTCCTTGTTTTCCTAGCTTGACTAGGATTTGGCCAAGGGACTAATATAATTTTGTTGACTGATTTTTTCCTTGGATTGGGGTTTTCGTAGGATACACATTGTGCCTTGATTATTTATCTCAGTAAATTTATATTTCTCTCTATTAATTGTAACATGAGGCTGTTAAGTAAAGAAAGGGATTCCATTTCTTCTTTGGTTTTTCTTGTAATCTCACTTTAAGTTACTTTATAATGATTCAATTTTAAGACTTAAGTGAAATACACTTACAATAAAGTTATGAAATAACTCGGTATGGAATGAATTCTCAACAAAAAGTAGGAAGAAGAAAAGAAGGACTTGAACTCAAAACCTCTTATAAATAGAGTAGTTTTCAACCAAGTGACCTAATATTCAATATATAGCAATTTTGATGAAGGAGGAGGTAAGATTCTTCTTATTATTATTTTTTAATATTTTCCATGAAGTGCCTAGTTACCATAAAAACCCTTTTTTTCTTGCAAAACATATTAAACATAGATGCATATAAAAACAAGTGAAATTTTGAAAAAAAAAAATCTAAATCTCAACAATAATGGGGTTATATTTCGCATAGATTACACAGAAAACGCAAGTTTTCTCTTTGTTTTTTTATTTTTCAAGATTGCATATAGCAGACACAAAAATTCATATGCAAAAAAGAAACCATTTTGTGCTTTGTTTCTAATTTTCCAAGATCATACTATTGTCTCTCAAATTCTTCCTGGTAATGAGAAACAATCCTAAAGTCATCCAATGAGGATCTAATGATCCTGTCGCTTTAGGTTGGAGGCTAGCCTTCTCCAACCATAGGGGTTATTCCCTTACATTTGATATTATTTATAATGGAATGAAAATGATTACAATAATAATATCCTTTTATTAATGATAGGCCATATTATAAATAAAAGAGTATTTGAAAAAAATGAGTGGTTAAGCTTTATCAAAAGTGAAACTTAAGTAAAACATATGATCCACGAATTTAATGTAAACTCAAAGAATGTAATTAAGATAAATAATATTCCAAATAAAATAGCATAATATAATTAAAACAAAAATAAAGATAATAATAAAGTAAGAATAAAATGTATATCATTGGAAATAAATTATATTTATCATAATAAGTGTAATGAAACAATTCCATATCATATATTGATATATTTCAACCTACAATAAATTAAGTAAATAATTCGAATTAAAAGCCTTAGATAGTATATA
Organism: Pinus tabuliformis; assembly: GCA_031772625.1. Lineage (NCBI taxonomy): Eukaryota > Viridiplantae > Streptophyta > Pinopsida > Pinales > Pinaceae > Pinus > Pinus tabuliformis. The sequence goes on along the minus strand of CM062807.1, from coordinate 48,510,430 downwards.
TCTTAAGATAGGTAATTCAACTAATAGATGCAACCGAATAATGATGATCATGTTAACTATCAAATCGTTTGGATACCAAAATAGAATAATATGAACACACAAAATAAAGTAAATGCATATCACTAATATGTAATTATATTTCTCATTAAAGGTCCAGTGGATTCATTAACATCATGCATTAATAAATACAATTTGTAATCAATATCATGACATGGATGCTTCAGATATAGAAGGGAAACTGAATCAAGTAATGTTAGAATTATTTATCATCTAATCATGTCAACTTATTTAAAACTTTCTATGTACCAGTAAATAACAATATAAAAATATAAAAAATAATTACTAAAAGAAAATACTATATATCAAAATAGCATCAATAAGTTACATATTCATAGAATTCAGTCCACACAACATGCATGTTGGAACCATGTCAACATAAGTTTCCTTTCTCCAAAGCTCCCCAGTCCCCTTGCTTTGATAGTTTACAACCCTTTTTATCTTCATGAGATTTATTTTGTCATTTTGTTTCATAACTTCCCATAAAAAAACCTTGATATTAATGTTAATTATATTAATGATTTCTCCTTATCATATGGAGTAAATTATTTATTTGTAATTTCTTCCAACCAAATCTTCTAACCTAGAATATCTTAAACCTTCTCATATTGATTTTCCTACCTCATAAAAAAAATTAAAATTAATTTTTTATATATTGTTTAAAAACTAAATAAATAAATTTAATTATCATACTCATCAATATCTCCCAAAAAAAATTCATTTACATACTTTATATAAAAATAGTTTGATTACTTTTTATTTTATTTGCAAAATAATTTAATTGTTTTCTTTTTTCATCCTGCAATAAAAATTGGTAAAAATTATTTTAACTATAACTAAAACCATAAATCTAAAACATATTTCACATGAGTGAATTCTATTTTTATATTTCAAATTTAAAGAATAGTGAAACAAACGTTGCTTAATAAACCAATTATAAGAGTAAATAAATTTCAAAGGGATTAATGGATAGCTTGTAATGATCATCAAATGGAGGAGGGTCCAATGGGAATGAATGGTGAGGATTCACCTTGAATTACGATGGTAAATTACATCTCATGGGAGACATGTATGTGAATTAACCCTTCACCCTGATCTGATGGGTTTTATTTTTATCACGTCAATGGAGTAAAAATATTTTAATATAGGTTTTATAGAGTGATTTTAAAACGTTGAATAAACAAAATACTATGTCCATCGGAAGGTGAGGAGAGAGAAAATTTTGTTTGAAAGTCAGGATCCGATAGGATCCAACGGTTATGGAAACTTGTTTTTGAATTAACCATGTGTTCCGATCCAATACGTTTCACATTTGTGGAGTGGACCCTCACGTGAATCAAATATTTTATGAGGTTTAATAAAGTTTTATAAAGATGAATTTTAACTTTATGTGGTTTATTTTTTTATTTTGAATTCAGTTATTATATGTTTATTGATTTATATTTATGACATAAATTTGAAAGGGTGATTGAATCTCATGGTAATTCATTTCCATATCATATTTTGGTCTTCTTTTCCATTATATTGGAATATTTTACACACTTAAATCTTGCAAATGTCATTTAAATATTTATTTTTCTTTTAAGTTAGGTATGAGTGTAAGTTTGATATATAAAAGTTGATGTGATTTTGAACAAAATTCACCTTGATAAGTGATTTAGATTGGATCATTATATTTTTTTGTCATACATCTTGATGTTTTAGAGTGGAAAAAGTCAAGGAATCAACTCACATGACCATTGTTACTAGTGAGACCAAGTTTGACAAATTGGGGTTTGAAACCTTCTGGGAGTATTTTGAGGCATCAAACAATGTTTTTTGGGGGTAAAACTTTGTTGCTTTAGCATTGAACTTTTTTTTTCATATTCTACACACGAAGATATATACAATAGCACAATAATCACGCCTCTGTATGCAAAAGTTGACCTTCCTATTTTCACCACCATAGTTTGAGAGGATGCCACGTCAGCCCCAATTATTCTTGGAAAATGGGCTAGCCACATGATTATGATGAAGAATACTCTAGAAGAGTCCATATTGTAACTTTGGTTAAGAGTTGAAGTAGTAAAACCTAATCACTTGTAGGCTATCATTCTATGTTATAACCGCACCACTAGGAGGAAAAAGGGTTTCATTATTTCGAGTGCATTTGTTCCATAGATGAGAAAAAATAATTGAGAGGGATAGGATATAGAGCACATACAAAGGATTTGTGCACTATAGTAGACCATGGGCCGCATCTCATACTTCTTTGTACTCACAACCATTTTATATTTATAAAAAGAGAGTAGAGCGACCTCACCTTCCATCTGGGTTTTCTCCCAAAAGGGTTTCTCGGGTCATATCTTGGGTCAAATTGTGGTTTGTGAGTTTTTATTTATTTTTTTATATTATAAGAATAATTTTAATTTGCATGCATAATCAAATAATAGTAATCTACATATCCAAAAATCTAAAGAGAAATAAAGCCCTAATAGTGTGGATTTCATATTTTTAAATATAGTTTTATCATATTTATTCTGATGAACTATTGAGTGGAATATCCAAAGTATTTTATGGATAATATTGGTATCATAGCATGATCCTTTGGGTATATTGTGGAGATTTGCAGGGTATGTATATCAGCGAGGCAAAAAGTTGTAAACCCCTAATCATGGCCGATGAATCTGGGAATGACCCTCATGATCCCGCAAAGGAGAGGTTTTCATGACTATAAGAACAAGTTTCAAATATAAGACATAATATGAATCTCCTCATGTTGGCCCTGAGAAATAATTTTGGGATATTTGGAGAAGAGGGGAGATTAGGAGATCGAGAAAAAACAAAGAACCATCCAAAGAAGGGACCCGAACATGATCAACTCATTTCAAGTGTCGTGAATCATTCACAGTCACTGTTAAAAATGGAAGTGAAGGTAAATATCAAGTTGTACCAAGGTGAGATTGATGTTATGAAGCTAAATCACTAGTTGCAGCAATTTGAATTTTATTTTAGTCTCTATTATGTTGAGGAAGAATAGAAGATTTCATTTATGTGGCTGAAATCAAAGGGTTATGCCCTCACTTGGAGGGAAATCCACACAAAGACCTTAAGGTTGGAGAGAGAACCTCCAATGACTAAGTGGGAGGACTTCAAAACCCTCATAAAGTCACAATTTTACCCTATTGGGTATGTAGAGGACCAGTGGATCTAGTGGCACTACTTCAACCAAAAGAAAGGGTAGAGCATATAGGAGTACACCACAGAGTCAAAAATATGGACATAATGATGCATATCTCCCCAAAGGACCTATATGTACTCCTCAAGTATATATGGGGTCTACATAGCCATCTATGAAAGCAAGTGATGATGTTCAAGCCTAGATCGGTGGATGATGCTTATGTGTAGGCAAAAAAATTGGAGAGCATGGGCCTAAAGAAAGGGTGATCAAGTGGATCCAAGTAGAAGGATAAACATGAAACTTATAAGGAGGGGCAGAGGAAATGGAGAGGAGTAAAAGATAAAATACAACAACCACAACACATTAGTGCAAAGATACCAACAACCATTATAACATTAATGACCATACAAAGGATAAGTGTTAGAAGTTGCATTGAGAGCTTAACCTGAAGAACGAAAAGAAAGACACTAAGAAGAAGAAACTCATGGCTACTGATTTGAGAAACCAAGTGGAAAGCACCTTGGACATGGATGAAAATATTTTCTATATGTCAGTGTAGAAGGAGGTGAATCTGAGTAGTCGTTAGTAACATGAAGAGAAAGAAATGACCAAACTCTTCCACATAAATATACAGGTCAAGAAGACAAAGACTAATGCTCTATTTCACTTGGGATCACAGGAAAATATCATTGTAGCAAAGCTAGTCAACAAATTGGGATTTGAATTTGTGATCATCCAAGCCCATATCCGATGGGATGGGTAAATAAGGATGCAGAGTTAAAGGTAACAAAACAGTGCAAAATTATATTTTTTATTAGCGTTGACTTTATTTATGAAGTAGAACTATATGTGGTTCACCTTAATGTATGTAGAGTGTTGCTTGGAAGTCTCTACATGTACATGTGAGATACAATATTCATGAAGAGAGAAATATTCATGAAGAGAGCCAAATATAATCAGCTCATCGATGATGGAAAATTATTTACCATCAACAAGTGCAAAGGAAAGTCAAAAATTTGACTAGTAGGTTCCAACTAAGTGAAGAAATTGATCAGTTCTATCAAGAAGTATGTTTTATTATTTTTAAGAGTCATTCTGTAGAAGAGTCTGTAAGAGGAAAGGTATCCCTAGAAGGGTGTATTAAGAAAAGAAACAACAACTGGAAGAGTTGCTATATGAATATAGCGATGTGTTATGGGAGCCTAAAGGGTTACCACCCAAGAGGGAAGAGAAGCACAAGATCCATCTATTGTCGGACTCCCCATTGCCAAATATTGGGCTATATAGGAAGTTTGTTATAAAAGAAATGTGAATAAATAGTTACAACATCTACTGGAATAGGGTGTCATTCGGCTAAGTATATCACCATGTGGGTCACCCATAATCATTGTCCAAAGAAGGATGGGATTTGGTGGATGTGAATTAATTACAAGGAATTGAACAAAATTACTCTCAAGAACAAGTAATCCCCTATCTAGGATAGATGATTTGTTGGATCAGTTGCAATAGGAAAATTACTTCAGCAAGATGGACTTAAAGTCTAGATATCAATAGGTTCAACTCAAAGAAGAAGATACTTGAAAAAATGCCTTCAAAACTAGGCAAGGTTTACATGAATTGTTAGTCATGTCATTCGGCCTATGCAATGCACCAACTACATTTATAAGGCTAATGAAGGATATATTTCACCCTTTTATAGATTCATTTTTATTATCTATTTTGATGATATATCAGTACACAATGCTAACCGGGAGGAGCACATCTCACATTTGATGTAGTTGTTGGAAACATTAAAGAAGCACTAGATGCTAACAAATATCAAGAAATGTGAGTTTGCACAACTGATTTTTTCTGTATATGGGGTATGTGATAGGTAGAGGAGAGTTTAACATAGATCCTACCAAGATGGAGGCCATCATGAAATGGTTGGTTCCTTCTAATGTTTATGAGGCTAATAGTTTTGTTGGAGACACACAGTACCTAAGGCAGTTTATAGCCTCATTTTTAGTGGTAGCAGTGCCACTCCATGCCATAACATCAAGTGGCAATACTTTTAAGTGGGAAAAGGGTCAGGAGAGGGTCTTTGAGGAGTTGAAGAAGAATATTATCCAAGAACCAATTCTGGAATTACCAAACTTGAATAATCCCCTTGAAGTGGAGACAAATGCTAGAGGGTATGTTATGGGAGTGGTCTTTATCAAAGGAGGAAGGCTTATATGCTACCATTCTAAGTTATTTCATGGGTTAGTTCTTAATTACCCTCCCTATGAGAAGGAGATATATGCCCTAATGCAAGCTATGAAGAAATGGAAGCACTATTTTATGGGAAATGAGACAATGATCCACACAGATCAGCAACCACTATAGTACCTACAGGCCCAAAGAAACCTATATCAGACCATGCATTACAAGTGGATGGGGTTTCTATAATAGTTCCATTTAGTGATTAAGTACAAGAAGGGTAGCACAAACAAGTTGGATGACATGCTTTGAAGGCCACCCACACCAACAATCACATCTTTAGGAACTTTGATGCACATGGAGTCATTCACCCATGATGCATAGAGAGAGGCACATTCAAAGGATGAGGAATTCAAGGAGGTGTTTCAGACGTTGCAGAGTCAGAGTCATGTGCATGATGGTGACAACACCATTGTCTACCATCTCTGAGATGGGTTACTCTACAAGATAGATAATCTATATGTTCATAAAGGTGATCAATTGAAGATAATTAGAGAGGCTCACACCTCTAAGGTTGCAAGAAAATTTGGTGTAGGGAAGACAATGGCTAAATTCTAGATGTGTGTATATTGGCCCAAGATGCAATAATAGGTAGCCAAGTTCAGAAGAGGATGCATGATTTGTTGTACCCGCAAACGTAGTAATAGGAAGAAAGGTCTATATCATCCCTTACATGTGTCCAATCATCCTTGGGAAATAATTCCCATGGGATTTGTGGGAGGCTTACCAACAACCCGGAGTGGACATGAATGCCTATTTGTGGTAGTTGATAAGTTCAACAAGATGTGTGTTTTGGTGCTCTATAAAAATACCATTAGTCAGAAAGAAGACTTTGGTGTGGCTTTTGAGGGGCTATAATTAGAAGAACTTGAAGACCTAGGATGAAAAATTAGTGTTGTGGGTGAGAACACACCAGGGTCTTGGGTTTAAACCCCAACAGAGCGGAGGGCAAACAACAACAATAAATGCTCAGACAAACAATCTAAATACTTATTCTATTGAACTGGGAAGAAGTGTCCTTACCTGGGAGTCCTATGTTTGGGTAGATCCCGCATGGCGCAAACCCTGTGCTTCTCCTGATGCATTTGAAACCTGTAAATTATTCAAACAAAGCATATACAAAAGTAGAAACGTAAAGCATATTCATGATATATACGTTAGATCATATAAACTAATGAACAATTATGCATTAATATAAGATTTATAAACAAATCAAAATAAGATCAATGCATAAACACGTTTTAATATTAGGAACAAAACATCATTTCTTTATTGATGTAAGCTACAAGAAAGTTGGAAAACTACAACCTGAGTCTTCCTCCAGCTCCAAGCGGAACCGTCCTCTAGATCCATCCTTTCCCGGTCTCAACAATTTTCCTCCATCATCATACACAAGAATATCTCAAAAGAGGAAATAAGGGTTTCCTAAAGCTTTGGGGAGTGAAGGAGGCATAGGGATTTCATCAGACTCTAGGGATCAATCAACTATAATATCAATATCTCATTTCTTCTCCCTTAAGGCCTTCCCAAGTAGGTTTATTTATATTTGTCCAAATTAGTTTTTTTAGTTGGGAAACAGATGGAACATGGGCTATAGGATGTGAGTAATAGGTAAAACCTATGAACTCCACTCGATTTTAAGGAAATTTATTATTTTTAATTGTTTTAACACATGTACATGGGTTGGGTATATGCTTATCTACGTGTACACGCTTTTATCACAGGAAAAAGTAGAGTATAGGAAATAAAACACTGTTTTTTAGATTTTGGACCAATTCTAGAAGGAAGGGTTGCCCTAGGCCATAACCAGAGCATCAGATATACCAAGAATGGTAAATAGTGTTATAATAGATGCCCCCTAATATATGAGGTCAGAAGGGGTACATGATGGCCGAAATATATTAAGTGCATAGAAGGAATCATGTCGAGACCAAGGAGAAGTTCACCAGAATTCAACCTGCCAAGCCAGTGAAAGAGATCAGAAAGAAACTGTTGTTTGAGGCGGGTGTTGGGTTGTGCAACAAGTACAAATTTACCCTTGATTACATTATCTTTTTCCTCCTTTTTATGCATTTGTGCCATGATGTAATAAGATTTTGATAGAATTTCGATAGAAAGTGAACGAAATCACTTTTGATATGAATTGGTTGTCAAAAATAACTTTCGTTTATTTTTATGCAGAGATTAGCGAATGGGACAACTGTTGTTCAATCTATTGAACAGTAAAGGCTAAACAAGGAGAAAAGAGTGTGTCTTGTGCGGGCAAGTTGAGAAGAGAATCAGGAGGATCAACGCAAGATGGAAGATTGTCTGATAATAGTATTTGGTTGCGAATTCCTCAGGATCTCTTGATCCTAAGGAATCATAGTTATCTCTTTTCCTCTTTGACCATAAGAGGGGAAAAACAAATAGAATAGAACAACCTTTTTCTTCTTTTACTTCAACTGTAATTCTAAGAGACAGAGCGTTATTTTGAAGAACACATTGTGATTGTAATGAAATTCGGAGTTAATAAGTAATATATAATTTGTGTTTCAGTTTGTTCGTGATATTATGAGTAACTAGGCAGTAATCATTGGCGGCTTGGGCCTGGTCACTGGTGGATTTCACTGCTATTCCCTGTGTTATAGTTTTACCTTTCTTCACTACAAGTTTAATTACTCTGTTTTGTAGTTTTACGATTGATCTATTTGATATATAAATCACCGGTGTAGAGTTTGTGCATTCCACGCGTTATTTCTTATTTTTGTTGATTGGTTTCATTTATTTATGTCGTATATTGATTTAATTATTAGATAAGAGTTATTTCCTGTTAATCGAGAGCCAGAGTATTATAGGTTAGATAAGGTGCATTACTGTTTTTATTCAATTGAAAGAGCTTTGTTACCACTACAGTGCACTCAGTTGATGTGCTTATGGTCTGTAATTGCAATTAGAGTTTTTGATTAAGATTGAGTTTTGATGTTTGAATAGGTTAATTTCTTTGAAGTTACAAGTTGGTAGTTTATGGTTTGATTCGTTTACTCTTGTATTGAAATAAATAAGTTATTCTAGAGCATTACTCTCTGTAGATCCAACAATTCCCATCACTTACACATATTGTGTACACTCTTGAAACAAAAAGACTTACCCAGGTCGATAATTAATGTGAGGAATTTAGGAGTTCTAAAAGGCATCTTATTTGCGACCAAAATTTTGGCACCATTGCCAAGGAAAGTGTTTCTATTTCATAGAAGGTGATGTATGTTTGATATTTGTTTGTTGTGAAAGAATTGGATATTAAAAATGGAAGGTAAGAACCTGCGTACGAGCAAGTAAAGTGTTTGCTCATTTGCCTGCTTTTCAGCACAATTGCGTAGGAATTGAAGTAGAAATAGACGTTTGATGTTCGTTTTCTATAAAATAATTGGGTCTTAAAAATGGAAGGTAAGAACCTACATATGAGCAAGTAAAGTGCTTACTCCTTTGCCCGCTTTTCAGCAAAATTGCGTAGGAATTGAAGTAGAAATAAATGTTTGTATTTCTGTATGAATGACTAAGAAGAAAAGAGTATAAAAAGATATAATTCCTCCGCCCAGATCTGAAAAACCCAAGGGATCAGTGACCCTTGGACGATCAACCTTCATTGAAAAAATCATAAGAAAAGTTGAGTCTCAGTCATCAGTAGGACCCCGAACTGTTTCTACAAGAAATCCTACTGTAACCCTTCAAGTCGCAGGATCACCATCTGTATTTGACGCTAAGATTCACAGCAAGACTGAAGGGTCTGAACAGAGTTTTCAGAACATTGAAAATTCATAGCCTAGCCCTTTATAAGAAGGGAACCCTTGCAACCTCCATGAAGGAGAAGGAGAAATAGGTAGTGCTGAAAATATTAAATCATCAGAACCCAAATCTTTTGAATTTGTAGTTGAACAGAGTACACCCAGTATTTTGGACCAAGGTAGTGCTATTAAAATCATTCTAAAAGTCTCTTCTGAATCCCCTAGGAACAAATCTCCAACTTCGGAAATCCCTAAAGAATATTGGAATATATTTTATCAAATGGCTAATAATCAGCAACAGCTCAGACCTGTACATTACAATACCCTATTTTTGATACAACTGTTGATGCTCCCATGAAAGCTAATCCATTACAGAATATTCCCACCTTTCATGGGCTAACTTCAGAGTATTTTCATGCATTTATTTTTGAATTTGATGTTTTATGTAGGGGATATGACTACACTACCGACCCCCATAAGTTGAAAATGTTCCCCTCTACTCGAAAGGGAGCAGCTCTGTGTTGGTTTAAGGGGCTTGGTGGAGGTACCATTAGTGACTGGGACCAAATGAAAACAACCTTTCTAAAAAAATACCAAGATTATTTCCGAACTAGAGAACTGAAGGATGAAATATTTCAAATGGTAGCTAATGGGGAGAGATCTCCTTATACAAATTTGCCTCTTGAAGTTCTTAAAACTATGATGATCAAAGGTATGAAACACCAATGGGTATAAACACTAAATTTGATGGGGAAGGGTGATATTTATCAAGAGGATTATGAGAATATTATACAATTGTGCATCAGGTGTTCCAGAGGAAATGCAAGGCTGAAACCAATCGGCGTGATGCGGTCACCAGAGATAGCAAAGCCTTAGGAGGGAGCATTACACGAGTTGAAATCAGCAACCTGCTGGAAGATTTCAAGACTGATATCTTGGGGACCTTCACAACACAATTAGATATCATGTAGGCCAAACAAAAGCAGGCCGAAGCATAACAAAATCTGGATATTTTCTGTCCACGTTGTAGAAAGAAACACAATCATAGAGAATGTCTATTAGATATGATACAAACATGCCCCATTTGCACTAAGGATCATGCTACAAAAAGTTGTCCATCTCTTCTTGGATTAAAAGTAGTTTTGAAGGAAGCAGAAGAGGAAGTGGAACCAGTATATCTGCTAAACTAGCACTTTCGATGGCAAACACGTCCAACATGTATGCCTACAGAACCATATTCATTCTTTCCTTCTTATCAATCTAATTCTCAGTAGTATCCAAGGGCAGCATGGCAAAACCAGCCACCTTTCTCTACCTGGCCACCTCAAGCATTTTCTATGCCACCATGGCCCAACCAATCAAATCCAAATAATAGTTGGCCAAATTCCTCTTACCCTCCACCATTATGGCAGAACACCCCCTATTCCTCTCAATGGTCTCCTTCCACCTCACAAAATCATAATTGGCAACCAAATTGGCAACGATTCGCAAACTAGCCTATGGGAATAGTTCCTCTACCTCAACCAACCTTACTAACACCTTACACATTGCAGCAAAATCCTCAACCTAATATACGACGGCAACTCCCAACTCTATTAGCACTTAGAATGTACCTCAAGGCTGAGAAAATGCAATTCTGAGGTAACCACAAACCAAGCTTTTGATCTGGCATCTAGCCCTGCCAAACCAGAGAGGGATCTCTCTTTGCCAACAAAATGTGGCTGCAATAAATGAAATTTTAGACTAGCTATGGAGTATGGGAATTTGTTTGAAAAGTTTTGGGTTGAAACAGCAAGAGAAAGGATAATTGGGCTATGGAATCGATGCCAGTTTCTGCCGACAAACTTGGGGCAAAGTAAGTGCCATGTTCAACCAGATATAGATTGCGAATGTGAGAAGAATAGGGGAGAAATCCTACTGCCCTGTAGGCATCAAACAAGGGATGTATCTGCAGCAACAACTTTAGACGAAAGAGAATCGCGAGGTTGCTCAATAGAGCATCTAGCAAAGGATGAATTCTAATAAGACAACCATTACATCTAACAACAAAATCATCATGAAAGGAGCATAATAGGGGATGGGTTCCTAACAAATCTCTTAGATAATGTTGTAACAAGGCAGAAAAACATAATGTATAAATGAATTTATGAGAAAAACATATTGGACATTTAAGCATCGTGATGAATCCAAGGTCTAAAGGGCAGAAAACTGCTTTATTAAAATGATATTCAGGAAAACTTTACACAGTGCCAAGAATCCTCTCTATTGTCAAAATAGAACCTCTACATCTTCAAAAATCACCCTATATATACCCTATTACATATTAACTATGATTTCCTAAACATAGGAATCAAAATAATTAAAACAAAAATCAAAATAAAATATTTGCTGCAGTCAAATTACATAAATTAAATTATAATTAAATAATTTAACATAACTAAATAATTTAATTAGATCTCATCAAAATAGATTTGCTACAATATTTTGAACTGGAACTGCTGAAAGTGTCATCGCTGGAAATCTGGAAGGTTTTAACAACTGTTGATTTTTAAGCCCACAAACTCTGCCACCTGTCCGTTGGAATATTTGAACACTGCCATCTATCCCCTTCAAAAACTCAGCACTGCTGATTTCATGGCTAAAACATTTACCATCAGTTCCTAGAAAAATTTGCATAATGCCACATGCCTCTTTCAAAAATTCGATTGACTGGTCACCTTGCACCTGCGTGCACCAATCTTGGAGTTGTTTGATCGATCTGCTATCTTGGAGAACAAGACACCAGTAAAATGCAAAGTTAACAAAATGTAGCACTGTGATTGCCTGAAGCCAGGAAAACCTAGCGTCTTTTGCTTGGTTGAAGATCTCCACAAGCTTCACTTGCTCCCAAGTTCATGGGATCATATCCTGAACCTTTCCCTTTTTTACCAAAAAGATTTTTTCTTCCACTGTGGTCTTTGACATCTCTTGCATGTTCTTCACTTATTCCAAAACTCATAGATCTTCTAGCTACTGCATAATCAAAAGGCTTGAAGCTACCATCAGTTTCTCGTGGTGTGAAAGGCTTATTGGAATCACGGGTTGCTGGCAAATTATTTTTCCTCTTCTTTCCATCATGATACTCATTAAAATGGGAAGGAGCTTCCGATCTAGTATTCTGTTGAAACTCAAAACTATACTGTCATTTACCTTATTGCCAAGACCTACGACGTAACTCAAAAAGTGAAGGAGGTAACTCCCCATCATCTATTTGTCTTATTGAAGACTTCTTTCCATCTACCTTGATGTGCAATGGAGGCCACCATGCCCTATATTTCCTTCTTTCCTCACTAACATTTCCAGCTGATATTTTGAGTGCCTACATATTCTTTTCAATCTCAGCATTTGAACATGCAACTTCAATACCCACAAGCTTGCCAACCTCTACATGTGATTCTTCATTGCTGGGAACTTCTTTTGAATTAAGAGGATGCTGAATAGAAACCATTTCCCTTGTTCCCAAGTGCTCCACTTTGCTTCCTATGCTATCTAGTATCATAAACTTTAGAACTCATTTCACTCTTTTGTTTCAATCTTGAAGGACCTAGCATAGTTGCCAATCCTCGAGTTGGACTTTTCTGTGCCTGTACCAATGTCGCTCCACTTTTTGCACTAAATTTATCTCTAATCTCTGGAGCTTCCTCTAATAATCATCTATATTTACAAATTCATAATCACGTTTATTTAACCTTGTTGAGATCAACGCCTTAGCAGTTTCTTTGATTACTTTTTCATTGATATCGCAACCAAAATGATTCTAGGAGTTCCACCCATGGGAGGTGTCCTACCCAACTCATTGTCCAGCAAACTTCTTGGATTAGAGCCAGTGTGAGCAAAAGAGCAATGTGAGGCCAAGCGGGAACCTACAGAACTTTCTTTTTTAGAATGGCCTTATGCGCAATGCCAAAGGGCTACGTGCAACGCCATTGTCCAGATGCGTAGTGCCACAGCCAGGAGCACAGCGCCACACTCTAGATTGGCTTGGCTTTCAATTTTTTGACTTGGTTTCAATGTTTTGACTTTTGTGTGTTGTTGATGCAGGGGCGCTGAGATTTGGAGCTGAGATGGGCCTTCATTCTCAATTTTTTAATGTAGGGCATAAAAGCCTTCAACTCCAATTTAAATGATTGAAGGGTCTCTAGAGAGTGCAACTGAGTCTTAGTGTTGATAACATGTGGCTCTGCTATATTCCCATCTACATTTATCATCCCTTATTTTTCTCACATAAGGATCTAAGGCTTCAGTAGTTACAGCCTCTAACTTATCCTTTGCGACCATGATCTCTAATGGATCTCGACCCTGCAACCTAGCTTGCCAGGTAGAATCCAATTTCAAAAAATTTCCACTTTTTTTCCCTCTGTTTTCAGACAACTTTAGAGGGAAAGAACCTATTGCATTTCCATGATTGGCTAAACAAGAAATCTTAGGTCTTCTACTAATATTATTGCTTACTAGTTCTAGATCCATCGACTGTCCCACTTCATCATTTACAGCAAGACCCACACCTCTTTCACAAAGAGAAATGTATTTTTCACCCTCATCACCTGTGTGCCTCTTATCCTCCAATTTAGATGCTTGATAAATTTTTGGAGCCACGTGTGTTTGATCCTCATGATCTTTTTCATGAATTTGCAATTTTGTACCAGGCTCTTCTCCACTTCGAATTTCCAAGCCATCTTTCAAACTTAATGATGCCACCTTTGCACTTTCTAATGGCTGGAATTGTCCTCTGGTCCCTATGTCTTCTATGTTATTAACATTGTTCTCAATATCACTTATACAAGCAACTGCTACTAATCATTGAAATTCCAGAAAAATCTGCATTGCTAACAACTTCGGCACGAATAGAATTTCCATTGATGCACATTTCAGTAGATTGAATTTCATTTTCAATTAAACCGGCGAGTCAGCAATTCCCACCTTTTCAGATTCAGAGATTGACATATCCTCCTTCTTAGGTATCGATACAACTTGCCCACCACTGTCTTGCTAAGCAACCGCTTACGAGGTCGCTTCAATGCTCTACCATCCAAATTCGTAGCTGTCACCATCTTCCTGAAGCTCAAATTTGTGGTAGGGAGTTTTGAAAGCTCATATCCTGCTTCACCTGTTCCAGTTTCTGTGTCAATAAGAAGCCTTCCATTGCTTAGCATTCCATTACCACCACAAACCTTACAAGAAGTGCCTGCCTCTCTGCTACAAAACCTAGAAATTGCTCGAGAAGCATCAACACAACTAGGATGTGCAACAACTGAGCCTCCATTGCAAGTTCAAGGATGAATCATTGCCTCATGATCTTCATTTTCCTCACAACCACAAATACAACAAACTTTCTCCTCTGCAACCATCTCCTTGAGTTTTGAGTCATTGCATATGTCTTTAAGTGACATTTTGCTATATAATCCCTTGAGGCAGTTCGTTATTCAACCTGAACAAGGCCCTATAAAAACATTTCACTCCAGATCGTGTTGCTCAAATAAAAACTGTGTTGCTGAAGCTTTTTAGGTAGGCAGATAGACACAAGCTAATGAATTGAAAACCTTGGAAGAGATGTAAGTAAGGATCACAACAAACACTGAATGAACATCTATATATCTTCAAGTAATTCCTCTCTAGAACCATGAGACTAACAACTGTAAACTTTTCACTAGCAATATCCCTGTCAACAATGTATCGTGCCCTCTGCACATGATATCTCTTTCAATCAAAGCAGAGAAACAAGCTCATCATATGTTGAGATGAGGATTAGCAGCACGGTAATAAACCTCAAATGCTATGTTCTCTTCTTCTCTATCACAATCTAGCCACAAGACCATCCACTGACATCTCCTAGTTTCCTCTAGATCATTCGATACCTGAACTGCTACATGGGAGGCCTTTGAGTCAACCATTCATTTAGTCATATTTTCTGATCCGGGAGCCGGCTTTTGGTGTGTGATATACCGTTGGAAATCTCTTTCCGAGCTGTTTCTGATGGACACACTTATGACATGTTTTGCCCTAAAGATCATGTGCAAAACATCTAACAAAACCAGACATAGTAAGAGCTCATGTTGATCCCTGGTGACAGGCTACGAAGACTGGAACTAACATCAGCCTTATTGGGGATGCTAGCGCCTTGGAGGTGTCAAGAACACTGTAGACCAAGTGCCTCATCCATTGGGCAATACGGTCAAACAACTAAAAACCAAAAACAACTCATACCAATCCAAAATCATATACATACTGCAACCTATACATTTGGAAACTAAAACAAATGCCGAAAAATTGAAATGCTGCTTTAGGTAGCTTATTTATGCACACACCTACTCTACTTTGCAGCAAAATAAATAGATCAAGTGATGTTGTAATGCCAGATCAACCAATCAAGTAAATGTGACAAGGATGCTCCTTGGAAGCGCTTTAACCAGGACACAAATGTAAATGCTGGCAGCCATACATGCACATAATGAGTTTGGCTGTGTGAAAGACAATATGATCTATCATTCAAACTGAAAAAATAAATTCCATGTACGCTACAATAGGATTGATGAAACAAGACTCTGTTTGCTGCCCCAACTCCTCAATACCTACTTCCAGCTACAAACTATCAATGCAAATATCCACGGGCAGCCTTACCTTCTCTTCCTTCTGCTGAAAACAGTCCCCAAGAATGGGACTCGATAGTCTAGATCTTGGGACTGTATTTGGGTCTCCAATTTAATTAGATATCCTTCAATTTTGATGGCAAACTCTTGCAAAAAATTGAGCTTAACTTCATGGCTACATCAACAAGACTTCAAATAAGAAGAAAGATATGAAGCAAAGTTCTCATCTACCTCATCATCTGTGCACATATCTTCCCATTATCTAAATCCTTGAATAGAGGGCACCTCTATTTTGAATTCTTCTTCTTTCTACATCCATGTTTCAAGAAAGATATGCCAAAAATATGCAAATGACTTAATAGATTTGATAGGAAAACTTTTGATCCATTGTCTACATTTCCCTTGAAACGAATCATAGAACAATCTCATGAAGCCATCTTCCTGTTTAACTCTAAGAATTTTCACAAATGTTTTAAAATTTGCTACATGTTCAAGAGTCAAAGTCAGATCTTCCCCATTAAATTTAGGGCCATTGCTCAAAATATATGCATCCTTCGGTAATTGATTAGGAAAACGAGGAAGATTAGAAAAAAGGATACATGAATACCTTGAACAAATAGAAACAACATCTGAGTCCTTCATTTAGCCAGTGGAGCCACCATCAATACTTTGAAACTCGAGATCTCGAACAGTGGAGTCGTCAGGTAGATGATTTCAGCGTTCATATGTGTCTGACTGTTGTCCACCATCAGCAATTAGATCTGCAACTTGAACGATCTTTCCCGGAGAAGATCTGTCACCTCGTCCCCGGTAGCGGCACCAATATGTTAGCACTCAGAATGTAACTCAAGGCTGAGAAAAGGCAATTTCGAGGTAACCACAGACCAAGATTTTGATTTGGCATCTAGCCCTGCCAGGCCAGAGAGGGCTCTCTCTTTTCCAACAAAACGTGGCTGCAATAAATGAAATTTTAGGCTAGCTATGGAGTATGGGAATTTGTTTGAAAAGTTTTGGGTCGAAACAACAAGAGAAAGGACAATTGGGCTATGGAGTCGATGCCAGTTTCTGCCGGCAAACTTGGGGCAAAGTAAGTGCCATGTTTAGCCAGATATAGATTGAGAATGTGAGAAGAATAGGGGAGAAAGCCTGCTACCCTACATGAATCAAACAAGGGATGGATCTGCAGCAGCAACTTTAGATGGAAGAGAATCACGAGGTTGCTCAACAGAGCACCTAGCAAAGGATGAATTCTGCTAAGACAACCATTACATCTAACAGCAAAATCATCATGAAAGGAGCATCATAGGGGATGGATTCCTAACACATCTCTTAGATAATGTTGTAACAAGGCAGAAAAATATAATGTATAAATGAATTTATGAGAAAAACATACTGGACATTTAAGCATTGTGATGAATCCCAGGTCCAAAGGGCAGAAAACTGCTTTATTAAAATGATATTCAGGAAAACTTTACACAGTGCCAAGCAGCCTCTCTACTATCAAAATCAAACCTCTACATCTTCAAAAGTCACCCTATATATATCCTATTACATATTAACTATGATTTCCTAAACATAGGAATCAAAATAATTAAAACAAAAATCAAAATAAAATATTTGCTGTGGTTAAATTAAATAAATTAAATTATAATTAAATAATTTAACATAACTAAATAATTTAATTAGATCTCATCCAAATACATTGCTACAATCTTTTGAACTGGAATTGCTGAAAGTGTCATCATTGGAAATCTGGAAGGTTTTAACAATTGTTGATTTTTAAGCCCCCAAACTCTACCACCTATCCGTTGGAATATTTGAACGCTGCCATATATCCCCTTCAAAAACTCAGCGCTCCCGATTTCATGGCTAAAACATTTGCCATCAGTTCCTAGAAAAATTCACATAATTCCACATGCCTCTTTCAAAAATTCGATTTACTGGTCACCTTGCACCCGCGTGCACCAATCTTGGAGTTGTTTGATCGATCTGCTGTCTTGGAGCACAAGAGACCAGTAAAATGCAGAGTTAATGAAATGTAGCACTGTGATTGCCTGAAGCTGGGAAAAATTGGCGTCTTTTGCCTGGTTGAAGACATCCACCAGCTTCACTTGATCCCCAGTTCATGGGATCATATCCTGAACCTTTCCCTTTTTTACCGAAAATATTTTTTGCTTCCACTGCGGTCTTTGACATCTCTTGCACGTTCTTCACTTATTCCAAAACTCATTGATCTTCTAGCTACTGCATAATCAAAAGGCTTGAAGCTATCGTCAGTTTCCCGTGGTGTAAAAGACTTATTGGAATCACAGGTTGCTGGAAAATTCTTTTTCCTCTTCTTTCCATCATGATACTCATTAAAATGGGAAGGAGCTTCCGATCTAGTATTCTGTTGAAACTAAAAACTAGACTATCGTTTACCTTGTTGCCAAGACCTTCGGCGTAACTTAGAAAGTGAAGGAGGTAACTCCCAATCATCTATTTGTCTTATTGAAGACTTCTTTCCATCTGCATTGACTTGCAATGGAGGCCACCATGCCCTATATTTCCTTCCTTCCTCACTAACAATTCCAGCTGATATTTTGAGTGCCTACATATTCTTTTCAATCTCAGCATCTGAACATGCAACTTTAGTACCCATAAGCTTCCCAACCTCTACCTGTGATTCTTCATTGTTGGGAACTTCTTTTGAATTAAGAGGATGCTGAATGGAAACCATTTCTCGAGTTCCCAAAAGTGAGTGAAATGGAAGAGTTACTGATGCCCTGATTTTATCCACTTTGCTTCTTATGCTATCCAATATCATAAACTTTAGAACTCATTTCGCTCTTTTGTTTCAATCTTGAAGGACCCAGCATAGCTACCAATCCTCGAGTTGGCCTTTTCTATGCCTGTACCAATGTTGCTTCACTTTTTGAACTAACTTTATCTCTAATCTCTGGAGCTTCCTCCAACAATCATCTATATTGACAAATTCATAGCCACGTTTACTGAACCCAGTTGAGATCAACGCCTCAACAGTTTCTTTGATTACTTTCTCATTGATATCGCAACCAAAATGATTCCAAGAGTTCCACCCCATGGGAGGTGTCCTACCCAACTCATTATCCAACAGACTTCTTGGATTAGAGCCAACGTGAGTGAAAGAGAAATGCAAGGCCAAGCGGGCACCTATAGAACTTTGTTTTTTAGAATGGCCCTACGCGCAATGCCAAAGGGCTACGCATAGTGCCATAGTCCAGAAGCATAGCACCACAACCAGGAGCACAATGCCACACTTTAGATTGCCTTGGCTTTCAATTTTTTGACTTGGTTTGAATTTTTTGACTTGTGTGTGTTGTGGATGCAAGGGCTCTAAGATTTGGAGTTGATCTGGGCCTTTGTTCTCAATTTTTTAATGTAGGGCATAAAAGCATTCAACTCCAATTTAAATGATTGAAGGGTCTCCAGAGAGCACGATTGAGTCTTAGTGTTGATAAAATGTGGCTCTACTATATTCCATCTACATTTATCATCCCTTATTTTTCTCACATAAGGATCTAAGGCTTTAGTAGTTTCAACCTCTAACTTATCCTTTGCTGCCATGATCTCTAATAGATCTCGACCCTGCAACCTAGCTTGCCAGGTAGAATCCAATTTCAAAAAATTTCCACTTTTGTTTCCTCTAGTTTCAGACAACTTTAGAGGGCGAGAACCTATTACATCTCCATCATTGGATAAACAAGAAATCTCAGGTCTTCTACTAATATTATTGCTTACTAGTTCCAGATCCATCGGCTGACCCACTTCATCATTGACAGCAAGACCCACATCTCTTTCACAAAGAGAAATGTATTTTTCACCCTCATCACTTGTGTGCCTCTTATCCTCCAATTCAGATGCTTGATAAATTTTGGGAGTCACGTGTGTTTGATCCTCGCGATCTTTTTCATGAATTTGCAATTCTGTAGCAAGCTCTTCTCCACCTGGAATTTCCATGCCATCTTTCACACTTAATGATGCTACCTTTGCACTTTCTGATGGCTGGAATTGTGCTCTGGCCCCTATGTCTTCTACGTTATTAACACTATTCCCAAGATCACTTATACAAGCAGCTACTGCTAATCATTGAAATTCCAGAAAAATCTGCACTGCTAACAACTTCAGCACGAATAGAATTTCCATTGATGCACATTTCAGTAGATTGAATTTCATTTTCAATTGTGACTCCAAAATCTTGTTGAGGACATTCCCCTGTAATATCAATGCCAATATGTTGCTCTCCATGGCCATTCAAGTTGACATGGGGTCTTTCTGGAGAAGAAACTTCACAAAATGTTTTAGGCTTTGCAATTTTTGGAGATGGTGATCTTGGTGGAGAGGGAGAGCAGACTAAATTAAATTTCCGTTTCTTTATCAGGACACTTGTAACAACATCATTAAACTGTCGAGTCAACGATTCCCACCCTTTTAGATTTAGATATTGACATATCCTCCTTCTCAGGTATCGATACAACTTGCCCACCACTGTCTTGCTAAGCAACCGCTTACGAGGTCGCTTCAATGCTCTACCATCTGAATTCATAGTTGTCACCATCTTCCTGAAGCTCAAATTTGGGGCAGGGAGTTTTGAAAACTCATCTCCTTCTTCACCTGTTCTGGTCTGTGTGTCAATAAGCAGCCTTCCATTGCTTAGCGTTCCATTACCACCACAAACCTTACAAGAAGTGCCTGCCTGTCTGCTACAAAACCTAGAAATTGCTCGAGAAGCATCAACACAACTAGGATGTGCAACAACTGAGCCTCCGTTGCAGGTGCAAGGATGAATCATTGCCTCGTGATCTTCATTGTCCTCACACCCACATATACAACAAACTTGCTCCTCTGCAACCATCTCCCTGTGTTTTGAGTCATTGCATATGTCTTTAAGTGACATTTCGCTATATAATCCCTTGAGGCAGTTCGTTATTCAGCCTTAACAAGGCCCTATGAAAGCCTTTCACTCCAGATCATGTTGCTCAAATAAAAACTGTGTTGTTGAAGCATTTTAGGTAGGTAGATAGACACAAGTTGATGAATTGAAAATCTTGGAAGAGATGTAAGTAAGGATGACAACAAACATTGAATGAACATCTATAAATCTTCAAGTAATTCCTCTCTAGAACCATGAGACCAGCAGCTGTAAACTTTTCACCAGCAATATCCCTGTCAACAATGTACCGTGCCCTCTGCATAGGATATCTCTTTCAATCAAAGCAGAGAAACGAGCTCACCATATGTTGAGATGAGGATTAGCAGCACGATAATAGACCTCAAATACTATGTTCTCTTCTTCTCTATCACAATCCAACCACAAGACTAGCCACTGACATCTCCTAGTTTCCTCTGGATCATTCAATACCTAAATTGCTGCATGGGAGGCCTTTGAGTCAACCATTCATTTAGTCATATTTTCTGATCCGGGAGCTGGTTTTTGGAGTGTGATATACCATTGGAAAGCTCTTTCCAAGATGTTTTTGATGGACACACTTATGACTTGTTTTGCCTTGAAGATCATGTGCAAAACATCTAACAAAACCAAACATAGTAAGAGCTCATGTTGATCCCTAATGACAAGCTACGAAGACTAGAACTAACAAGCTCAACCCAACCCAAATCCTAACAACAAAATGATCCAGTCAGTATAGATTATTGAGAGTCTGGATCCTGATGTTGAGTTGAGAGAATGTAATGAACTTAAGTTAAGATCTAGACACGTAATTTCTCCATATGAGGGAAAAAATATGCAACTTGAGGTTAAATAAATGCATCTGAATAAGCCCTCATCTGTAGATGACCAGAAAATAAAATAGGGAGAAGATACAGTTGGGTAGAAAGATCCTGAACAAATGATAATTACTTCTCCCCCATTCCCAGAAAGATTGATAATACCTCGACCAATTGAATATCCTAACTTTGATCTTCTGGGTGAACTCAAAAATCTCTGTATAAAAATACCCCTCCTCTAGGCCATTCAAGATATTTCGATATATGTTAAAACCATTAAATAATTGTGTGCAAATAAGTCTTTGAGGAAAACAAAAATAACACCAACTGTCCATGTCGTCGGAACTTTGTTTGATTTATTACTAGGCAAAGAGACACCTGTAAAATACGAAGACTTGGAGAATCCCATTATCACGGTCCAAATAAATGGTTGCTCTTTTCCCAATGCTTTAGTTGACTTAGGGGCAACCATTAACATTCTTACAACAGAAACTTGCAAAGTGCTTGGCATCACAACCTTAGAACCAACCACTACCTTGCTGGAACTTGCTGACCGTTCAGTGATTAGGCTAGAAGGAACATTACAAGATGTGATGGTTTTTGTGGAATCCTTGGAATATTTGACAATTTTTTTTATTATTAACCCTAGAAATCGGCTAGATGGACATCCCTTAATATTGGGAAGGCCTTGGCTAGCAACAAATGATGCTTATATAGGCTGTCAAACAAGCAGTATGACCATAACCAGAGGGAATGTTGTTAAGAATCTATCTTTATACCCTCCTACACAACCAAGCCTGACCATTGTAAAAACTAGGAAACAACCAGCAACATATTTAAAAGAAAATATTCGTTCACCATTGACTGTGGTAGATGCACTTGAATTCAAAAATCAAACAAAAGATGATGTCATTAACACCTTTATCAATCACCTTGCTGTAGTGTCTAATTTGAGATGTCACATGATTGAAGCAGTCCTTGACAATGAGATTGAAGAAGATTCCTTGAGAGACATTAATGACGAACTAATACCAACAATGACTATCTATAATAGCAAGCCTATTGAAATCGAGCAAGGGAAAATCTTGAACAGTAACAGTAATCTTAGTAATGACCAGCAACAGAAACTTATCCAAGTCCTTAGGAAATATAAAGGGGATTTTGCATGGGACTACCCAGACATGAAAGGAATTGACCCTTAGTTATGCATGCACCACATCTACACTGAAAAAGATGCAAGACCCATTTGACAGCCACAGCGTAGATTAAATCGTCATCTAAAAGATATTGTGAAAGAAGAGCTTCAAAAACTGTTAGATGTGAATTTTATTTATCCTATATCTGACAGTAAATATGTTTCTCCATTAGTAGTTGTCCCCAAAAAGAATGGAAAATGGAGGATATTCATTGACTACAGAGAACTCAACAAAGCAACGCAAAAAGACCATTTTCTCCTTCCATTTATCGACAAGGTCCTAGATACACTAGTAGGAAATAAATTCTTATCTTTCCTATATGGCTTTAGTGGCTACAACCAAATTCAAATTTCCCTTGAAGACCAGGATAAAACTACTTTCACCTGCCCTTGGGGAAAATTTTCTTACAGGGTATTGCCTTTCTGATTATGCAACACACCTGCTAAATTCCAAAGAGCCATACTCAGTATTTTGCAGACTTGATAAATGAAGGATTAGAGGTGCACATGGATGATTTCACACCCTATGGAGATGACTTTGATCAGGCATTACAAACATTGGAGAAAGTCCTATAACGTTGCATTGCTACTAGGCTATGCTTAAGTCATGAAAAGTGTCATATGATGATGACAGAGGGCTTGATTCTAGCTCATTACATTTCAGCAGTTGGAATTCAGGTAGATCTAGCAAAGATATAGGTAATCCTCTTATTAGCTACCCCTGCACTCAAACAGAGGTATGTAGTTTTTTGGGATTTGTTGGATATTATCGTAGATTTATAAATAAATTTTTGCAAATTGCTGCACCTTTATATGCCTTGATAAGAAATGTTGATTTTATATGGACTGATAAATGTGACACTGCCTTCATAGATCTGAAACGGTTAGTATCAACAACACTAGTATTACAAGGCTCGAATTGGGATATACCTTTCCATATTTCATCAAATGCATCAGACACAGCCATTGGAGTTGTTCTTGGCCAAGAAGAAGACAAGAAACCTTACACTATATATTATATCATCAAAAACGTTACTCCTGCGGAGTTGACTTATACAGTAACAGAAAAGGAGTTTCTAGCTGTTATTTATGCTATAAACAAATTTAGACACTATATAACTAGATATCCTGTATTTCTGTATACTGATCACTCTGCCATTAAATATCTAGCCAACAAACCAATTACAAATGGAAGAATGACTCATTGGTTACTACTTTTGCAGGAATTTGACATAACTATAAGGGATTGACTAGGGAAGGAGAACCTCGTAGCAGACTTCCTCTCCCAAGTGTCAAGAACAGATGATACAATGGTGGTGGATGATCAGTTCTCGAATTAACATTTATTTGTTGTGGTCGTAAAAACAACTTGGTATGTAGATGTAGCAAATTACTTAGCAGTGGGAAAATTGCCCAAACATTTGACACCTAGAGAAAGGAAATTGATTGTTTAGCATAGCACTCGTTTCTCCTAGATTGGAGGATACATTTTCCACACAAGATCTGATATGCACATCCACAGGTGCATCAGGGAGGACAAAATTTATGATATCCTAAAAGCCTACCATGATGCACCTTGCGGTGGACACTTTTCAAACCGCAGAACTGGACATAAAATTCTACAGATGGGCTACTACTGGCCCACTATTTTTAAAGATGCTATGAAATTTGTCCAGGCATGTGATAGTTGCCAAAGAATGGGCCACCCTATCCAATCTGATGAAATTCCCCTACATCCGCAGCTGGTGATAGAACCCTTTGAGTGTTGGGCATTAGATTTTGTTGGGCTATTCAAACCACCATCCAACCAAAAATCGTATATATTGGTTGCAACAGATTACGTAACTAAGTGGATGGAAGTAGTAGCGTTACCAAGAGCAACAAAGGAAACTATTATTAACTTTATTTTCGAAATTTTTGTGTGGTATGGCTTAGCCAGAGAAGTAATTACTGATGGGGAACCACAATTCATGGGTCACAAGATTGCTGCTACATTGAGAAATCATCATATCACACATAATTACTTCCTTGTATCACCCGTAGGCGAACAGGCAGGTGGAGAGCACCAACAAAGTTATTGAAGCTATTCTAACAAAGTCAGTTTCATCACATTGACGAGACTGGATTGCTCCACTGCCAGAGGCCTTGTGGGTGTTGGCATTATGATGCATGTGTTGTACTTGATGGAAACCCACTTGTAGCAGAACAACTCACTTGTACATGGTAACTAGATGAATCTACGAAAGAGATATCAGATGTGACAGAATGCACGACAGTTGTGTTTACAGATGGGAGAAAATGCAGGGCAGTTTAGAGGAATTAGTTTAGAAGTAATGTACAATGGAAACTCTCTCAGATGACAGTTCACAATGCAGCAGGTCAACAACAAAGAATTACAGATTAGACTACAAAGAATGAAGAAAGAGAGGTATACGCATGTTCACCTTGTCCAAGCTACGTATACACACATGTTTATTGAACAAAAGGAACATATACGTACACACGCACTTTCACAGAAGGAAAAGCACGTATATTTTGGAAAAACAAAGTTTTGGGTCCAAGGTATTTGACCCAAGGTAATTGGTCCGAGGTATTTGGTCCAAGGTATTGGTCCTAAGTGGTTTTGGTCCATGGTATTGAGAAAGGCCTAAAACTATATAAGGAGGAGAAGATCATTAGGCCAGATGTGCAAGTATTGAATATCTTCTGAAGTGTTAGATCATATATGTGGGTTATGAGGTTCTGATGCTTTTCTTGATTTGATCTAAGGATGAACCTATGTGGTTGATGATGGTTGATGGATCAGGATCATAAAGCCTTAAAATGTATTATCATTATGTGGTTTGATCATGGATAGTCTACATCTAAATACTGACGCATGTTTTATTCTATAAATGATATGATCTAGGCATAACTAAAGTCTGGAATGTTTGTGAGGTTTTAAGTTAGTATTTGAAGATATGTACACTGTTTCGCATTGGTAAAAGTGCGTATACACACTAGTTCGACACATCAAAGTAGCGTAAACCTTATGAAGTATGATGTTTGAAGTTACAGTTGGTTCTGGTTGTTGATGCAGAGTTCTGGGTTTTTTTTTGTGTTCTGGTGACTGCTTTCTGGTAACAGTTTTCAGATTGATTGATTGTGATTTGCTTCAGTGATGATGGATGAGATCCAATAATGGATCAGGATCATAACGACTTATCATTATGTGATCTAATGGGCTATATCTGATTGCTAACACATGTATTATCCTTTATTTGTGATGATCTGGGTATATCTGAAGTCGAGAAGTACAACGAAGTTATAAGTAAGTATTTGCAGATCTATACGTTGGTTCGCTTTGATGAAGTTGCGTATACATGTTGGTTTGGCTCTTCCAAGTTGTGTATACACTTTGATGCATGGTTTTGAGGTTACAGCTGGTTCTGAATGATGATGCAGTGTTCTGGGTTCAGATCTATGTACTGGTTACAATGATCTTTATGTTCTAGTTGATTTGTTGAAGTTGTTAGTGTCAGTATTTGAAGCCTTCCTCCAGTGATCAAACATGCTCTTACAAAGTGATTTTAAGGTGTCAAAGTCAAAATTTGTCATTTTAGTGAGTCTTCAAGTAAAATTTGGTCACTAGGTATTAGGTCTAGGATTTGTTTTCACTCCTTTCAAAGTTTCCCAAGTGTCGGTCCATGTCACCATTCGGGTGAGTGTACCATCATTAAAATATTTTTCACCATGATTTTAGGTTCCAATGGGTCCTTTTACACCTTGTGTGTGCTTCAGTTGTGCTTAGGTAAGATTCATTTCCCCCTCCTAGGGTTTTGAAGGTAATTTCTCTTGGACGGTCAAATCATCAACAACACTTGTATCTTGATGCTCATACACCTTCCCCTATCCTTAATGTACCTTTTTAAACACTTCCCATCACTGATATCCTTCAAATTCATCATTTTCCCACAAACCCTAGCTTATTGCTACAATTTGACTATTTTCTAGGCTAGGCCTATGTTTTGCCCTTTTGGAACCCTTCCCCTCACTCAATATTTGAAAACCCACTTTCCCTTTCTTCCTAACATCCTTGCCTATTTTCCAAACTTTTCTCAAGAATTTAGCAGCCCCTTATCCCCTTCATTTCCCTTCATTTCTACAAATCCCCTGTTCCACATTTCGGGATAAGTTTTATTCAAAAGATGTTTTTGAGAAATATAAGATGAACTTGACAAAAGTCAGAGAGGTTTTTGTTCATAATTGGCCAAGGAAGAAAAACCTCCTTCACTTTTTACACAAGTGTCATGGTTTTAGAGAAATGTCAAAAATACAAATTCCTCAGGAGAGTTAATGCACCTCTAAAGTGACCTTGGGAAAATCAAGATTTATCCTAGCCTGGTTGGCCAAATGACTTGCTTGATGGGTAAAATGATAACTAGACAAAAATCACTTTCCCATGAGCTATCATGAGCTCAGTTTGGAGTTGAGAAAGACCTTAAAAAGTTGACTACAACAACACTCTTCATTTAGGCAACCTCATTCTGCACATTTTTACCAGTCTTGGGAGATTGGACTTTTGATAGGGAAAATGAACTCCAAATTGAAAAAATCAAGATTTTTTTCAAATTATACTCGACAAGCTTTGCAACGAGCTATCCTGCACCCAATTTGGACACAGGGAAGGCCTTCAAAAGTGGTCTACAAAAGGGCATTGTGCACTTGGCGGCTAGCGCTGCGCATAGAAAAGGCGCTGCACACCTGGGAGTTTCTGGCAGTGGAAAAATACACTAGCGCTGCGCATAGAAAAGGCACTGTGCACCTAGCTAGTGACCTCCAAACTGATCCAAATCATTCTAATTTGCCTCAAATTGCTAAATTGGTCTCTTGTCAAGTAAGTAAAGCCCTCCATTTAATTAAAAAAGGGTTTTTTCATCAGTTTTTGTGATTTTCATCTCTCAAAAAACTAAACCCTAGTTTTCCTCAAAAATGTCTCATAGATTTTGAAAGTTCACTTATTTATTGCTATTTTGTTTCGTTCATTCACTACTCCCTAAAACCTCATTCCCTTCATCTATTTTCCCAATTCTCAAACCCTACATACATATATCCCTAACCCTACACTATCCCAAACCCTACTCACTCCCTAAATCCCATTCACTCTCACCTACTCATCCTAAAATCTCTTCATACTCATCTTTCATCCATCCACCCTATCTCATCATTCACCACAAGTGTTCACAAACAATGAAAAAGGCCAAGTGACTAGGCAACGAAGAGGCAAGGCTAGAAGACAAAAGGCAAAGGAAATTGAGAATCCTAGGGAGATTTGTCTTGAGCGGGCTAAAATACACCTGGAGAAGTTGATTGAGAGGGCTAACAAAGAAAATAAAATGCTTCACCACATGGCCTATTGTTGAGTCTTGAAAATGTCATTCATTTGCATTACACTTTCGCTATTATGTCCATTATATCACCTCCATTTCACTTCCATTTCACTACTATGTCACCACATTCATCCCACTTTCATTATCATTGGGCTACCTTTATGTTTTTCCAATATTTATTATTTCTAAGCCTTTTAAGTGAATTTGTGGTTAAACATTAGAAAATAATGTGCATATTCTTATACCTAACCAATGGGTTGAGTTTGTTGACATGTGTAGGTTGAAAGGAGACTTCTAGAAGACCCTTATGTGGCACTCTAAGGCCAAATTCGAATTTGGTTGGAAAGAATCATGGGATCATGAGGATATGTGTCACATCTCCTAATTGTATTGTAACTCTAAAAGACATGTGTCTTATCAGTTCCTATTTTGATTAGGACTCTAGATGTAGAGGGAGAGATTCATGGTTTATCATTAATGAGAAGGCTCTCATCTTTTTGTATAAATAGGAGGTCTCTCTCCTTCATTAGGGAGTCTTTTTGAGTCTCTTTAGTATCTTTTTAGTCTCTCTTTGGAGAGCTTTGTTGTACTTTGCACTTTTGAAGAAATTGAATAAAGCTTTGATGTTCTCAACATGGAAGGAGATGTGAAGTAGATGTCATGGAGCATATTAGGATGTAAGTAGATTAGATTTCATTTTGTAAATATTGCTTTGTAGAATGTAAGGTAGATTAGATTTTCATTCATGCAATTTTAAGTATGCTTTGATTTCATAGGTAGAAGGGGGCCCCTGCCTTGTACAGTTTGAATTATTTCATTTTATTTTCTCCCGGGATTTGTTTTTATGTTTATGTATTTGCTTTACAAACTAATGGTATTTGAAGTTGACAGGTTCAAGCTGCTGCCTTTGTTTTTATAGCTGATTTTTAATTTTATTTCTCAAAGAGCTGCTAACACATAAATGATCTTCATCATAAACTGTTATCCTTTAAGATCAAAATATCACTAACTTGCAGCTTGTTTGGGTGCTTTTTGGACTGTTCTTAAGCTACTTTCTTTCTGTACTTTACACAGTACATGTGTTTTGAAGTATCGAGTTAGAAAGAGTAAATCATTACCACTAGTCTTTAAAGTAGAAGTTTTGATTTTAAAGTGCTTCCTAGACTATTTCCTCACTACTTTCTAATCATGCTTTCCATAGTACATATGGCTGAAGTAGAGAATTAGAAATAGCAAATTATTATCATTAGTCTTTCAAGCATATTTTTCTCACTTTTATAATTCCACTTAAGCTACTTTCTTTCCGTGCTTTACACAGTACATGTGCTTAGAAGCATCGAGTTAGAGAGAGATAATCTTTATCTTTGGTTTTAAAAGTGACTTTCTTTTCTTTTATTTGCAGCAGCATGAATGGTGTCTAGTGCCATTGGAAGTGGTCATTTACTTTCAAGTCATTTCAAGTTCTTTGCTTTCAGTTTTATTTCAAATTATTTCTGACTACTTCTTAATCATGCTTTACACAGCACATGTGTTTGAAGCAGAGTTTTAGGAAGAGTTGAACATAAACTATAAAACAACGAAGTAAGAGAAAGGTTAACTAAGCACATATAGTGCACCACACTTCATCAGTTTACAATACCCGGATTGATAATTTATGTAGAGCAATTTAAGACATTAAATTGACTAAACACCTATCACTATATGACCCGGAACAAAATATGTAATATAAGGATGAGAAAGCTAAAGGCAAGGTTGAGGAAAGCTTTGAGAAACAAAAAGGAGCATGAGAAGCTAAATATCTTGGCTGAGGACTCACTAGCCCATCAAAGCAACTAATGAACAAGCCTTGTGCCAAATCTGGGCAAGTTTTGGTGAAATTTTGTCATTTTGAAATTTTGAAATTTTCAACACAGGAAATTGCTGGCGCTGCGCTTTTGACGGGGACATTTTGTGGAGAAGTGGCTTACATATTTAGGTTTAGCATGATGAGAACATCAATCCTTGAAAGTTTCAGCAAATTTGGAGAAGACCTTGGTCACCTAAAGGTCAAAAAGCCATCAAAAAATGACCTCTCTGCCACATTTTAGACACATAGGAAGCCGTCTTGGGAGTGTCAACTTTTGAGGTAGAAAATGACCTCCAAATGAAAAAATTCAAGATGTTCCAGAAACTAGATAGGAATACCTTTCCAACAAGCCATATTGGGCTCAATTTGGTCAAGGGGAAGGCCTCCAAAACTGGGTCTGAAGTGGCACTACGCATAGGAACAGTGGCATTGCGCATAGGATGAATTTTGCCAGTTTTGCTCAAAAATCCAGTTTTCACCTAGTTTTTTCACAAATTGACTTTTACTCTCATTGTGGATGAATTTATGAATGTAAATGATGCTATGCTATGTAAATATAATTGTAAAATGACTCTAGAGGGTAGATACATCATTTTGAGGTGGTTTGGGGGTAAATGAATCAGTTTCCTTGGTTTTAGAGGCAAGTTGTTCCACTGCCTATATTCATGTTCTTAGTTTAGATATGGTTGAAACCACCCCTCTTGTCATGGATTCGACCCCTGAAGGTCAGGATGAGTGGTTTGGTTGTCTATATTATTTATTTTCTTCCTCATTTGTAAAGGTTGGACTCTTGTGGATGCTTTGAGCTATATTGTACATCTCTACAGTGGTTTGGCAAGGAAATAAACCAGGATTTGCAGTTATCTTTGAGGGATTCTTGTGGTAATTTGTTTTTGCATTGTTTCTCCTTCTGTCATTATTTTTTCTCATGTGTATATGTGCCAAAATCTATTTAATTCTTCTTAACTAAATGAAATCAAGATAGATAGGTAGAATACTTTGGTAACAGTGCTCTGCTTTGGGAATACATTTAGTTTTTGATGATTTCAGTTGTCTGAAGAGGAATCATGATCCTTGCATGCCTTCCTCAGCTCCTCACCAGTCCTAGACCTACCATCTCAATCAATTCCAAATGCCAAAACACCTACCTACCTCACCCCACAGAATACCCTGCAATTCTGACTTCATTTCCTGGACCCAAAGCTGCCTACTCCATTTGATCCAGAACCAAAACCTTCAAAATCAACCAAAAACCCAAGAGCTACTATACCTAGCCTAAAATTCATATTTAATTCAGTCATCTCAACTGATATTGACAAAGAGAGATCCATTTCCTGAGCTGGTAGGGCTAGCTACCAGGTTAAGCTTGGTTTATGGTTATCCTAAGATTTCCTCCCTTCAACCTGAGGTCAATCTAGGCTCTAACATAGTGGCAACCATACCGGGTAATGTAGTTTTATGTTCCTCAGCAAGTTTAGATCTGATTGTTGATGGTGGGCAACGATCAGACACCAGAAGGCTGAAATCATTCACCTAGCTACTCCAAATCAGTTTCGATATTAGATCCAAGGACTCCACTGGAGGATGAACCTGACCAACAGAAACATGAAAGGAAAAGATGGAAAGATCAGGTATTCAAGTTGGAATTTCATCCAAGACATTATGTTCTTTGTTATAAATTATTTCTTCTCTTTTCCCAAGAAGGTCAAGAAGGCTTTACAAAGTATACTGTATTCGAGAAAAGATCCTAGACCTGCATTTGATTCTTTCCATTTGATGATTGTGAATACAAAATGTTCCCATGCCTTTGATCTTGATCAAGACTCTTCTACTGAGTGTTGTGATGACCGTCTTCAAACTGATGAGCCTCAAGAGACCAAGACTGATTCTACACCTTCTGTACACTTTCCTAGACCTTGTAAAATTCTAGATCGATACAAACCTCTGATTTTACCTCCTATATCCCATGCTTTCCCTAAAAATCATTACCTATATTTACCAAGATTTGACGGTGATTGTGACAATATCACTACTTAGAGACATGTACTGAATTTTGAGTCTTTTCTTGACATTTTTGAAGTTGATGAAGAGGATGTCAGTATTAGGCTTTTTTCTCTTTCTTTGCAGGGCAAAGTCAAGAGTTGGTTCAAAATCCTACTTGATGCGAGCATTTCAAACTTCCAGCAGTTTATCAAAGTTTTCCTCGACAAGTGGGTGGTTAGACATAACCTTTTCTTAATTCTAGAAGAATATAACCAGCTAAAAAGACTACCAGGGGAGATAGTACAACAGTTTTCTGCCAGATTTAACCAAGTTTATTTTTTGATGCCAGTTAATATAAGGCCTCCTCCTGGATCTACTCTCTTACACTACCCAGAAGCCTTTGATCCAGAAATGGAGTTTCAGCTGAGAGAAAGGAACCTTGCAACACTTGAAGAGATGCATAACAATGCAATAGATGTAGAGGCTAATTTGTTGATCAAAAGGGAAAAGTTGAAGGAAGAAGAGATGAAAAATATAGATCCAAAGGAATCAACATCTTTAGAGGTAAAGCTTGACATTTTGGTAAGTGCAGTGGAAGAGATGATGCAAAAGATCACCACAAGGAATGAGTATGATTTTCAAGACCATGGCTCGCTGATTGAAGAAGAACAAGTGGCTGATCCAAAACATTTCCTTTCTTATCCCAGTTGTCATAGATATGATAAGGATTCTTTTATAGATCGGCTTGCAGAAGAGAGATCTGTTGATATGACATGTATGCTTGATGATGTGTTTTATACTGATGATTTGCCTTAGTTTGATTAGTATGATGATGATTATGTTCTCCAAACAGAAGCTAATCTTGCAAAAATTCAATAGCTAGTTTGTGGAAGGAGGAAGTTCACTTTCAACAGCTCAAATACAGTGATCAGCCATTGCATATCAGCTATGGAAGTGAGGAGGAAAGTGTAGCAACTTTTGAAGTAAGTGAAGGATCTTTGCCTTTTTTTTTCTGCGTTTTAGTTCATCAGAGACAACTTTCATGCAATCAGAAATCAAATGTTGACAAGTCTTGATCTGTGCCATCTAGAGGGTAATGAAATCCTTGTTCAAGACTTCTCATATCTAGATTTGCAGCCCCCGAATGCCATTGATTGTCAAGTTGTA
Source organism: Pinus tabuliformis (assembly GCA_031772625.1). Classification (NCBI taxonomy): domain Eukaryota; kingdom Viridiplantae; phylum Streptophyta; class Pinopsida; order Pinales; family Pinaceae; genus Pinus; species Pinus tabuliformis. Next base: position 48,477,277 of record CM062807.1, on the reverse strand, counting down.
GATGAAGACATGGAAGCTGGAACATATGATCAAATGATGCAAGATGATTCCATACCATTCTGTTTTGAATCATTTCAATTTTTGAAGGGAAATTTGCATAGTACATCTTCAATAAAGGATGAGCAGCCTGTAGAAAATCATGCAATCTCATTAGAACCAACAGAAAACGGGTTGCAACAGTTTTTTCAAGTTTTTCACGATCCAATAGCTAATGTGTTGGATGATGTCTGCAGTCAAAGTCCTTCTCCATTAGCTACCTTTGAGCTTGAAACAAGTATTGATACAAACTTGATCCGACAAGGAGTTTCTTTATCAGTTTCAGCAAGAGTCTCGTCACAAAGCTCAGATGAAAGTTTGCATTCATGGTACGAGGAGAAGAAAAGTAATCCATTGGATGAGCTAAGCCCCAGTGCACATGAATTTCAAGATCCTTATGCAGTATTCTTGGAGTCAGATAGAGAATCCATATTATTCAACGGATCTGTTTATAAGTTTTCATGGGAGTTGCCTTTCAGTAGTTCTCTCTTGTTGTTCATAAGAAAGCACTTGCGGAGAATTCAAATAGAAACTAGAATGCTTACTTGGTTGCATTGGTTGTTTCATTTCACCTGATCAGGTGATGAATGGAATAGTTAGAGTAGGTTTTATTGAATAAGCTCCATTTCGAGCATATTTTCCAGTTTGTTAGTTGTGTTTTAGTATTGAGTCAGTTTCAAGTCTGTTTGTGTCTTTGAGTCATCAGTATTCAATTATGTAATTTCAAGATTGAGTTTTTGACTCCATTGCCCAATGGATAAGGCTACTAGGTCTACGGTGTTCTTGGAACCTCCAAGGAGCTACCATCTCCATTGGAGCCAATGTTAGTGTCAGTATTTGAAGCCTTCCTCCTGTGATCAAACATGCTCTTACAAAGTGATTTTAAGGTGTCAAAGTCAAATTTTGTCATTTTAGTGAGTCTTCAAGTAAAATTTGGTCACTAGGTATTAGGTCTAGGATTTGTTTTCACTCCTTTCACAGTATTCCAAGTGTCATTCCATGTCACCATTAGGCTGAGTGTACCATCATTCATAGAGTTTTCATCATCATTTCAGGTTCCAATGGGTCATTTTACACCTTGTTCATGCTTCAGTTGTGCTTAGGTAAGATTCATTTCCCTCTCCTAGGGTTTTGAAGGTAATTTCTCTTGGATGGTCAAATCATCAACAACACTTGTATCCTAATGCTCATACACCTTCCCCTATCTTTAATGTACCTTCTTAAACACTTCCCATCATTGATATCCCTCAAATTCATCATTTTCCCACAAACCCTAGCTTATTGCTACAATTTGACAATTTTCTAGGCTAGGCCTGTGTTTTTCCCTTTTGGACCCCTTCCCCTCACTCAATATTTGAAATTCCACTTTCCCTTGCTTCCTAACATCCCTCCCTATTTTCCAAAAATTTTTCAAGAATTTAGCAGCCCCTTATCCCCTTCATTTCCTTTCATTTCTACAAATCCCCTGTTCCACACATCGGGATAGGTTTTATTCAAAAGATGTTTTTGAGAAATAGAAGATGAATTTGAAAAAAGTGAGAGAGGTTTTTGTCCATCATTGGCCAAGTACGAAAACCTCCTTCACTTTTTACATAGGTGTCATGGTTTTAGAGAAATTTCTAAAATACAAGTGCCTCTGGAGAGTTAATGCACCTCTAGAGTGACCTTGGGAAGATGAAGATTTATCCTAGCCTGGTTGGCCAAATGACTTGCTTGATATATAACTTAATAACTAGACACAAAGATCTTTCCAATGAGCTATCATGAGCTCAATTTGGAATTGAAGAAGACCTTCAAAAAATGACTGCAACAACACTCTTAATTTAGGCAACGTCATTTTGTACATTTTGACAAGTCTTGGGAGATTGGACTTTTGATAGGGCAAATGAACTCCAAATTGAAAAATTCAAGCTGTTTTGGAAAGTAGACTCGAAAATATTTCCAACAAGCTATCCCATGCCCAATTTGAACACCGGGAAGGCCTTCAAAGGTGGCCTACAAAAGGGCATTGCACACCTGGCAGCCGGTGCTACACATAGAAAAGTCGTTACACACCTAGGAGTTTTTGGCAGTGGAAAAATACACTAGCACTGCACATGGAAAAGGTGTTGTGCACCTAGCTAGTGACCCAAACTGATCCAAATCATTCTAATTTTCCTCAAGTTGCTAAATTGGTCTCGTTTCAAGTAAGTAAAGCCCTCCATCTAATTAAAAAGGGGTTTTTTCATCAGTTTTTGTGATTTTCATCTCTCAAAAAACTAAACCCTAGTTTTCCTCAAAACTATCTCATAAATTTTGAAAGTTCACTTATTTATTTCTATTTTATTTCCTTCATTCACTATTCCCTAAAACCTCATTCCCTTCATCTATTTTCCCAATTCTCAAACCCTACATACAAACCCTACATACATATATCCCTAAACCTACACTATCCCAAACCCTACTCACTCCCTAAATCTCATTCACACTCACCTACTCATCCTAAAATCTCTTCATACTCATCTTTCATCCATCCACCCTATCTTATAATTCACCTCAAGTGTTCACAAACAATGAAGAAGGCCAAGTGACTAGGTCGCAAAGAGGCAAGGCTAGAAGACAAAAGGCAAAGGAAATTGAGAATCCTAGGGAGATTTGTCTTGAGCAGGTTAACATACACCTAGAGAAGTTGATTGAGAGGCCTAAAAAAGAAAACAAAATGCTTCGCCACATGGCCTATCACTATATGATCCGGAACAAAATATGCAATATAAGGATGAGAAAGCTATAGGCAAGGTTGAGGAAAGCTTTGAGAAACAAAAAAGAGCATGGGAAGCTAAAGATCTTGGCTGAGGCCTCACGAGCCCATCAAAGCAACTAATGAAGGAGCCTTGTGCGAAATCTAGGCAAGTTTTGCTGAAATTTTGTCATTTTGAAATTTTCAACGCAGGAAATTGCAATAGGTGTTGGCACTGCACTTTTGACTGGGACACTTTTTCGAGAAGTGGATTACATATTCAGATTCAACATGATGAGAACATCAATCCCTGAAAGTTTTAGCAAATTTGGAGAAGATCTTGGTCACCTAAAGGTCAAAAAACCGTCAAAAAATGACCTCTCTGCCATTTTTTGGACACACAGGAAGCAGTCTTGGGAGATTCCACTTTTGAGGGGGCAAATGACCTCCAAATGCAAAAATTCAAGATGTTCCTAAAACTAGACACGAATACCTTTCCAACAAGCCATCTGGGGCTCAATTTGGTCAAGGGAAGACCTCCAAAGCCGGGTCTAAAGTGGTGCTATGCATAGGAACAATGGCACTGTGCAGAGGAGGAATTTTGCCAGTTTTACTCAAAAATCTAGTTTTCACCTAGTTTTTTCACAAATTGACTTTTACTCTCATTGTGGATGTATTTATCAATGTAACTAAAGCTATGCTATGTAAATATAATTGTAAGATGACTCTAGAGGGTAGATACATCATTTTGAGGTGGTTTGGCGGTAAATGAATCAGTTTCCTTGGTTTTAGAGGCAAGCTGTTCCACTGCCTATATTCCGGTTCTTAGTTTAGATATGGTTGAAACCACCCATCTTCTCATGGACTCGACCCCTGAAGGTTAGGATGAGTGGTTTGGTTGTCTATATTATGTATTTTCTTCCTCATTTGTAAAGGTTGGATTCTTGTGGATGCTTTGAGCTACATTGTACATCTCTATAGTAGTTTGGCAAGGAAATAAACCAGGATTTGCAAATATTTTTGAGGGATTCTTGTGGTAATGTGTTTTTGCATTGTTTCTCCTTCTGTCATTAGTTTTTCTCATGTGTATATGTGCCAAAATCTATTTCATTCTTCTTAACTAAATGAAATCAAGATAGATAGATAGAATACATTGGTAACAATGCTCTGCCTTGGGAATACATTTAGTTTTTGATGTTTTCAGTTGTCTGAAGAGGACTCATGATCCTTGCATTCCCTCCTCAGCTCCTCACTATTGTTAGACCTACCATCTCACTCAATTCCAAGTGCCAAAACACCTACCTACCTCACCCCACAGAATACCCTGCAATTCTAACTTCATTTCTCGGACCCAAAGATACTGCTCCATTTGATCCAACAACAAAACCTTCAAAATCAACCAAAAACCCTATAGCAGCTATACCTAGACTAAAATTCATATCTAATTCAATCATCTCAACTAAGATTGACAAGGAGAGAGCCCTCTTCTGACCTGGTAGGGCTAGCTACCTGGTTAAGCTTGGTTTGTGGTTATCCTAAGATTACCTCCCTTCAGCATGAGGTCAATCTAGGCTCTAACATAGTGGCGACCATACTGGGGAACGTAGTTTTATGTTCCTTAGCAAAATGTATCAATTTCAAATCTGATTGTTGATGGTGGACAACAATCAGACACCGGAAGGCTGAAATCATTCACCTGGTGACTCCAAATCAATTTCGAGATTAGATCCAAGGACTCCACTGGAGGATGAACCTGACCAGCAAAAACATGAAAGGAAAATATGGAAAGATCAGGTATTCAAGTTGGAATTTCATCCAAGATATTTTGTTATTTGTTATAAATTGTTTCTTCTCTTTTCCCGAGAATGTCAAGAAGGCTTTACAAAGTATATTATATTCAAGAAAAGATCCTAGACCTGCATTTGATTCTTTCTCTTTGAAGATTGTGAATACAAAATGTTCGCATGCCTTTGATTTTGATCAAGACTCTTCTTCTGAGCTTTATGATGACCGTCTTCAAATTGATGAGCCTCAAGAGACCAAGACTGATTCTACAAATTCTGTACATTTTCCTATACCTTGTAAAATTCCAGATCGATACAAACCTCTGATTTTACCTCCTATATCCCATGCTTTCCCTAAACATCATTACCTATATTTACCAAGATTTGACAGTGACTGTGACAATATCACTGTTGAGAGACCTATACTTAATTTTGAGTCTTTTCTTGACATTTTTGCAGTTGATGAAGAGGATGTCAATATTAGGCTTTTTTCTCTTTCTTTACAAAGGAAAGTCAAGAGTTGGTTCAAAACCCTGCCTGATGCGAGCATCTCAGATTTCTAACAGTTTGTTAAAGTTTTCCTCAACAAGTGGGTGGTTAGACAGAAACTTTTCTTAATTCTAGAAGAATATAACCAGCTGAAATGACTGCCAAGGGAGACAGTACAACAGTTTTCTGCCAGATTTAACCAAGTTTATTTTTCGATGCTGATTAATATAAGACCTCCTCCTAGATCCGCTCTCTTACACTACCTAGAAGCCTTTGATCCGGAAATGGAGTTTCAGCTGAGAGAAAGGAACCTTGCAACACTTGAAGAGATGCAGAACAATGTAGTAGACATAGAGGCTAATTCACTAATCAAAAGGGCAAAGTTGAAGGAAGAAAAGATGAAAATATAGATCTAGAGGAATTAACATCTTTAGAGGTAAAGCTCAACATTTTGGTAAGTGTAATGGAAGAGATGATGCAAAAGATCACCACAAGGAATGAGTATGATGTTCAAGACCATGGCTCACTAATTGAAGAAGAACAAGTGGTTGATCCAAAACATTTCCTTTCTTATACCATTTGTCATAGATATGATAATGATTCTTTTATAGATCGGATTGCAGAAGAGAGATCTATTGATATGACATGTATGCTTGATGATGGGTTTTATACTGATGATTTCCTTAGTTTGATCAGTATGATGATGATTATGTTCTCCAAATAGAAGCTAATCTTGCAGACAAATCAATAGCTAGTTTGTGGAAGGAGGAAGTTCACTTTCAGCAGCTCAAATATAGTGATTAGCCATTGCATATCAGCTATGGAAGTGAGGAGGAAAGTGTAGCAACTTTTGAAGTAAGTGAAGGATCTTTGCCTTTTTGTTTTTCTGCATTGTAGTTCATTAGAGACAGCTTTCATGCAATCATAAATCAACTGTTGACAAGTCTTGATCTGGACCATCTAGAGGGCAATGAAATCCTTGTTCAAGTCTTCTCATATCTAGATTTGCAGCCCCTGAATGCCATTGATTGTCAAGTTGCAGATGAAGACTTGGAAGCTGGAACATATGATCAAATGATGCAAGATGATTCCATACCATTCTGTTTTGAATCATTTCAATTTTTGAAGGGAAATTTTCATAGTACATCTTCAATAAAGGATGAGCATCCTGTAGAAAATCATGCAATCTCATTAGAACCAACAGAAAATGGGTTGCAACAGTCTTTTCAAGTTTTTCACGATCCAATAGCTGATGTGTTGGATGATGTCTACAGTCAAAGTCCTTCTCCATTAGCTACCTATGAGCTTGAAACAAGTATTGATACAAACTTGATCCGACAGCCAGTTTCTTTGTCAGTTTCAATAGGAGTCTCATCACAAAGCTCAGATGAAAGTTTGCATTCATGGTACAAGGAGAAGAAAAGTAATCCATTGGATGAGATAAGCCCCAATGCACATGAATTTCAAGATCCTTATGCAGTATTCTTGGAGTCGGATAGAGAATCTATATTATTCAATGGATCTATTTATAAGTTTTCATGGGAGTTGCCTTTCAGTAGTTCTCTCTTGTTTTTCATAGGAAAGCACTTGCGGAGAATTCAAATAGCAGCCATAATGCTCACTTGGTTGCATTGGTTGTTTAATTTCACCTGATCAGGTGATGAATGGAATAGTTGGAGTAGGTTTTATTGAATAAGATCCATTTCGAGCATATTTTCTAGTTTGTTAGTTGTGTTTTATTATTGAGTCAGTTTCCAGTCCGTTTGTGTCTTTGAGTCATCAGTATTCAGTTATGTAATTTCAAGATTGAATCTTTGACTCCATTGCCCAATGGATAAGGCTACTAGGTCTACGATGTTCTTGGTGCCTCCAAGGAGCTACTATACCCATTGCAGCCAATGTTAGTGTCAGTCTTTTAAGCCTTCCTCTAGTGATCAAACATGCTCTTACAAAGTGATTTTAAGGTGTCAAAGTCATATTTTGTCATTTCAGTGAGTCTTCAAGTAAAATTTGGTCACTAGGTATTAGGTCTAGGATTTGTTTTCACTCTTTTCAAAGCTTTCCAAGTGTCAGTCCATGTCACCATTCGGCTAAGTGTACCATCATTCAAGAGTTTTCATCATCATTTCAGGTTCCAATGGGTCATTTTACACCTTGTTCGTGCTTCAGTTGTGCTTAGGTAAGATTCATTTCCATGTCCTAGGGTTTTGAAGGTAATTTCTCTTGGATGGTCAAATCATCAACAACACTTGTATCCTGATGCTCATACACCTTCCCCTACCCTTAATGTACCTTCTTAAACACTTCCCATCACTGATATCCCTCAAATTCATCGTTTTCCCACAAACCCTAGCTTATTGCTACAATTTGACAATTTTCTAGGCTAGGCATGTGTTTTTCCATTTTGGACCCCTTCCCCTCACTCAATATTTGAAATTCCACTTTCCCTTGCTTCCTAACATCCCTCCCTATTTTCAAAAATTTTCTCAAGAATTTATCAGCCCCTTATCCCCTTCATTTCCCTTCATTTCTACAAATCCCCTGTTCCACATATCGGGTTAGGTTTTATTCAAAATATGTTTTTGAGAAACAGAAGATGCATTTGAAAAAAGTGAGAGATATTTTTTTCCATCATTGGCCAAGGAAGAAAAATCTCCTTCACTTTTTACACAGGTGTCATGGTTTTAGAGAAATGTCAAAAATACAAGTGCCTTAGGAGAGTTAATTCACCTCTAGAGTGACCTTGGGAAAATCAAGATTTATCCTAGCCTGGTTGGCCAAATGACTTTCATAATGAATAAAATGATAACTAGAAACAAATTACTTTCCAATGAGCTATCATGAGCTCAATTTGGAGTTGAGGAAGATCTTCAAAAGTTGATTGCAACAACACTCTTCATTTAGACAGCCTCATTCTGCACATTTTTACCAGTCTTGGGAGATTGGAATTTTGACAGGGCAAATGAAATCCAAATTAAAAAATTCAAGATTTTTTACAAATTATACTTGATAGGATTTCCAACGCGCTATCCAGTGCCCAATTTGGACACCGGGAAGGCCTCTAGAAAAGGTCTACAAAAGGGCGCTACGCACTTGGCAGCGGGCGCTGCGCATAGAACAGGCACTACACACTTGGCTAGTGACCTCCAAACTGATCCAAGTCATTCTAATTTGCCTCAAATTTCTAAATTGGTCTCTTGTAAAGTAAGTAAAGCCCTCCATATGATTAAAAAATGGCTTTTCATCAATTTTTGTGATTTTCATCTCTAAAAGCTAAACCCTAGTTTTCCTCAAAATTGTCTCACAGATTTTGAAAGTTCACTTATTTATTGCTATTTTATTTCCTTCATTCACTATTCCCTAAAACCTCATTCCCTTCATCTATTTTTCCCAATTCTAAAACCCTACATACATATATCCCTAACCCTACACTATCCCAAACCCTACTCACTCCCTAAATCCCATTCTCTCACCTACTCATCCTAAAATCTCTTCATACTCATCTTTCATCTATCCACCCTATCTCATCATTCACCACAAGTGTTCACAAACAATGAAAAAGGCCATGTGAATAGGCAATGAAGAGGCAAGGCCAGAAGACAAAAGGCAAAGGAAATTGAGAATCCTAGGGAGATTTGTCTTGAGCGGGTTAACATACATCTAGAGAAGTTGATTGAGAGGGCTAGCAAAGAAAAGAAAATGCTTCGCCACATGGCCTATCACTATATGACCCGTAAAAAAATATGCAATATAAGGATGAGAAAGCTAAAGGCAAGGTTGAGGAAAGCTTTGAGAAACAAAAAGGAGAATGACAAGCTAAAGATCTTGGTTGAGGCCTCACTAGCCCATCAAAGCAACTAATGAAGGATCCTTGTGCCAAATCTGGGCAAGTTTTGGTGAAATTTTGTCATTTTGAAATTTTGAAATTTTCAACACAGCTTTTGACTGGGACACTTTTTGGAGAAGTGGCTTACATATTCAGATTAAGCATGATGAGAAAATCAATCCCTAAAAGTTTTAGCAAATTTGGAGAATATCTTGGTCACCTAAAGGTCAAAAAACCGTCAAAAAATGACCTCTTTGCCACTTTTTGGACACACAAGAAGTAGTCTTGGGAGATTCCACATTTGAGGGGGGAAATGACCTCCAAATGCAAAAATTCAAGATGTTTCAGAAACTAGACAGGAATACGATTCCAACAAGCCATCTTGGGCTCACTTTGGTCAAGGGGAAGGTCTCCAAAGCTGGGTCTAAAATGGCACTACACATAGGAACAGTGGCACTGTGCATAGGAGGAATTTTGCCAATTTTGCTCAAAAATCCAGTTTTCACATAGTTTTTTCACAAATTGACTTTTACTCTCATTGTGGATAAATTTATGAATGTAAATGATTCTATGCTATGTAAATATAATTTTAAAATGACTCTAGAGGGTAGATACATCATTTTGAGGTGGTTTGGGGATAAATGAATCAGTTTCCTTGGTTTTAGAGGCAAGCTGTTCCACTGCCTATATTCCTGTTCTTAGTTTAGATATGGTTGAAACCACCCCTATTCTCATGGATTCGGTCCCTGAAGGTCAGGATGAGTGGTTTGGTTGTCTATATTATGTATTTTCTTCCTCATTTGTAAAGGTTGGACTCTTGTGGATGCTTTGAGCTACATTGTACATCTCTACAGTAGTTTGGCAAGGAATAAACCAGGATTTGCAGCTATTTTTGTGGGATTCTTGTGGTAATGTGTTTTTGAATTGTTTCTCCTTATTTCATTATATTTTCTCATGTGTATATGTGCAGAAATCTATTTCATTCTTCTTAACTAAATGAAATCAAGATAGATAGGTAGAATACTTTGGTAACAATGATCTGCCTTGCGAATACATTTAGTTTTTGATGTTTTCAGCTATCTGAAGAGGACTCATGATCCTTGCATGACCTCCTCAGCTCCTCACCAGTATTATACCTACCATCTCACTCAATTCAAAGTGCCAAAACACCTACCTATCTCACCCCACAGAATAACCTGCAATTTTGACTTCATTTCCCGGACCCAAAGCTGCCTGCTCCTTTTGATCCAGCAACAAAACCTTCAAAATCAACCAAAAACCCTAGAGCTACTATACCTAGCCTAAAATTCATATTTAATTCAGTCATCTCAACCAATATTGACAAGGAGAGAGCCCTCTCCCGACCTAGTAGGGCTAGCTACCAGGTTAAGCTTGGTTTATGGTTATCCTAAGATTGCCTCCCTTCAGCCTGAGGTTGATCTAGGCTCTAACATAGTGGTGACCATACTAGGGAACATAGTTTTATGTTCCTCGGCAAAATGTATCAAGTTCAGATCTGATTGTTGATGGTGGACAACGATCAGACACCGGAAGGCTCAAATCATTTACCTTGCGACTCCAAATCAATTTCGAGATTAGATCCAAGGACTCCACTGGAGGATGAACCTAACCAACAGAAACATGAAAGGACAATATGGAAAGATCAGGTATTCAAGTTGGAATTTCATCCAAGACATTATGTTCTTTGTTATAAATTATTTCTTCTCTTTTCCTGAGAATGTCAAGAAGGATTTACAAAGTATATTGTATTCAAGAAAAGATCCTAGACCTGCATTTGATTCTTTCCCTTTGAAGATTGTGAATACAAAATGTTCGCATGCCTTTGATCTTGATCAAGACTCTTCTTCTAAGTTCTATGATGACCGTCTTCAAACTGATGAGCCTCAAGAGACCAAGACTGATTCTACACCTTCTGTACATTTTCCTACACCTTGTAAAATTCTAGATCGATACAAACCGCTGATTTTACCTCCTATATCGAATGCTTTCCCTAAAAATCATTACCTATATCTACCAAGATTTGATGATGACTGTGAAATTATCACTGCTGAGAGACATGTACTGAATTTTGAGTCTTTTCTTGACCTTATTGAAGTTGATGAAGAGGATTTCAGTATTAGGATTTTGCTCTTTCTTTACAAAGGAAAGTCAAGAGTTGGTTCAAAACCCTGCCTGATGCGAGCATCTCATATTTCCAGTAGTTTGTCAAAGTTTCCTCAACAAGTGGGTGGTCAGACAGAACCTTTTATTAATTCTAAAAGAATATAACCAGCTAAAAAGACTGCCAAGGGAGATAGTAAAACAGTTTTCTGCTAGATTTAACCAAGTTTATTTTTCAATGCTGGTTAATATAAGACCTGCTCCTGGATCCGCTCTCTTACACTACCCGGAAGCCTTTGATTCAGAAATGGAGTTTCAGCTGAGAGAAAGAAACCTTGAAACACTTGAAGAGATGCAGAACAACGCAGTAGATGTAGAGGCTAATTTTTTGATCAAAACGGCAAAGTTGAAGGAAGAAGAGATGAAAAATATAGATCCAGAGGAATCAACATCTTTAGGGGTAAAGCTTGACATTTTGGTAAGAGTAGTGGAAGAGATGATGCAAAATATCACCACAAGGAATGAGTATGATGTTCAAGACCATGGCTCACTGATTGAAGAAGAACAAGTGGCTGATCCAAAACATTTCCTTTCTTATCCCAGTTGTCATAGATATGATAATGATTCTTTAATAGATTGGCTTGTAGAAGAGAGATCTGTAGATATGACATGTATGCTTGATGATGTGTTTTATACTGATGATTTGCTTCAGTTTGATCAGTATGATGATGATTATGTTCTCCAAATAGAAGCTAATCTTGCAAACAAATCAACAGCTATTTTGTGGAAGGAGGAAGTTCACTTTGAGCAGCTCAAATATAGTGATTAGTCATTGCATATTAGCTATGTAAGTGAGGAGGAAAGTGTAGCAACTTTTGAAGTAAGTGAAGGATCTTTGCCTTTTTGTTTTTCTGCATTTCAATTCATCAGAGACAACTTTCATGCAATTAGAAATCAATTTTTGACAAGTCTTGTCTGGATCATCTAGAGGGCAATGAAATCCTTGTTCAAGACTTCTCATATCTAGATTTGCAGCCCCAAAATGCCATTGATTGTTAAGTTGCAGATGAAGACTTGGAAGCTGGAACATATGATCAAATGATGCAAGATGATTCTGTACCATTATGTTTTGAATCATTTCAGTTTTTGAAGGGAAATTTGCATAGTACATCTTCAATAAAGGATGAGCAGCCTGTAGAAAATCATGCAATCTCATTAGAACCAATAGAAAATGGGTTGCAATAGTTTTTTCAAGTTTTTCATGATCCAATAGCTGATGTGTTGGATGATGTCTGTAGTAAAAGTCCTTCTCCATTAGCTACCTGTGAGCTTGAAACAAGTATTGATACAAACTTGATCCGACAGCTGGTTTCTTTGTCAGTTTCAGCAGGAGTCTCGTCACAAAGCTCGGATGAAAGTTTGCATTCATGGTATGAGGAGAAGAAAAGCAATCCATTGATGAGCTAAGCCCCAGTGCACATGAATTTCAAGATCCTTATGCAGTATTCTCGGAGTCGAATAGAGAATCCATATTATTCAATGGATCTATTTATAAGTTTTCATGGGAGTTGCCTTTCAGTAGTTCTCTCTGGTTGTTCATAAGAAATCACTTGTGGAGAATTCAAATAGCTGCTAGAATGCTTACTTGGTTGCATTGATTGTTTCATTTCACCTGATCAAGTGATGAATGGAATTGTTAGAGTAGGTTTTATTGAATAAGCTCCATTTCGAGCATATTTTCCAGTTTGTTAGTTTTGTTTTAGTATTGAGTCAGTTTCAAGTCCGTTTGTGTCTTTGAGTCATCAGTATTCAGTTATGTAATTTCAAGATTGAGTTTTTGACTCCATTGCCCAATGGATAAGGCTACTAGGTCTATGGTGTTCTTGACACCTCCAAGGAGCTACCATCCCCATTGGAGCCAATGTTAGTGTCAGTCTTTGAAGCCTTCCTCCAGTGATCAAACATGCTCTTACAAAGTGATTTTGCCGAAGATTATCTAAACAATGTTATGGATCACAGAAGTCTAAATTCCTTAATGATTTTAAGGTGTCAAAGTCAAATTTTGTCATTTCAGTGAGTCTTCAAGTAAAATTTGGTCACTAAGTATTAGGTCTAGGATTTGCTTTCACTCCCTTCAAATTTTTCCAAGTGTTGGTCCATGTTACTATTCAGCTGAGTGTACCATCATTCAAAGAGTTTTCATCATCATTTTAGGTTCCAATGGGTCATTTTACACATTGTTCGTGCTTCAGTTGTGCTTAGGTAAGATTCAGTTCCCTCTCCTAGGGTTTTTAAGGTAATTTCTCTTTGACGGTCAAATCATCAACAACACTCGTATCCTGATGCACATAAACCTTCCCCTATCCTTAATGTACCTTCTTAAACACTTCCCATCACTAATATCACTCAAATTCATCATTTTCCCACAAACCCTAGCTTATTGTTACAATTTGACAATTTTCTAGGCTAGGCATGTGTTTTTCCCTTTTCGACCCCTTCCCCTCACTCAATATTTGAAATTACACTTTCCCTTGCTTCCTAACATCCCTCCCTATTTTACAAAATTTTCTCAAGAATTTAGCAGCCCCTCTGGAGTGACCTTGGGAAAATCAAGCTTTATCCTAGCCTGGTTGGCTAAATGACTTTATTGATGAGTAAAATGATAACTAGACACAAATATCTTTCCAATGAGCTATCATGAGCTCAATTTGGAGTTGAGGAAGACCTTCAAAAGTTGATTGCAACAACAATCTTCATTTAGGTAGCCTCATTCTACACATTTTGACCAGTCTTGGGAGATTGGACTTTTGATAGGGCAAATGAACTTCAAATTGAAAAATTCAAAATCTTTTGGAACGTAGACTCGACAATATTTCCAACGAGCTATCCCGCGCTGAATTTGAACACCGAGAATGCCATCAAAAGTTGTCTACAAAAGGGAGATGTGCACCTGGCAGCCAGTTCTGCACATAGAAAAGGCGCTGCGCACCTGGGAGTTTCTGGAAGTGGAAAAATACACTGGCATTATGGATAGAAAAGGTGCTACACACCTAGCTAGTGACCTCCAAACTGATCCAAATCATTCTAATTTGCCTCCAATTTCTAAATTGGTCTCTTGTCAAGTAAGTGAAGCCCTCCATCTTATTAAAAAATGGTTTTTTCATCATTTTTTATGATTTTCATCTCTCAAAAAACTAAAACCTAGTTTTCCTCAAAACTGTCTCATAGATTTTGAAAGTTCACTTATTTATTTCTATTTTATTTCCTTCATTCACTATTCCCTAAAACCTCATTCCCTTCATCTATTTTACGAATTCTCAAACCCTACATACAAACCCTACATACATATATCCCTAACCCTACATTATCCCAAACCCTACTCACTCCCTAAATCGCATTCACACTCCCATTCACTCTCACCTACTCATCCTAAAATCTCTTCATACTCATCTTTCATCTATCCACCCTATCTCATCATTCACCACAAGTGTTCATAAACAATGAAAAAGGCCAAATGACTAGGTCGTGAAGAGGTAGGGCTAGAAGACAAAAGGCAAAGGAAATTAAGAATCCTAGGGAGATTTATCTTCAGCAGGTTAACATACACTTGGCTAAGTTGATTGAGAGGGCTAACAAAGAAAATAAAATGCTTCACCACATGGCCTATCACTATATGACCCAGAACAAAATATGCAATATAAGGATGAGAAAGCTAAAGGCAAGGTTGAGGAAAGCTTTGAGAAACAAAAAGGAGCATGGCAAGCTAAATATCTTGGCTGAGGCCTCACTAGCCCATCAAAGCAACTAATGAAGGAGCCTTGTGCCAAATCTAGGCAAGTTTTGGGGAAATTTTGTCATTTTGAAAATTTGAAATTTTCAACACAGGGAATTGCAATAGGTGCGCAGGTGGTGCTGCGCTTTTGACTGGGACACTTTTTGGAGAAGTGGCTTACATATTCAGATTCAACATGATGAGAAAATCAATCCCTGAAATTTTCAGCAAAGCTAGAGAAGATCTTGGTCACCTAAAGGTCAAAAAACCATCAAAAAATGACCTCTCTGCTACTTTTTGGACACACAGGAAGCAGTCTTGGGAGATTCCACTTTTGAGGAGGGAAATGACCTCCAAATACAAAAATTCAATATGTTCCAGAAACTAGACAGGAATTCCTTTCAAACAATCCATCTTGGGCTCAATTTGGTCAAGGGGAAGGCCTCCAAAACCGGGTCTGAAGTGGCATTGTGCATAGGAACAGTGGCACTGTGCATAGGAGGAATTTTTCCAGTTTTGCTCAAAAATCCAGTTTTCACCTAGTTTTTTCACAAATTGGCTTTTACTCTCATTTTGGATGAATTTATGAATGTAAATGATGCTATGCTCTGTAAATACAATTGTAAAATGACTCTAGAGGGTAGATGCATCATTTTGAGGTGGTTTGGGGGTAAATGAATCAGTTTCCTTGGTTTTAGAGGTAAGTTGTTCCACTACCTATATTCCTGTTCTTAGTTTAGATATGGTTGAAACCACCCCTCTTCTCATGGATTCTACCCCTAAAGGCCAGGATGAGTGGTTTGGTTGTATATATTATTTATTTTCTTCCTCATTTGTAAAGGTTGGACTCTTGTGGATGCTTTGAGCTACATTGTACATCTCTACAGTAGTTTGGCAAGGAAATAAATGAAGATTTGCAGCTATTTTTGTGGGATTCTTGTGGTAATGTGTTTTTGCATTGTTTCTCCTTCTTTCATTATATTTTCTCATGTGTATATGTGCCAAAATCTATTTCATTCTTCTTAACTAAATGAAATCAAGGTAGATAGATAGAATACTTTGGTAACAGTGCTCTGCCTTGCGAATACATTTAGTTTTTGATGTTTTCAGTTCTCTGAAGAGGACTCATGATCTTTGCATGCCCTCCTTAACTCCTCACCTGTCTTAGACCTACCATCTCACTCAATTCCAAGTGCCAACCTACCTACCTTTCCCCACAGAATACCTTGCAATTCTGACTTCATTTCCTGGACCCAAAGCTGCCTGCTCCATTTGATCCAGCAACAAAACCCTCAAAATCAACCAAAAACCCTAGCGCTACTATACCTAACCTAAAATTCATATTTAATTCAGTTATCTAAACTGAGATTGACAAGGAGAGAGCCCTCTCCTGAACTGGTAAGGCTAGCTACCAGGTTAAGCTTGGTTTGTGGTTATCCTAAGATTGTCGCCTGAGGTCAATCTAGGATCTAACAGAAGTTGATTAAGTATGAATGAATGGTTGATTCAGTTGTGTCATAGGTTCAGATGTTTTCAGTGATTGATTGAGTTTGGAAAGTAATGATTGAGTTTCAGTGATTGATTGATGTGGATGTAGTTGATGGTTGTATTGCAATGATGATTGATTCTAAGCTTCAATGTTGTTGATCGGTCCAGTATGAAAATTGGATGAAACGAGGCCTTCATGTGTATTGTTGTGTACCAGGAGCATACAGTCTGAAAAGTTATGAAATGTGGTCCCTGAAGGAAGAAAGAAGGTCATATCCTTCTATAGGTCGGTGCACAAGAGCTAGCGGGTTGTAGCTCCCTTCCAGTAGTAAACATATCGACTAGTAAACATATCGACTAGTACAAGAGCTAGCGGGTTGTAGCTCCCTTCCAGTAGAAGCTGGAGAATGAGAGAACGTTGTAAACTTCTACAGGTAGAAGCCTGCGTACTGGTATGAGTCTGCACCAGTACAATGTTGTAAACATATTTTTTTATTATTAAAATAAGACAAAGACAACAGCAGCACGTGGTTTTCACCCACATTGGGTTTCCACCTTAAATCTTGGTGTTCATGTGTGTTTCTTATGTGTGATAGTTCATTCTATTATTAACTACACATGGTTACTGTTTAATGTTTAATAAAGTATTGATGCATAGGTTAAAGATCAACATATGATGAATTAACTAAATCATAAGTTCACTAGATATACATTGATTGCCTTAAGAATAGTTGCGTGCACATGCGAGTTCCCTTCACTGAGGTAACATATATAAATATGATTATGGAAATGAAATAGTTATTGATTTACAAATACTGATTCACCCCCCCTCTCAGTATTATTTCCAACAATTGGTATCACAGCAGGTCCTTTGACAGAAGCTTGATCACTTGAAGGAGATCCATAGAAACAATGGGAAAGAAGAAAGCACCTCAAAAGAAGAAGGCATCTCAATGCAACTATGACAATGGGAGAGTCGATTGGGGATTATGTTGAAGAAACTCTTTAGATTCAAAATCACCTCAGAATGAAGATGAACAATCAAAAGAACTATCAGGAATGAATTTGTTATCCTCTGGTGATACATTTCTCTTTCCATTTGAAGATGATGAAAGTGATAGAAAAACAATTGAATTTTCTCTTATGGGTGAAAGAGAAAGATATCAAATCGAGGTAGAATTTAAAAAACACACAGAAAAAATTAGAGATCAACAAGATCTATTGGACAAAAGGGAGTGTGCCTCCAAAGAAGAAGCTACTAGACTAAAATCTCAATTGGAGGAAGGAAATAAAGCAGTACAAGGAAAAGGAAGATCAATGTCAAAAGTTGCAGGATGAGGTGGCATCATTAAGAAATGAAGTAAATAAAAGGAGAACAACAATCAAGAAACTTAAAGATAGATCCAGTTACTATGAAAGTCTTGAAGCTAAGATCCTCTCTCTAAAAGAAGATCTTGAAAAATCAAATAAGCAGAATGAAGAACTACTTCAAGTTCTTGAAGAACAAGAAATTGAAGTTCTCGAATTAAGGCAACAAGTGGAAGAAGGAAGAAAATATGAAGAAATCATGAAGAAACAGTATCTTGAAAAGGAAGAGCAATATGAGGTTGAGGTAAATATCCTAAAAGGTAAATTAGAAGAAAAGGATAAGCTTTTATGATTTCAAGATAGTACTAAGATTTTGGATGATATTCTTAGTAGTCAAAGGTCTCCTGCCATCAAAACTAGTCTTGGTTTTCATGAATCTGTTGAAGGTGAATCTAGCTCACAAAGGGAGGCAAGGAACTTTAATGCAAAATCTAAAATGCTCAACAAGGAGATGAAAGGTCAACCCCATCAACAACCAAGGAAAGAATTTCTTCAAAGAAAATATTTTACTCCTAACTATGGAAGTGATAGTCGGTTATTTCCTCAAATGAATAATTTTGAATGTTTTATATGTCATAATTTTGGACATGTTGCAGGGAGATGCAGAAGTAGAATGGTTCAAGACCGTCACACAGAAAGATCATCAACTTCTAGGTACTTTAAGGGATATTGTTTTTCTTGTAATATGTTTGGTCACAAAGCCATTAACTGTTATAGAAGGAATATGAAACATGTAAGATGTTATGCATGTGACAAGTTTGGACATATAGCAAATGAATGCAAGAGAAAATTCTGGGCAGCATACCAAAAGGAGAAAACATCATTGCACTCAAAGATATGGAAGAAGAAGGAAGTACAGTCAGAAAAATGTGGCATGACACAGTGTATCGACATAACAGACTCAGGGGGAGTTGAAAGTGTGAAACTTCAATGTTCTAAATCACATACGCAAGTTTCGTGAAAACAAGTCGTGTATATTCACGAGTTAGAAGACTGAACAGTCACGTATATGTGGTTTGAGGAAAAATGCAGTGGGACAGACTCAGAAAAACTGATTTGATATGATTCAGACAATTATCAGTTATCTTTTCTATTGTGATGATAGATGACTATAGTCTGTGGATGTTATTTAGAAGTGCTTTTGATCCTCACAAGGTGTTGATAACTTGATGTATATCTAATTGATGAGGATGCCTTCATACTTCTCACTGATATATGCAATGATCAGATCTGACAGTGACTAGGTGGAATAGGTTTAGGGGGAGAACATGTTATGCTTCTAATAAAGCATTGTTGGCATTATGTTTAGAAGTCTTTGGTACCTAATCGATGATGATGATGCTTATATGGCTAAATGATACATCTTGTTATTATGAGTTGCCCATGATAAAATCTCAGATGATACTTGGGATCGCATAGTTGGTATTCAGATCAGATTTATGGATGATTGTGAATGCCTTTCTGATGATGCATATAGTACATATATGCTGCTTACATGGAGATCTTCATAAGGACAAGGAGAAGTACGAAGCTTGAGTACACAACTTCATTATTTGATGATGAGCCACTTATTTCTTTTATGCTATTGTCATCATGCCTTCAAAGATGCATAAAGTTCATATGGTGCAGTTATGATGCAGGATTCCTATAGTTCTTGGCTCTCACATGGTTGAGGATTGTTGTTGTTGATGATATCAAGAAATCTTGACAAATGACCATGAGCTCATGGTTTTCTAGATACATATTGCTATCTCTTTGATGGATATATAGTATGTTGGATACATGGATGATTACTTAAGTTGCATATTGATAAATATTGTTGGTTGGCCAAGAGAATGGTGTTATTGCAGGTCACATGAAGACATAGCTATTTGAAGACATGGATATTCGAAGACATGGCTTACTTAGACACATAATGATGATGAGTTCTTACCTTATGATGATAGGTTGATACTCACATATGTTGATTATCATGGTTGATGCTTATCAGATGTGGGATGTTCCCTA